>JAVJIX010000184.1:750000-1062500 GCA_036785185.1 Paratrypauchen microcephalus | reverse complement strand
CAATGCTGAAACAATGTTGAAAACATGTGAAACAGTTTGGTTTTCGATGTACAGATCACTTTTGCCAATAAATAACCAATTACATTATCACTGTTTTGTTTGAATCTATGATGTATTTTACTGAACATGAGTATTTACAATACAAATGTTTTATAACAGGTTGGGCCCATTAGCCAGTGATGAGTACTTACACTTTCTTATATATTGCCTTTCACTTCATTAAGATCAGATTCTGCAGCTAAAATTACAACAATACGCCAAAGGTGACTTGACTTGGACTTGACTCGACCTATTACAGGACTTGACATAGCCTGTGACTTGACTTGCCCAAGAAAAAAATACTTGGGACTTACTTGGGACTTGAAGGTGAAGACTTGAGACTTACTTGAGACTTGCACATGTGTGACTTGGTCAGTGTTGTATAAAGTACTGGAAAATCAAACTCAAGTAAAAGTATAGGTACCCCTCCCAAAAATGACTTTGGTAAAAGTCGAAGTCACTGACTGAAATGTTACTTGAGTAAAAGTCTTAAAGTATCTGGAACTTCTTGTACTTAAGTATGACAAGTAATCTAAAAATAAATGTACTCAAGTAATGTAATTAAAAGTACAAGTAAAAGTATCAAGTAAAAGGCAGTCTGAAGCTAACCCTCGCTTTGTTACTTAGATAGCACAAACACACAGGGCTTGTTTACATTTTTAAAAGTAGGCACATGCTAATGTTATTTTTTGTCCTTTTGAACTCGTGTGCCCTTTCTCATTCGTTACTCTTAGCCTACAGCTATGCCTTCCCTTGAGCCGAAAAAGCTATGTAGCCTGTTAGTTCCATCGTCAAATACGCTTTGTGTAACCGAAACAATGTCACACAAAGTTAATTTCTACATGTTATGCTCAAGGTTTCACAACGGTGTCTAGAATGTCCATGCTATGGTTACTGAAATTGGAATATAGACGCTAACAATTTCATTAATCTAGAACTTACCTCGATGTGTTTCTTGAGGTTGGACGGGGAGTTTCTGTAAGATAGGATTTCCACGTTTCTTGGAAGGCACAAGAGGCACTTCATTCGATAGGACGAATCCTTCATATCAGCGTAAGAGAACATTGTGTTTAAGTACGGCCAGGGATGCTCATCGTCGCATCTACACCAACAGGTGTAGGCTGATTGTCATGCACAAGTAGCAAACAAGCCCAGGCACGTCCTGACTTCCTTGCAGTCAGTAGAGTTTTTTTTTGTAACGAGTAACTAAACAGCACATTGAAAATGTATTGGAGTAAAAGTATGCAATTAAATTCGGAAATGTAGTGAAGTAAAAGTAAAAGTTATAATTTTTTTTAAACTCAAGTAAAGTACAAAGTCTCCCAAAATGTACTTAAGTACAGTAGTGAAGTATTATTACTTTGTTACTATACAACACTGGACTTGGTCCCATTTTAGTTTTAGATTTTTGTCTTAGATAGTTTTTGTTGTGTTTCGTCTTTATATTGTATTTTGTACGCTGTCTTTTTTGCACTACCTGGCCAGAGAGAAACGAAATTTCGATTCACTGTATGTTGAACACAGGGCTCTCAAGTTTTGAAGTTTGGTAGGAGTGAGATTTGTGAGAGAGAGAGAGAGAGGGGGGGGGGCGTGAGTGACTTTTTTTCACTGAAAACGCGCGGTGCCTGCATTTACTAACTGAATTTCTGGGAGCAGAAGCGCTGTGAACAGTGGCTACAGTTTTGAATTGCTTAAAAAAATTTCAGCATGAGAAATACCATGTGTGACGTGTGAATTGCGTCGAATTGCGTGTGTCACACTCTCAAAGCGTGAGACTTGAGAGCGCTGTGACTCATATGGCAGAATTGACAATAAAGCTGACTTTGATCTTTGATCTTGATCTAGTAGACCCACATGTGTAACGTGCTTAGTGCTTACTAGTATATTGCTTTTCACATTTTGCAAAGATACTGCTACTGGCTGCGAAATGAGCTGAGCATATGCGAATGTTGTTGCAATTTCTCCCATCCAAGTTCTGTTTGAGACTGGCGATCCACAATCTCCTTTCCTTTAATAATTGCTGTCTGTTCACCCTGGTTTAGTCCTGGTTTAGTTCTGGTTTAGTCCTGGTTGGTCACTACTTTAGGTAAATGATAGAACTGCAGGTGTTTTTCTCTGTCTGGTCTGTTGTGACAGCCTAGGACCCGAGTTTCAAATAGCTTCAAGATGGCGGGCTTCCGGATTATGACGTCAGGTAAAAAATGCTCTGTGTTTTTGCTGCTTCTTGTCTCCGCCCACCATCGGTGTGCTCTGAAGCAGTAAACAAACGCCACTGCCGTAGTTACGCACTTCCATGGCGACGAATCCAACCTCCGCGCACCGGCGCTCTTTTCAAACCACTACCGCTGAAACCAAGTGACGGGAAGGGTTTATGATCACATTTTATAGATGTTTTGTACATCTAAAATAAGCATAGTGAGCAATATCTGTCCTAAGCAAGCCGTATCTTGAAGCTTTGTTGACTTACGCTGTCAAGTTCTTCGCGGAATCACTGGTGAGCAAGAGTAAACTCAACGGGGTTAGGCTAGCTAATAACGTCGGCTGACGCTAATCTGTTACTTACTTACTAACTATACAACACTCTGGCTGACTGTATCGCCGATATGTTTTCCCTCTAATGTCGACACTCTTTGCGCCCAGCTAATGCTTGCAAGCTAGCATTGACGTTAACTTCATAAAGCCTTAGCTGCTCTCTGGAGAGTAGACGG
The DNA here is from genome assembly GCA_036785185.1 of Paratrypauchen microcephalus. Taxonomy (NCBI): domain Eukaryota; kingdom Metazoa; phylum Chordata; class Actinopteri; order Gobiiformes; family Gobiidae; genus Paratrypauchen; species Paratrypauchen microcephalus. The sequence goes on along the minus strand of JAVJIX010000184.1, from coordinate 1,059,753 downwards.
CTAACTAATAAGCCCTTACCATTTTTGCAGTGACAGGAGCTACATCAGCACGGCCATGAACAGCAGTGCTGAGAGAAAGTTAGTCAACTTGAGAAAGCGTCTGGACCAGCTGGGCTACAGACAGCCACTGGGCATTGAATCACTTCCCCTGGTAAAGAAACTTTTCAGGTGAGGATCTAGCTAGCTATAACAGAATTCCTCTACACTCCTCTGTTTTGTCATCATTTTAGTTAGCACATCCACTGATCTATACACATGTTGCCACCATTTCTAGTGATCTAGTCCATACCACTGAAAGTTTGCGCAATGTCAAGCTTTATGCTGGGAAGACGGAGAAAGACAGCAAAAACTTTGATGCTTTACTTGAACCTTACAAGGCAGAAAATGCCCGAATGGTCAAAGAGAATAATGAGCTCCACCTGGATCTACTGAAGCTGAAGGAGGACAAGGATCGTGTCATCAGTGGTATGCTGTCATCTTAGAAATAGTTTTTACACACAAAAATAAAAATATAAAAGTATTTCCATTGCAGAGCTGAAGACGCATGTCAGAAAATTGGACCATGAGACCACTGACCTCAAGTTTTTAAATAACCAGTATGTGCACAAAGTCCGTTGCCTCGAAAAGGACAGTAAAGCTAAAGGAGAACGTATCCAGCAGCTGCAGGAGAAGAACATGCAAGCAGTGGTGCAAACCCCAGGTGCTTTGACACACCAATTATGTTTTGTTATAGTTTGTGATCCAGATGAGATCATATAGTCTTATTATTCATACAGGTGGCAAAAAACACAGTATTCCCTTCAGGCGTCAGAGAATGCAAATAGATGATTTGATTTCTCCCTCTTCATCATCTTCATATCCTGTACCGCAGCCTGATGACCCTTATGTAGCTGACATGTTGCTTTTGGCAGATGGAAGGTTTGGAAATTATAAGTCTATTATGATAATATTTCTGTCCTATATTTTATTATTTTAAAGTTGTTGTTTGTTTTTTTTTAAATAGAATCCACGAGCTTCAAGGAGACATAATAAAACTTAAACTAGATCTGGAGAAGTGCTATGAGACAATAAAACACCTCAACAATCAAGTAAGAGAAATCTGCAATATACAAGTGACAATATTTGAAAATGTTATTTTTATTTGCATATTAATGTAATCCTTACGATCCTGTCTAATGGCTTGTGTGTAATTTCTGATATTGTAATGCACCTGTATATAGTTTATTACTTTGTATAACCCTGTGGTAAATTTATTGGTTATATATTACTGTTATTGGTGCCATATTATTTAGCTTATTCTGTAAAGCATTTTGAATGACTTTATGTATGAATTATGCAATCTGAATAAACTTGCCTTTTATAGGTGGAGGAGAGGGATAAAGAGATTGACCGTTTGAATCGCATGCTTCATGGGGGACGACCTTATGACGTTATTTCTCTTGAAGCACAAAATGTCAGCAACGAGAAGATGATCACACACCTCAACCTGCAGGTAAGAAGCTTCTTGTTTCTATCAGCAGATGCAGATAGTAGATTTGCTTGCTTTGCTTTTTTTCAAAATAGGAATAGGGTTATTTATTGAGCTTCATTTTTTTTACTTATGTTTTTGGGACTCACACAGATTGAGTATCTTCAAGAAACCAATAGGACACTGGAAGATAAGATTCAGGGCCTGGAGCAGAGGAAAAAACATGCCTCCAGTGAAGTTGCCAATCTGTCTCTGAAAAACCTGGAGCTGTGTGAAGAGCTGACACACATCGATGACCTTGCCAAGAAGCTGGAGATGGACAAAGACCGAGTGTTGGAGGCTGCTGACCAGGAGCTTCTAGAAAGCAAAGTATGAAAAGCATTTTTTTATTTTATAGATTTTGTTGACCATAGAATGAGGAAGTGAGCAAAGTCTATTATGTAGACAAGATGATAATTATCAGTATAATAAGCACTCACAAGAGTGTATCTACATAGCAATGCAGTGTACCATTGTACATTTTTACTTTTATTGTTCACAGGAAGAAATCCAGAGACAGCAGAAAATTATTGGAGATTTGGAGGATATAATCACAAAGCTCAAGAGGGTAAGGTCTATGCACTGTTGTGTATTACACGATTACACGTGTGTAATCATTTTTACTAATGTGATTTGCTAAAAGCGTTTAGTCATTGTACGTTCTTTTTGCTTTGATGATGCAGGATCAGTCTGAGGCATACTTTGAGAAAGACCGCCTCAGAGATGAGATGGCTGATCTAAAGGAGCAAAATGTAAAAATGGAAGGTCTCATCAACTTCCTAGAAGAAGAAAAAACAAGATTGCAAGGAAAACTGGAGAAAACTCTGGCATCTGGTGAACAACAGTTTAACATTGCATACAGTTATGAGTGTATTATACCAATTCTTGTCCTGTCTCAATTTATTGCAGATAGGGATGCAAATTATCGATTAATTCATTAATCTATAGTTGATTGACCTTATCGATCGATTAATGATTATCTGATAAGCGGCGTTTTTCACCTGAATTTTAGTGTTTCAATAGGGTCTTTAAGAATATAAGCTATAGTATACATAACACTGAGTCATAAATATATCATAGTATTATTATATTGTATATTCCTCAATTATTCCTTAGTAAAAAGCAGACAAATGTATTGATGCTGAATAACAAAATACATTCTTTATTGAAAATAAATTGAGGACGTTTTTTGTAAAAGCTCCGTGATATGAAATGATAAAAAAATGAATTGATCGGGGAAAAGATGTCACTCACACACACACCGGCACACGGGCCGGACAGCGGGCTGCTTCCACTGCGCTTTCACGTGGAGCCTGCTATGCGGCTGCGGAGGAGCACAGTGCAGCGCGCCGCGCACGTGTTCACGCAGACCGCGGGACGCGGAGCAAACCAAGCCGCAAAAAATTGGGTTCACAGAAGAACATTTTGCACTGCTTCTAGATCTGGCCGCGGATGTAACGCTATGGTCCTTCTCGCGAGTGGGTTCGCATCTCGTGTTCACATTCCAGAGTAGCGCCCTCTCCTCTAGGGATTAGTTACAATTAATGCATTTTAACCGACCAACGTCTTGATCGACAATTAAGTCGATTAATTGTTGACATCCCTAATTGCAGGTAAAGACCTGGTGCTAGAGTTGGAGGCCATGCGGACCAAATATGGCGTGTGTGGAAGGGAGCGCTCTCCGTCACGGCTCGATGCTTTTGTTAAAAGTTTAGAAGAAGAGCGAGATTACTATCGACAAGAAGCTGAGAGATACAAGAGATCCAGAGCTGACACAAGCCCTAGCCGCAGTCCCGTAAGGGGCAGAAGTCCCAAAGTAAGACCAGATCCTGGGACATCTTTTTGCACCACATCCCACTCTTAAACTTTACCATAGTTTTAAACACCATGAATATTTCCTGCAGAGAGGAGCTACAGAGGGTGAAGTTCGCAGACTGGTTCAGGAGAGAGACAAGCTGAGAAATGTTATTTTGGACTTCGAGAAAGATATGGAGGATATTCAAAACAATGTGAAAACCCTGATCAGTGAGAGGGACAAACTAAGCGTCTTATTAAAACAGGTGAGCAATTTTAAATGTATCTCTGAGTCACTGTCACAAAATGTAATATTGTAGCTCTATATCCATGGTTTAACACTATCCTGCTGCTGCAAGATATTTTGACCAGCATATTGTTTAGCTAGTGTGTTCTGTAGTCTAAAGTATATGATCAAAGGGGGAAAGTGAAGGAAAATGCATGTGTTAAATGACCATAAAGGACATATAAAGAGAGCTGCAATTAATCAATATCGTTGTGAAAAGTCTAATTTGCTGCTTATGTTTAAAGTATCCACTCCAGTGAGTTATAAATTATAAATAAACATCAAGACCTGGTAACTATTTTTTTCAGGCACAAGATGATTTGAAGGTATCTAAGAGGAGAGACTCGCACGGCATTTTAAACCTGGAGGATGAGATGAAACAGGCTGAAATCAAAATTCTACAGTTGACCTCAGAGAGAAACTTGCTTCTGGACAAATTAGAGGTGAGTACAGGCTGTTGAATACTATTATTAAGTCATTATCACACAATTAATTATAAATATTTTTCTTCTAGGTTGCTCAGTCCTCTGCTCTCAATAACAGACATGAGGATGAAAAGAAGATAGTCAACCTTGAGAATTCTGTTAAAATTGTAATGATATTGGAATTCAACTTTCATTTTCTTTTCTTTTTTTTTAATATCTCATGCTTTTGTTTCATCTAATGGGCATTATTTTCATGCATCCACAGTTGGAGCGTGAGAGACTGGACTTGCGTGCCCAGGTGTGTCTGTTGAAGGAAAGAAGGGAGGCTGTGGAGGAGGAGCTGAAGACTCGCTGTGCAGCTCTGGTCCAGAACACAGAGGAGACGGTTCAACAAAAGGCAGAGGCTAGTGCCCTGAGGTATGGAGGATAGTGCTAGTTCTCACAAAGGGCCAAAAAAGACACATTCATTAGTGTTGTGAGCGTCTTCCTTACAAAAGAATAGTTGTTGATTTTGAACTGGTGGAATTATATTTTATCTAAATCAAAAATGTATTATGTGCTGGTTTACACAGTCTCTTTATATCTAACTGAAAAACAACATTGGTATCTGGAGTTATGAGACTCCCATACACTGTATTGTAATATTTTATAAAATAAAGCTTAAAATTAGTGAGTAGACTAGAGTCCCTCAAAAGACTCATCCTTGGACAGAGACACACTGACACACACATTCAAAAAGAAGGTCATATTCAAAGTGATGTTTTCTCTCCCTCTCTTAGAGGCTCGGAAAATCAGGACAGTGGGTCACTATGCCTCATGGTAGTAATTTTATCATAGCTGGATACAGACCAAAACTGCAGCGTAAGATCACCTTAAATTAATAGCATTGCTTATCACTTACTATAGCTCTGTATTATCGGGTAGACTTAAAGGTCCCATGGCATGAAATTTTCACTTTCTGAGGTTTTTGAACGTTAATGTGAGCTCCCCTACCCTGTTTAGGCCCCCCCCAATGGCTAAAAGTTGCGAAATGTCTAAACTGAGCATTTGCGATCCTTTTCTGCGTTTGAAAAAAACACAGCTCAAATGGGCGATTCTGGACAAGGCACCTTATTGACGTCAGATCGAAAAAAGAAATGCAAATTCAGTTCCACCACCGTCTGGATCTCCACCTCCTGTCTCTGAAAATCACGCCCAGAGAATTTGGACTGCGGAGGAGCTACGCAATGCGAAATGCGTTTTTTTATTTGCCTGGAGGCACATGCAAGTGTTTCTAGACTCGGAAGTCCTTCACCCAACCCTCTGGACCTCTGAAACAGCAGTGGTTTAATTTTATTTTCTGTGAATGTGTTTTTTTTCATTGAAAAGGCTCTCCTTTCCTCCTTCGCGCTTACACACGCGGAAGTGGGGCCAGGCACAGCGCACCGCTAAAACAAGGAACCAGCGGCGCATTTGCCCCCCCCCCCCACTCCTCTAACCAATCTGTGTCCTTCTCATTTGCATTCAAGCAACAAGGCCCATAATGAGGTGTTCAGAGAGTTATTTTTTGACTCTGATCTGTACATGTGTATTTCTCATGCATTAAGTGTTGATTTTGAAGAAGGATTCATTTACAGTATTAGGGAACCATTGAGGCACCATATAAGAGCATCAAGAAGTACCATGTCATGGGATCTTTAAAGTGACAAGTGTTGACAAAAAATATTTTGAATGGTTTGATTACACAAAACAATAGCAATGAACATGGTATTGGTATCAGATGTATATTGCAATACTCGCATACTTTCTTAGTTTTGGGTCAAACAAACACTGTTGTTGCCAAGACATGAACACAACACGGTGTTTTCATTCTTGTCATTCCCATATTAAAACAAAATATATTTAAAATAAGCTACTTTCAACAAACTAGTTTAATGAGAGCCTTTATAAATATCTTTATCATGGACAGAAGATGACCTGGCTGGCTTGTAATTTGAGGTTTGTGGTGTAGTAGCAGTATTTATTTTGCCAGCATGATTATTATAATCATGTTGGCAAAGTGCACTATAGCAGTCAATGTTATTGTATGCTCCCGTCACTGAGAGCTCAATAAACTTCTGTAATATTCTGGTGTACAGATTATTGCAGGAGCAGATGGAAAGGTCTCTGTCTGACACACAGCGCAGACTCACTGTGAAGATGAATGAGCTCCACGCTGCGCAAGAGCAGATCAACAAGATGGACCAGAGAATGGGTCAGTATTTCAAATGTTTTTGTTTTCTTTCAATAGATGACCTTGCACTGCTCAATGTTGTTTTTGTTCATTTTGTAAATCAGTAGAGTATCTTGTGTATTTTTGCTATAACTCTGTATTTTTTTGTCAGATGAGTTGACTCGGCAGAACTTCAGGCACAAAGAGGAAATGTCTCTGCTGCAGAAGTCCATCTCAGCACTGGACAGAGAGAAGGATGCCCTGCAGGATGAGGTGGACCTGAAGACAGAGAAGCTGGTCATTCTGCAAGACGAGCTCAACAAGAAGGTAGCACCTGTTACTTAAAAATATTCCCCATTTTTCAATTGTTCTGAAACATTCAAAAGCCTTCAAAAGTTTATTTGAAGATTTGTGTTTTTTGACAGGAGAGGACCACTGAAGAAGTAAGACTTACAGTTACTAACATGGACAACTCACTTGCGTAAGTATTAATGAAGCCTCTTCTTGACTTAAGTGATGTAGATCAGCTACATCAAATTAACTTGAAGCTTTGGTTGAATTTGTTGATTGTTTTAATGTCATATCCTGTTATTTGACAATCTAATTAGGAACTTGTATACCAAATCATGTTTGCTAATGCTGTTTGCAGTCAGCTTCAAGGGGCCCTGAACAGTCGTGAGAGAGAGGTGGTCAGTCTGAGGAAACAGTTGGACACTTATCAAGAGGAAGTGGCTGGACTAAAGAGAGACAGAGAAATCACCATCCGAGAGAACAGGAGATTGCAGGACGACCTCGCCACAATGACCAGAGAAAACCAGGTATGTCTTCAAATATGTGTACTGAAGCATTGAAGAAGAGGTATTGATCACATTTACGCATTGATAATACGACTAAAGTCTAAATTTTGTAATGATTTAGGCAGTGCATATAGAGATGGAAGAAGCATTACACGAGAAAGACGAGCTTAAGCTAAGAGTCCACTCATACATCACTGAAGTGGCCAGAATAGAAAAAGTGATGGCTGCTAAGGTAAGAAGCATCTTTTTTAAACATTTCAAGATCAACATTTACATTTCTGACGAGGTTCTGGTTATAATCCACAGGACCAGGAGAACATAAACCTCCTGGAGCGCTTCAGAATGGCCCATACAGAGGTGGAGGAGCGGGAGCAGAAGCTTCAGCAGGCAGAAGGCATCAACAACACCATCAAACTGGAGCTGCTGTCCACCCACACAGAGCGTAGACATTTGAGAGAGACTGTCAGCAACCAGGAGAGCGAAATCAAACAGGTAACCTAAATAAGTTAGATAATTTTGAGACAACACAATGAAATACAATAGTGATTATTGTATTGTTAGATTAATTGGGAATACAGAAAGAAATCTATAACTTGCATTGGGCCAGATGATTGATACCATGTCAAATAAAAAAATAAATAAAAACATTAAAATTAAATTTGATACAATAAATCTGTGTTTTTCCTCATTAATGCTGATGATTCTTGATGAAAAGTGCATTTTTTTTTATTTGGTTTGTTTATAGACCTTCTTTATCAACTGTTATAATGGCTTCCTCTTAATTGCAGCACATGCAGGCTATACAGGCATACGAGGGGCAGGTGTCTTCCCTGGTTCGTGGGAAGTCCCATCTGGAGCAGGCGCTACACAAGGCCCAAGAGGAGAAGGCCTCTCTGTTGTCAGAACTGGCTTCTGTCCGGGAGCTCTGTGTTAAATTGGACTCGGGGAAAGACATCACTGCACGAGATCTTGCCAACAAGAGCATGAATCTGGAAAGGGTGAGGCCCCATGAACCCTTTTCTTATACCGCCATAAAACTTTGAAATAGCAGCAGCTATTAGTCTAAAGCCACAGATAATTGTTTTAATAACAATGTGATTAGTTATCTATATACTGATCAAGCACAAAATGATGCATCCTAATTTTATGGGTATAACCAAAATCTGTATAACACAGATTTTGGGTCATGTAAAAACCTTAAGAATTATTGTTATTATTTACAATCAGTATAAAAATGGTATGCATGATGTGTGTTTGAAGGTAACGGAGGAGCTTGAGGACATTCAATCAGAAGTTGAGCTCCTCAAGAAGCAACTGGCCAGTGAGAGAATAACCGTTCATAATCTGGAGACTCTGCTCTCCACCAACCGCCATAAGGAGTTTCAGACGCACCTCACAGCCAGTGAGAAGGAGTCAGAGCTGAAAATACTACGAGACAGACTCACTCTCGCTGACAGCAAAAAGTAATTTCATCATCAGATATGTCTGATTTTTGTACAATATTTTAAATGAATTATAATGTACCTGTACTTCCATTTTTCAGTGCTGAACATTCCCGGGAGGTGTCTCGACTGCGCAGTAAAATTTCTCAGCTGCAGACGGAGATAGACGTGTTGAAAAGACAGCTGACCAGTGAACGCTTTGAAAGGTGAGGAAAGATGTGCGCTTTAACACGCACCAAATGTTTGAAAGCTAAAGAAATTGATGATTTATAGGCTGAACTTGACATTTGGAACATAATGCATGATATAGTTTATATGAACTCAAGTTGAGAATCGCAATCTTTTATCTTTTAGCGGAGCATCTGCCAGAATATGAGAAAAACAAATTTGGCATATAATGGAACTATCACAACAAATTGACTTGATCCTATGTAGCTGACTTGATCCTGGTTGTAGTATTTCTTGCTTTTTATAGACCATTCTAAAAACAAAGTAACATTGCATTGCCTGTTTATTATTCTTCAGAGAGAGAGCTGTCCAGGAGATGAGGAAACAGGGTTTGTCGTTCTCATCCCTGAGGAGTCTATCACCTCATAATGTCTCTTCTGCATCTTATTCCTCTCCGGAGCGCTCCATCCTCCGAAGTATGGAGCAAACTCAGGACAGGACTCTGGACCAGACTAGGGACAGGTCCAATGAGTTCAAGGTGGCAGACAAGTGAGCATCATTCTGTAATGTAATGTCAGACTTAGAGTAATAACTTCAGTAATGTTGGTACATAAATGTAACCAGTATTTTGCTGTGATTTGGTGTGTAACTATCGGCAACTCTATAGTGAGTCAGAGATTTTTGGTGGCATGATGGCTGAGTAGCTAGCGCTTATGCTTCACAGCAAGAAGGTTCCAGGTTAGATCCCCGGGCCGCCTGGGCCTTTCTGTGTGGAGTTTGCATATTCTCCCTGTGTCTGGGTGGGTTTCCTCCGGGCACTCCGGTTTCCCCCATCAACCCAAAACATGCACCATAGGTAAAATCATCCAGCTTAGGTCCTGACCAAACCGAAGCAAGAAGATCATGGAGATGGTCCCCGGGTGCAGTAATGTGCTGCCCACTGCTCCTAATAACAGGATGGGTGTGAGATCAATAAAGTCGCTTCTTCTTCTTTTTGGGCACCTGACAAGACATGCTCTGACAAACACATTTATGTATTTAGTTTATTTTGCCTTTACTGCCCTCGTTATATCTACTGCATGTAGCTGTTATTATTTAGCTTCTAACAGTTCTTTACATTTTCATTTCAGAAGTGTGAGCTTTAAGGAGTAAGAACATCTTACAACTAAAGAGCCATTGAGTGAGTCTCCAAACTACCAAAGCACCAAGTGTACCAAGTACTGGTCCTTTTTTCTGCATTATGTCCCATAAACATACTGCCTAACTTGATACAATGTGTTTGTAAGTGAGACATAAGTCCCTAAATCAGTCCTCCGTGCCAACGTGGGACCTCTGGGAAAAAAATAATAAATATGAAGTCAATATTTTTATAATTGTATTTTGAAGGACTATTTTTTTTTCTATTTGTTGCCACCAACAAAGTTTTGGACCACAACAGCTAAAATGTAGCAACTACGTTATGCCACTCCAACTGTGATGTTTTCATGTTTTTGATTTGTAAATGTTTAAGTTATTAAATTATTCTTAACATGAAGAGTTACTTTGTTATTTTGCTCTTTTTAATTCCACACAGAATTTGAGCTCTTTGATATTTTATCAAAGAATTAGGAGGTGGGTCATTCCATTAAATACACCTAAAATAAACTTGTGGCTGAATCTTTTTATACCTTGTACTGCCTCAGCAAATGCTTGACTTTCCTGATAACTTCTTTAGTCACACAAAATGAATATTAAAGAATAATACATATTAACAATTATAACAAAGCATAATGGTATAACAAAAGCATAAGTGTAAACTATATAGTCTAAACTCTACTCTGAATTAGCACTAAATTGTGTCTAAGCAAGTACCTACTATCAATCTATGCTAAACGCGGCTTATCAGGGAGAATCTTTGCTTAAATTAATTCAAATTGAAAAAACTACCCCTGCCAATCACAAAGAAAAATATATATGCACTTGAAGGACCCCACCAGAGAGCCATAACACAGACATCAGCACTTTGTCAATCCATGCACCTTTTAGAAATATTTGAATTTATTAGAATACTGAAGGTTTTAGGAATGATAAGAGACCCATAGAAGTTTTCAACACAGTGAAAAGTGTATCTGTTCAGCCAGCAAGCTAAACTCCAGCAGCCATTCTTGCATTAAAAGCCTGTTGAATCACATACAAAATATACCACAAAAATATTTCTAATATTCATTTTACAGTCAGTCAGATACTATGTAACAGTGCATGGAAATGTGAATAGACATTTGTTTTCTCAAGTGGTTTTCCTGCAGGTTCCATCATGAACCTGGATATGTAATAACAAAAAGTAACTTGCTCCCCAGTAATGCAGTCCTCAATTGTAAGCTTCCTGTACAGGTACAACCATAGACTGTAGAGCATAGCACTGAATCATCCATTTATGTCAGTAGCTATATTGCTCACACAGGACGCTTGTGGAGTTTGACCATCTCGCTGGGAGGCTCAAGCAATAACCACTTAAAAATCACAATTACAAAGCAAATCCTTACCAAAATAAATAGGATTTTCAACCATATACATATTTATTGAAGAGTGTAACTATAAAGCGCTGTAGCTAATGTCGACAATATTCAGTGGTAATATTGGGAAGTGGATATGCAAAAAGTGAAAAGTCTAGAATATATTTAGGCAGGAGTTCTTTGAGTAGTCTTTGCGGCAGGCTGCATAGATAATAATGTAATGTTTCTGCAGTGATCGGCTTGTACCACGCCTGCCTTTCTGGAAAATGAACAGTCGGGGGTGCTTTGATTTGCTGAAGCACATACTCTGCATCCCGTTCAAGGTTCTCATAGGAACCAATGAAGTTGTATGGCACTACACAAGGTTGGCACAAGTTGTACATGGGCATCCAATGCTCGTTCATTCGCTCAATATCTTCATCAAGCAAGTAACGGACAAATTCATCAAAGGTTACATCATCTCCGGCAATTTTGGAATCCTTGATGTATCCTTTCCTGTATCTTTTTACAATTTCCACGCCATATTTTTTCTGATAAGACTCAATCTCGCCAAATTTGTTCCTGTACGCAGAAAGTAGACGTGCCATTGGCTCCCGCACAAACATGAACTTGAAGTAGTGCTTAAGTCTGTACTTTATTTCGTCTGGTTTCATGGATGCCAGAAATAGAAGATCACTTTTGTGGTTCATCTTAATATTGACCTTAACATTCTCCAAGGCCCCGCTCAAAACCTTCAGAACTCTTTTCCAATTGGAGCAGGCGACTTTGGGCACATAGCAGTAGAGAAAGCCATATTGGTCGTTGACTAAAATGTGTTGGAGTAACGTCCGTCTCTGCGCTGGCTGAAGGGACCAAATATCATGAGGCATGTTCCTCTGGCTGCACATGGCCTTGATGGTCCGGTTCCGGATGTCCTGAGAAACCTTCACACACAAACGCAAATTACAATTAACAAAAAAATACATTGGTAAAAATTATTTAGACAAATAACTTTAACAGATTTGACCTGAAGGTTTTGTTTGACTGGACAGTAAGCTAAAGCTAAACTTTGACATGCTAGGATGGGTAGAAAAATGTGGATTTTAAGGATATTAAGTCAAGCCGGAACAATTTAAACATAAGGTGGAAAGAATAACTAAAATGTTAACTCCAATCTAAAACATACTTATGGTAAACTGTTAAAGTTTAAGTCCATGTTCTGTGATGTAAAGGAATCTATAAGTAGCTATTCAGACAACCACAGAGCTGAACTGAACTAATCACGCCTTCGCCATAGCTGATGAAAAATACTAAACCTACTATAAAACATGATAATTTATCTATATTCTAGTACACACAACTTGGTACAATTTTATTTTGTACATGTAAGAAAATGACTTTCTTACACATGTTGTATGATAAATAATGAAAACAATGTGATAATGCATGACAAGTTTCTGTTTACCAAGCAAATATATCGAGTAACGAAGGTGTAATAACATCTATGCACGTGTTTGTATCATAATTATGTATCATTATGTTGTTTACCTCTCTCCAATTGGCAATAACAAGAAACTTTAAAGCGTCAAAGCATAAATCAAACAAAAGTGACGCATATTACGCATTGCTCGTAAAACTTTGTTATGCTACTTCTATTGGGGCAGTTTAGTGAGATTTAATTCACTATCACTAATTATGTTGACTTAAATCACTCCACTAACACTCTGCTCCCTGGGTGTTTTTGGAGACGCTACCTGGAAGTCCACGTCTTCGTATCCGTGACTGTTTCTCATTTCCCCTGCAGCGGGGACCCTCCTACCCATGGCCCGCGGTCCCGGCGCCTCCACGGTGTTCAGCATGCCCTTCTCGATCATCATGAGCAGGCCTCCTGATGCCACAATCACCAGGAAAGTGAGCACGGACGGCAGCACGGCAGAGTTGCGGCGCACCGACACAGAGTTCATGGTGACCCGGAGGGCTCCGGGCGGTCCGCTCCGTGCGCCTCCGAGCCTCTTCGCTGAGCGCTCCGCCTTGAAAGGAAACATATTCCCGTTCCGTTAGTCAAGCTTTAGGACAAACGGTTAAAAAGTCCCCAAACCAGTCTGGGTCCGCTACCACGTACCCATACTGAACTTTGGAACAAACAGAAGTTGGGAGCGCAGAAGAGAAAGACACGCCCCTTCCGCTTACTCACACAAAAATGTGAAGAAAAGAGAGAAATAAAGATTGAGTTAAAAAAAAAAAAAAAATCCCCAAACATTTTATTTACTTTACTTTTCTTTTTAAGAACTTTAAATGATTAAGGCCCGCAATATAGGCCATCATACATTATTAGTACTACAAAATACATATTTTAATATGTTGTTCATAGCCGACCTTTATAATGAAATAATATTCAGACATTTCAGTCGAAAAAAATCTCACAGATATTTACTCTTTAATACGGATGACAGATATGATATGATTTATGAGAGACACTGAAAGGAATATTGCTATAAATATAGCCTATGGGACAATTACAGGGCTGTATTAGTTCATGCATTTGAAAAATTTCAGGCCAACTTGGTGATACATGTTATAATTATACTCATGAATCAATGCACTGGCTTTAAGCCAGCAGACATATGACCCCATTACAGCCTGTCCACTCCATCAACCATTGGGAATAGGCGCCTCATCTGACCGTTTCATCTGTGACTGGTTCAGTTCAAGTCCACGAGCCTGCGTCTGTAACGTGCTCGCATCGTGACAGAGGCTCGCGTGTGCCAATGCGCGTGGTGTGCCATCATCTCTCTCCTTCTCCCCGTCGCTGCCACACCCTCCCCAGATCCAGATCCTGTCTTCGCTCTCCTTCTCCGTCTGGTCCGCGTGTGCAGCTGTGCAGGGGGGACTCTGCCTGCGCGCCTGCCTCCTCCCTCCGCACCGATCTCCTGTCGTGCACCCGCAGCTTCAGCAGCACAATAGAGTCGTGGGCTCTACCTCTACACGAGCGGCGAGGACGAGGAATAGCGTCCAAAAAGGTGTGCTATTTTGTCCATTTCTTCCATGTTTATAGCGTCCGTGCGTCTCTTGTTGTCCAGTATCGCGTCACTGGTGACCTTGCATCGCGCACCTCTCAATCCTTATCGATTCGCACACATTGTACTGTTGCCTCCACTTCATCTTTAGCTGATTTGCGCTTATGTGAATTGGGCTGGTGCTTGCTTTTTTTTTTTTTTTCATCTGACCTGAATGCGTAAATGCGATGTCAACACGCCAATTTTGAACCAAATATTTTTCTATATTTCAGTTCAGTTTCCCGCTCTGTTTTACGAAGTGTCCTAAATGTAAAGGCTTGGTTCTTTGTTCTCTATGTGCATTTATGACACAGTTATTACACTGTCTAATCCCTGTACGCTTTGCATCCGCTAATCTGCCATTAACGCTTCTTATTGATCCATGCGTTTGCTCTTTGTTGATTATGATGGCTTTCATTGTATCAGCACTCTGTATGGTAGACAACATGGCTATGTACATGTCAGGTGGACTGCATTCATGGACAGTCTCTATGGTGTGGGCCTCGGTGTGCAAAATGAAATTATGGATCTCTTAAATCACTCTCGCACGCTGTCAGTGGTATTGGCGGGTGCTACAGAGACCCAGTTGTGAAGAGAGTGGAAAACATTATGCCAGGGTAAACCGTTATGGAGGATTTATGTGTGACTGTGTCAGATACAATGCTGTGCTCGTTATCACCTAAGAGACAGTCACTGGAGATGTAGTTACAGTTTGTACATTATAGCCTTGTATATAAACATGAACAAGAATACTAAAGAAAATAAAGTAGGTCACACAATACTGGACTTAAGTAGCCTAAATAAAAAAAAAACAAAAAACAATGAAGTAAATTTGAAGGGGAATTTTAATTTAGAGGGAAGTTTGGCTGAGGATGAGATAGGAGGATTGAGGAAAGCCTACAAGGATATTTGGTTGTAGTAAAAGAGGACTTGAAAATAGATTAAAAAGCATATTATTTCACTTTTTGATAGATAGATAGATATGTCAATTCTGCAACTTTGACAACGTGGACAACAGAACTAAGGTAAGATAAGGTAAGATCCACAGTATATATTATAATAATACATAACATTTTATGATAATACAATACAAAAAAATGAAAACATTTCATAATTTGCATTTACTGAATGATTAACCTGGTAATGTGACACTGCAACTTACATGCACAAAACAAATACCATACCAAAACATGGCCATTCAAAGCCACGTATCAAGTGACAACCATGGGCCATATATTTAAATGTCATAACAACAGAAAAAGCATTAGTGGATCACTGGTAGCAGAATGGGTCCATTTGGTCTGAGCCAGGCTGATGATTGGGGTTGTCAGATTGGATTGCACTGTAAACAATGCTGTCATCAGAGAAAAGCTGACTCACAAACACATTTCATGAACATATGGAGTGGCCGCTTTATGCAAAACCTCCAGTCCTCTCAGTCATATTTCCTGCCCTGACTCCAGACTGTAACTATTGATCTGAATGTAATCACGGGGGCTGACTCAGGATACTGTAGATTCACTGTTTAAAGGAGGGCTTATACTGTATTTGCTGCAGTGTTCAGGCCATTCCCCGACTCATCAAACTTATTATGCAGATACCAAGTAAAGTGATTTTTCTCCAATATTTACATTGGAAGTTTAAATATGATGGCCAGTTGGATCGTAAAGATACTTTTGTCAACTCAGATCTTTCCAAACTATTCAACTTTGACATGTTAGCCTAATACCCTTTCATTGTATACGTCCTACATAATTAAAACATCTAGATTAAAAAAAGCATTTGGTTACACAGTGTCAGTTGTAGAGTGGTTAGCACTTCTCTTGATCATTATAGAGGTTTAATGATGATTAATGAGTTGGTTGGTCTTTTTACACACAAGTACTGTGTATAAATTCATGAGTTTCAGCTTGTTATATGCAACATTTTGACAACTTTTTTAAAAAGGTATAATATTTTTCTTAAAGTGTTCTATTTCACTGGTCTACAAATTTTTGGACTCGATCTGCTTCCGAGATAAAAGTGGCTAAATCTCATTTATATTGATAAGATGAACTGAAAATCAATTGATAACTGTGCTGGTTAGCCAATGTATTCAAGATATTTAATGATATAATAATATATATATTATATATATTGAGATATGTTAAAACTCTGGACATATTAAAATGAATGTATTGGAATGTGCAGACAGGCTTTCAGATAGAACTGGTTGCTTGTAGACACACTGTACCTTCTGATAAACTACCGTTTTTGCCTTATTTTGCATAAATTTCCTGTTTTGACCCAATACTATATCTTGGAAACTATAGCCAATCAGCACTTCTGACTTACTTTTTCTTTATTAGTGACCTAAACCAAGAAAAATTTCTCTACTTTTGTTCTGGAAGCTTGAACTCCTCCACTTGAGGCAAGGACTCCCCACCCACCCGGAGAGGGCAAGCCACCTTTTTCCGGTCGAGAACCATGGCTTCGGATTTGGAAGAGCTGATCCTCATCCCAGCCGCTTCACACTCGGCTGTAAACCTCCCCAGTGCACATTGGAGGTCCCGGTTCGATGAAGCCATCCGGACAACATCGTCCGCAAACAGCAGAGATGAGATCCTGTGGTTCCCAAACCGGATCCCCTCCGGCCCCTGACTGCGCCTAGAAATTCTGTCCATAAATATAATGAACAGAACCGGTGACAAAGGGCAGCCCTGGCGGAGTCCAACATGCACCGGGAACAGGTCCGACTTACTACCGGCAATGCGAACACAGCTCCTGCTCCGGTCATACAGGGACCGAACAGCCCTTAACAAAGGGCCCCGAACCCCGTACTCCCAGAGCACTCTCCACAGGACCCCACGAGGTACACGGTCGAATGCCTTCTGGAGAGTATAGAGCTGGTCCAGTGTTCCCCGGCCGGGACGAAAACCACACTGCTCCTCCTGAATCCGAGGTTCAACTATAGGTCGAATTCTCCTCTCCAGCACCCTGGAATAGACCTTACCGGGAAGGCTGAGGAGTGTGATTCCCCGATAATTGGAACACACCCTCCGGTCCCCCTTCTTAAACAGAGGGACCACCACCCCGGTCTGCCAGTCCAGAGGTACTGTCCCCGACCGCCACGCGATGTTGCAGAGACGTGTCAGCCAAGACAGCCCTACAACATCCAGAGACTTGAGATAGTCAGGACGGATCTCATCCACCCCCGGGGCCTTGCCACCGAGGAGCTTTCCAACCATCTCAGTGACTTCAGCCAGGGTGATGAGTGAGTCCGCCTCCGAGTCTCCAGCCTCTGCTTCCTCCTCGGAAGACGTGACAGCGGGATTGAGGAGATCCTCAAAGTATTCCTTCCACTGTCCCATAACATCCCCAGTCGAGGTCAACAGCTCCCCACCTCCACCGTAAACAGTGTTGGTGAAGCACTGCTTCCCCCTCCTGAGGCGCCGGACGGTTTGCCAGAATTTCTTTGAGGCCGTCCGATAGTCCTCCTCCATGGCCTCTCCGAACTCCTCCCAAACCCGAGTTTTTGCCTCTGCGACCGCCCGGGCTGCAGCACGCTTAGCCCGCCGGTACCCGTCAGCTGCCTCAGGAGTCCCATGAGCCAATAAGGCCCGATAAGACTCCTTCTTCAGCCTGACGGCATCCCTTACTTCCGGTGTCCACCACCGGGTTCGGGGATTGCCGCCGCGACAGGCACCACAGACCTTACGACCACAGCTACGGGCGGCCGCATCGACAATAGAGGCCGAGAAAAGAGCCCATTCGGACTCGTATGTCCCCAGTCTCCCCCGGAATCCGGAAGAAGCTCTCCCGGAGGTGTGAGTTGAAGGTACCCCTGACAGAGGGATCTGCCAGACGTTCCCAACAGACCTTCACTACGCGCTTGGGCCTGCCAGGTCTTTCCGGCTTCCTCCCCCGCCAGCGGACCCAACTCACAACCAGGTGTTGATCAGTTGACAGCTCTGCCCCTCTCTTTCACCCGAGTGTCCAAGACACGCGGCCGGAGGTCAGATGACACAACAACAAAGTCGATCATCGACCTCCGTCCTAGGGTGTCCTGGTGCCACGTGCACTGATGGACACCCTTGTGCTCGAACATGGTGTTTGTTATGGACAAACTGCACATAGCACAGAAGTCCAATAACAGAACACAGCTCGGGTTCAGATCAGGGAGGCCGTTTCTCCCAATCACCCCTCTCCAGGTGTCACTGTCGTTGCCCACGTGGGTGTTGAAGTCCCCCAGGAGAACAACGGAGTCCCCGGGCGGTGCACTGTCCAGTACCCCTCCCAGGCAGTCCAAGAAGGCCGGGTACTCTGCACTGCTGTTCGGCCCGTAGGCCGACACAACAGTGAGAGACCTGTCCCCGACCTGAAGGCGCAGGGACGCGACCCTCTCGTTCACCGGGGTGAACTCCAACACTCTGCGGCTAAGCTGTGGGGAAATGAGCAGGCCCACACCGGCCCGCCGCCGTTCCCCGCGGGCAACGCCAGAGAAATGGAGAGTCCAGCCCCCTTCAAGGAGTTGGGTTCCAGAGCCCAAGCTGTGCGTGGAGGTGAGGCCGACTATATCTAGTCGATAGCGCTCAACCTCCCGCACGAGCTCAGGCTCCTTCCCCCCCAGCGAGGTGACATTCCATGTCCCCAGAGCTAGTCTCCATGTCCGGAGATCTGGTCGCCGAGGCCCCTGCCTTCGGCTGCCACCCAGATCTCTCTGCACCGGCCCCTTATGGATCCTCCTGCGGGTGGTGAGTCCACGGGAGGACGGCCCCACGTCGCTCCTTCGGGCTGAGCCCGGCCGGGCCCCATGGGGAAAGGCCCGGCCACCAGGCGCTCGTTCGCGAGCACCCACCCCAGGCCTGGCTCCAGGGTGGGGCCCCGGTGACGCCAATCCGGGCGACGTAACTGGCCTTGATCTCTTATTCGTCATAAAGTGCTTCTGAACCGCTCTTAGTCTGACCTGTCCCCCAGGACCTGTTTGCCTTGGGTGACCCTACCAGGGGCATAAAGCCCTCGACAACATAGCTCCCGGGATCATTCGGGCACTCAAACCCCTCCACCACGTTAAGGTGGCGGCTCAAGGAGGGTTCACGAGTGAGGGGAGGATGGAGTGTGAGATTGACAGGCGGATTGGTGCAGCGTCGGCAGTGATGCGGTCGTTGTACCGGACCGTTGTGGTGAAGAGGCTGAGCCAAAAGGCGAAGCTCTCAATTTGCCGGTCAATCTACATTCCTACCCTCACCTATGGTCATGAGCTCTGGGTAATGACCGAAAGGACGAGATCGCGGATACAAGTGGCCGAAATGAGTTTCCTCCGCAGAGTGGCTGGGCGCACCCTTAGAGATAGGGTGAGGAGCTCAGTCACACGGGAGGAGCTCGGAGTAGAGCCGCTGCTTCTCCACGTCGAGAGGAGCCAGCTGAGGTGGCTCGGGCATCTGTTCTGGATGCCTCCTGGTCGCCTCCCTTAGGAGGTGTTCCGGGCATGTCCCACCAGGAGGAGGCCCCGGGGAAGACCCAGGACACGCTGGAGGGACTATGTGTCCCGGCTGGCCTGGGAATGCCTTGGGGTCCCCCTGGAGGAGCTGGAGGAAGTGTCTGGGGTGAAGGAAGTCTGGGAGTCCCTGCTTAGACTGTTGCCCCCGCGACCCGGCCCCGGATAAACGGAAGAAAACGGATGGATGGATGGATGGATGTTCCGGAAGCATTTTTCTTGTAGACCAGTGTTTAGTCATTCTGAAATCCATGAATAGGTTGGTTTGTGACATTATAGAATGTAATAATATTTTCAGATGGAGGACAGGATGGAGGACAGGTACTTTGTTCTCCAAGTAGGGAAATATATCCTCTGCTTTTAACCCATCCTTCAATTCTGCTGGGGTGTCCTGTCAGTAGCAGTGGGTGTTGTAGTGCTGTGCCCAGGACCCATCTCCAGATCTTGAGCTAGGCTTGGCGTTTACGGGGGAACCGGAGAAAACTATTGGGCTTTTATACTATTTTTGATTGCTGATATTCAATATAGTTATTTCAATGTGTGGTGTTAAATTTGGGCCAACAGTGAAGACTTTGAACTTTTTCTCAGTATTTGTTTCAGGTGTAATTACAGAGATGCATTAATTGCTATTTGAGCACTCAAAAGAAATTAAGTAATTGGTTCCAAGGACAAAAATCGTGGCCATGAGAAACTCCTGCAAATATCTTTTCTGTTGTTAAACTTGCAGGCCATTTTCTATTTGTTTGCAAACACCCGTCAGACTTGGCCATTTTAGCCTGACATCTATTAGTACATAACATAGATCGCCTGTGATAGAGTCAAGGACACAAATGCAATTATAGAATTTGAAATTGTTGAGAGCTTTGCCCTACAACTACAAAAACAACAATACTGTAAATCTTATCCATAGCCAACTAGTATGTACTGTGCATACAACTGCTATTATTATTACTAATATTATTTTCTGTTCTCATTTGGTGTACTGAAATATTGAATGCCAGCTTTAGTTTGGCACTCCAGGCACTAATATCTGTAAAGATCACTTTAGTCACCTTCACTAAATGTCAACTATCCCGTTAATGCTAACAACTGCGCCTGTGGTTGTCCTTATGTGTGTGGATGTGATATTAATGTGCATGTTTACCACCGGGGAAGACTATTTCTGTTCTCAATCAGTCAACCAGCTCCCTGTCTTTGAAGTGTGAGGCAGCTGCTGTATTAGACGCACCAGAGCAGGTTGCTATAGCCCCATCATTAGCATAGTGCTGAGAGGATGCCAAAGATCTACTGGGGGAGGGAGACGAGACAGGGAGAAAGGGGGAGGGAGATGAGAGAGGGAGAGAGGGAGTGTGTGGGGGTGAATGCTTGTATGTACAATGCTGAAATAAAGGCTACAGATCTCTAATGAAGGCTAATGAAAAGTACAACAGTAAATGAGATTTGCATAATTTTAGGTTAATCCTGGAATTTGTATAGGATAAACATTCCATATTATCCATTAGGGATGTAGTCCTTTAGCTGTTTAATCGATGTATTGGTCAATAATGCCTTTTGACCAAAATTTGGAGTAATAAACACATTATTTTCTAGATGATTGAGAATTATATGCACATCAAAAGAAGAAATTATGGAGTGGATTAGTTGAAGATTTGAGAGTGGATACTGTGTTTAATCTGCCTTTTCCCATATAAATGCACTTTTCCGAATACATTTTTTTCATCTCTTTGTTTTTGCATTCACTCACATGCAGTCGTAGTATTTTAAGTGCAGTTACATGTTCAGATCATATAGATTATGAATTGTTTGAGCACTTTTGCCACACCCCCTTTTAGTCGTCTAATCCATCGGCAGGACATGTTTTTAGTCGAACAAGAATTTCTTTTGTTGATGACAGCCCTATTGTCCATATTACTGTAAAATAATAATAACATAGAGTATTGATTTTTTTTTTTTTTTTTTAAAGCTTGGTTTATTCATACGAGTATCCTTCAGTTAGAGCGATTTGTCTCGGTACTATGTAGTTTGACAGTGCAGATGGTTAATCAAGCTTGTATGAATTGATTCAAAGTGAAATGAACAATACGCCTGTAATAGTATAACAATAATGCAACACTGTGATGCTGATCAGGGTACATCCAAATGAAGGCTTATCATATCCACTACTAAACACAATGAATCCAGACTAGTGTGTATAATCTCTACTGACCACACATGACCTTCTATAATGTAATATGCATGTACTGCGGTGCACCACATGACGAGGCTTTGTAATAACAATAATAACACGTGTATAGACAGTTACAGTCAGGCCCCACAGTGAGCGTCTTTGTGGAGGGGGTCTGTTGAAAGGCTGAATGCCGCTCTGTTCTCACGCGCCAGAGGAAACAACGCATCACTTTGTGCCTCCTCAGCAGCTCTTAGACCGGCCCTGTACTCGCTGACACACCTTCTACATTCACAGTCTAAGAATATACAGTACTGGGCAAAGGGCTCATGCAGGTGGGGACCATGGGAAGATGCTTTGAAAATGTGAGCCTGTGGTGTGCATTCATATCAGTGTTACGTGGTGGTAGAAAAAATGAATGGGAGAATGTGTGGGTAATTATCTATTTTAGACACTGCTGGTGTGTTTGCTCTATCAGTGTGCAATTGATTTTTGTGCAATGACAGTAAAAAGTTGGATTAACTGAAATAAGGAATAGGGTTTTCAACATGTCTAGTTTAGTTTATTTAACAGGGACCAGTTCCATCCACAGAAATAAGCAGGCAATGCCATCAGGCCAATTGTTAGCACGCCTGCATCTCTGATTTTACCTTTTTGAGGTAGTTTTCGAGCAATAAACTCAAAGATGGCGTTGCTCTGCTGGCGACATGGAGAAAGGCACTGGTTGCACGTTCTTTCTATCTGTACTGCAACCTTCCCTCACCTCTAAGTCAAATGTCTCCCTATTTGAGACTAATAAAGAAACCTTGAACCTTGAAAACACCCATGATAGACGCTAAATCGGTTTAATGCCACACTGTGGAATATTCCAGACAAAGCAATAACATCTCCATGAAGGCAAGCAGGTGGCAGGCCCCTCTCCCCAGCAGAAAAATATTACTTGGTGTAACTTTAAATACCCAGCCGTTGTTCCAAGCCACCACTAACCCACCAGTGCTATATGGATACTGGACCATTTTGAGAAATATGCTTACTACATTCTGTAACACCTGAGCAGATGTTTTTGTTTAGTTTTTTGGAACTGTGAGACGTAAGTTTTCTGTATTTTTCCTTTTGCAAAGTAGGACCACTCCAGCGTCTTACAAGCTGATGCGCTTTCCTTTGCCCACATGCTCCTGCTGTACTGTACGTCTCTTGTGCCACTCTTTCACATTACTCCTCGTGACTGCGCTTTGGAGGAACAATCAATTTTTCATACAGTAAGAGTGGATGTTTGGCTGTGGTGCTCTGCCCGCCTACACACTCATAGTAAAGGCTCTTCTCTTCCTCACACAAACTGCTGCTGACACCTGACTCCAGGTATTGCCCTAGATGCGCAGTGACAGCAGGCAGGTGGAACAGAGGGACTCTAATTCAACCTGCACACAGCGGCCACAGCACGGTAAGACATGCAAACTATTTAGCCAAACTATTTACACTTACATATTGGGACATAAGGTTATATACACATCAAACGAACTGTGCTTAAAATTTTATAGTGCAAGTTGACCTATCTGCCTTTTCCACTAACATCCCAATATCTATAATACAGTAATAATAGTTTCAGATATACATTCACACATTCTATCGTAAAGCTTATTTATCTATGAATAAATAGGCACCACTTGTATCGACCAGCGGAGAATGTTTGTTCATAATGCTTCTTTACATTCTATTCTGTACTTCTTCTGTACTTTGACATTCTCACACATGGAAGTAACTATTGGTGAGAAGACATGTTTTTTTTTCCTACCATTTTGTCAATGACCAATTATTGAAACTAATAGATATATTTTAATGGTACCAGTACACAAATGATTGGTAGATTCAGATGTTTACACAACTCTGTTTAAAAAGAGCATGACATGCAGGCAGTAGGTAGTCCATTATTTTAACTCTTTAATGAATGCACTTGAATTGAGAACCCCTAAATTCTTTTAAATTATAGTTCTGTCCAGTTTGTCTGCATGTTGTAAGGTTTGTTACAGTATTCTACAAGACTGTATGCTTAGTTCTGTTACGTGTATATATTTATATGGATCATCATTAATGTAACATGTTTTAGAAGAAGCTTTTCATTTTAGTGTGATAAGGTGTTGCTAATGTTGCCTTACTGGATACAGACAACACAAAACTAATGGGCGACTATTTAGTTCATGAACAACAATTGTGCTAATGCCAGAGTCTGCAGATGTCTTCTGTCTGACCATCAGTGGCAAAGAACACTTTCTCCTCCTGCACATTAGAAATAATCTAAACAGTAAACATACAGTTGTATGATTTATTAGATTATCATTATTGGTCATCCCCAGCTATAATGTTTGGTCTGTTACCTCAATCCTGGTTATCCCACTTTGGTTTGAGATATTCCACCAGGAAACCCAGCACTCACGCATGTTGTTTTTGTCCACTTGAGCGTTGAACTATTGGGTAGAGTGGAAAAATTAACCACAAGCCTGTAATACTAGCTGCAGGCTCCTCTAATGTCCATTGTTTCTCCACACGCCCTTTGCATAAACACAGACAAGACAACTGCTGAGGACACCTATAACATAAATCAAGGATAAAACTGTTATGTAACAACAGAAATGTTTAATGCATGGCTTTTCAGTGTTTAAGGCATCGTGTGTGATAGAAGATCTGCTGATTTAGTACTGGTTTATCTTAGTCTAGGCCTGTTTTAGTTCTGGTTTAGACTTTAGACTGATTTGGTCATAACCTATTGCTAAACCTGATGATGGTATCTGGATTTAGTTTTAGTTTGATTTAACCCTGGTTTAGCACTTCAGTCCATGGTTTTATTGGGCTTGACTTAGTCTTGGTTGATTTTATTCAGTAGTAATATTTTTGCATAACTATTGTGCACTCACTAGACTTGGATTACTTCTGGTTCAGGTTCAGGTTACCTTCAGTACTTCAGCACTCATGGATCACCCCTAAAGCGCGGTATGTTTGTCCATTCTGAGCGCAATTGAGCCATGCCCAGGCATGGCACGGATGGGACTTTGGCCCAGTTGGAGTAGGTGGGCCTCCTGTCCTCAGTCCTCCTCCTGTCCTCAGTCCTCCTCCTGTCCTTACTCCTCTGCACTGTTTTTATATCCATAAACTCAGGGAGGAGCGCGTATTGCAGCAGGACTCATATCTGCCTGACTATTTAATAGATATTTAATGCTGCTGGACTTATTTTCTCTGCTAAAGCTTTAGCTCTGCTGTGCATCATGTAAACAAACAACGTCATCGGGCCGTGGCCCGGTTCGGTTGTGCAGGTGTGAGTGCGGGACATACAAATCTACGCAATCGTGTCTGAGCACAGCACAGTTCTAAAGTCCTAGTGTGAATAATCTGTATTTGAAAACCCAATGTTTTCTTGGTTCAAACTTTGTATCTGATGATTCAGTTGATTAGCATGTAGTGCTTGTAATGCAAAGTGAATGGGGATCAGTCCTTTACAGAGAATTGATACTTTGACAGCGACTGAGCAAAACTAATTACGTTTTTTCATACGCCTCTCCATTTGTCTAGTCCCCAGTCCTCCTCCTGTCAGTTACATCCGCACCGCTGCCATTGACTAGTGATACCCAAGTGCATGTTATTAAAGCAAGGAAATCATTGACTTGGACAATAAAGTTCAAAAGCCATCTATTGAGATTTAATTTAGAATTGGTGATCTCACATCATGAATTAAGAATTTTATTTATTTATTTATTTTTGGTCATGACATCTCAACATTGTCCTGAATAGCTCTTTCTTGTCTAATGTTTATTCTTTTCTTGGAATCATGCACAGTATATTTTTGAATGATTAAATAAATACTATTTAGATAAATGTATTGCCATATGTTGAACATTCCAATCAAAGAAATAGCATATCCATGGAAACAAGCATATGGCATATCCTCTGACAGACAGGTTACATAGTGCACCTTTAACTGTAGCACACACCAGAATAAAATAATAAGCGTGTGTGTACCAACACTTCTTTTAACATGGGAAATTAAAAATGCTATCATGAGACAGCTTTGTGGTGAAGTTGCCACTTCAACACTTTTAGCAACTGTAAAAGCAGAGTAATTAATCACTGTACACCTTTTATGTTTATTTTCCATATTCAAAACTGGCCTGACCTCAGCCTCTATGTTGTGCATTAAGGCACATAAATAACACACTGCTTCATTGTCTCCAAACATCAGCTGAAACCCAAATATTAAATCATGAATCTGAGATGTGGGTTACAATTAGTAGTAAAGTGAAGAATGTATGCTATGGAAAATAAAAGGGAATGTTGAGCTTTGACTTGTCAGAGGAAGACCAAAGAGGAAATTGTTGTCATGAAGGAGGCAGTGCCAATTTTGACAACAAATTGTTTTTTTGGGATTTTAGAATTTAGCTTTAGTCTTGTTTTGGTAAGTGAAATGCATGTACATTTACCAGAAGTATGTATATTTTTAGTTCAAATTATGGTAATTATACTGTACTGTATCCTTCTTCCACATGTACAGAGACTTGTTCTTTGGAGTTTTTCTGGTTTGGTTTGGTTCTAGTGAATAAGACTACATTACAATTGACTAAAATGTCTGTATTTTCTATCATAGTTTTAGTTATTTACTTTTTTATAGTCTGGAAAATATGATATAAAACTTTGAGTCAACAAAATGAACAGTAGTTGGAGGACATAAAGGTGTAGCTCTACTGGGATAGGCCTAATATTCTCTGTTTACAGGCTGTCTGGAGAGGTTTGTAGCCTGAAGTGAGAGTGAGGGGGTTGTTCAGACTTTCGATCATTACATCTGGCTGTAACTGTGTTGTCATAGCAACCAGAAATGTGTAAGAAAAGTTAGCAATTTAGTTATTCTTGACTTTTGCATTCATCTTTAGAGTCCCAGAAAGAAAATTTAAGAACCTATGGCTTCAGTCAAATTTATGTCCTTGAGACGCAGGTTTACAATCTTAAGTATTACTAATCACCATGCTACAAAGAAAGGCATTAAATATATTTTTATGGCCACAATTTAAATTTATTATAATTGTTTTAGTTCAATTGTTTACTCTTTGATCCTAGTTTCACCTTATGGTCCATTGGCACAGACTGGCAACCACCTTTGGCAGAGTCAGGGCAGCTATGAAGCAATATTATTACTAGATCGACTTATTACCACTGAATAAGGAGAATGAATGAATAATGCAATGTAAAGCGCTTTGAGTATGAAGAGGGGCACAAGATTATTATTCGTATAAGTGTATATACTAAAAAACAATTCAACCTGTTCTTTCTTTGCTCTTACATTTCCTCTAAAGTTACAGTGGAGGCAGGAGCATCTGTTTCGTCTGTGTAAAATAATCTTTGTGCAATCTTTGCGTGTTCCCTCAACTTTTACTGCAGTGGCTTGGTCTGTACTGCTCAGAAGCTGTTCCCGGTCTGCATGGTCAGCTACCTGTACTTATATTAATGGCCAGTAGACATAAGGCTCCAGTGGTCCACTCGGTCATTTCAAGTGACCTTCCACACCAATTTTCAAATGTGTTCCCATTCATACTTACTTAGCATTATAGACTTAGACTTAGACGAACTTTATTGATCCACAGGGGGAATTATTTATATATAATCATCTCATTAAAGCAGCCCGTCTGCAGCTCATCAACTTAATTTCCTGGTGATACTCATTGTTTACTTGCTATATCACAGTATACAATAAGATAAATGGACAGTTAAGAAAATAATAGGAATGTTATATAATGTTAAAGGAAAAGTAACGTTTTTTTACAATCTGAGCCTTCTTTCGGCAATAAAACAAGTAGTTTTACAAGTAGCAGTTTGGTGTCAATTGGAGTGGTATCGCAGAAGTTATGTTGGAGCCGTTCTGTTCTACTAATTATCCCGTATCCGTTAACATGGTGCTCGTATCATATGCTCGGGGCATTACTTTGCACTCTCCAAATAGCACAAACTTTAGCACTTTTCAAATCACAGAAGATCGCTGTGTCAGGGTAGACTTTCAGTGGATTCCAAAACGGCCTGAAACCCGATATCCAGCTATAGTTTCATTTGATGACGTCATCAGAGAGGACAGTGCGCATGCGTGAACTCAGCTGTTTTGTAAACACAGCTAGTCCGAAAGAAGCTAACACCGCTCTGAACTTTACTTTTCTGTTGCGATATCGGGTTTCAGGCCGTTTTGGAATCTACTAAAAGTCTACCCTGACACAGCGATCTTCTGTGATTTGAAAAGTGCTAAAGTTTGTGTTATTTGGACACCGCAAATCAGTGCCCCGAGCACTCACGCTAACGGATACGGGATCATAGAAGAACAGAACGGCTCAACATAAGTTCTGCGATACTGCTCCAATTGACACCAAACTGCTATGGGTGAGTAAAACTACTTGTTTTATTGCCGAAAGAAGGCTCAGATTGTAAAAAAAACGTTAATTTTCCTTTACATTTGTTTTGATACACATGGGACATGCGCATCTTTCATGGCTAATCCATCTGTCTTCTGGAGGAGGTGCACTGGTGACCAGACTCACATCTTTGTGGCATCCCGGGCAATATATTCTCCACATTGTTACATGTTTGTTTGCTTAAAAATATATACTGAGAAAGTTAGGTTATTTATTTTATGTAATTACATCACATTTATTTAACATAGCCCTGTAGAGCCTGATGCCTCCCTGTCAGATAATATTTCCTTTGCAGAGTTTGTCTTCTGCACAAAACACATAGAGATGTCTGCAAAGAACTGACAGACGCTCCACTCAGATATGACCAAACAAACAAGAATAGAGAATGGAGGTGGGGGTGGGTTTTCTCACAGAAAGGCAAAATATATCTGCAAACATTTGTCCAAAAATGAAAAGTTTTTTAAGGGGAAGGTGTCAACCCACTCTCTGTTTTTTATCACCATCTTCATTCTTATCAATAGGGGGAAATGAACCTGAAGGTAATTATTGAATAAGGTAAATTATTCATCCCTAGAATATGATGAGAATATGCACAAATCCACAATGAACAGTGAGGAAATTTTAACAATTTCTAAACTAAACATTAATTTTGGATTCATCACTGTGGAAGTGGGTGCATGGTTGACTAATGCTACTATCACAGAGGTATGTCATGTTCATCAAAGCAATTAAATTCCCTTTTTGTTTTTGGATCCCTTTTGACGGACAGAGAATGCTCCACAAGTGATGCCTGTTTGGGGAAAATCAGATACTCATTTATGCAAGTATTGATACAAAAAAAAAAAAAAGTCAAGTCACATTCACAAGAAGGAAATGAATAGCTTTAAAATGATCTTGAGCTGTATCAGAACAAGTACAAGACCACATAGACTAGTGTACACCCATGGACCACTATGAACATACCTAGATGACTGAGTACACATACACATACAGTATATATAAGACTGCACGGTGATATAAAAGAACGTACTATGATTTAATGTTGAAAATCACAATCTATGAATGTTTTTTTTGTCGTGGTATCAGAAAGGTTATAGAGTACTGAGTCTATTCCAGAGTTTGAAATATAACACTATACCATACCATTACTTTTACCTCATGGTACTATACGATTTACATGTCTCTTAAATTCACCTAGTCAGTAGTGGCGATGTTCTGCTGGTATAGAGCAGTTAAAGGCAGTCCTAGCACAGATAACTGTAAGCCTGTTTGCTGCCTGTTCTGTTCTGGTCCCTGGGACAAAGAGATCCTTTTTCTGTGCAAGACATAAGTGAAAGAGTGAGTCTCTGTCCCATTGGGAGAAGAGGCCTTCGGCATGCTGATCCCACTAGGGACAAACAGTCTCTTAGGATAGCCGGTCTCGCACACACTGTTATCTTCCTGTTGTGTGTAATGTTAAGTTGCTTTGTGTTTTGGGATATGGGCATTTCCACACTGCTAATAAAAGCTCTGGCTGGTAACTGATAAGAGGCGCCCAATATAGCAGTAATAGGGTGATTAAAAAAATATACCGCAATGTCTGATTATTTTTAAGTAACAGTTCTTCTGGTGCTATTCTCTGATTGCTTAGTAGTATATATAGCCTGATATATATGTATTATTTAAGATTTGTAGCATCTTTGGGACTTTTGCCTCGTTTTGTAAATACTGTCACATTTAACCTAGAATACCTTCTAGAAATTGCTTGCTTCACAACTATTTTATCATTTTAATTTCTTTGAATTGAAAATTGTCAAACAGCATCTTCTCCTCTCACTCACTTCCTGCTTCTCTTGCTGCAGCAACCATGGCAACAGATGCCACGGAAACCCAGAGTGACATGAGTTTAGAGGTAACCCAACCCAAGAGCCCAGGTAAACAGGAAAATGAGTGCTATTTCATCTTAAAGCGACAGTTCAGGATTGGATTTATACTGTATGAGAGGACTGTCTCTTTAAGTAACGCATGGTGTGTGGTGATTGGTTTGAGTTTGATGATTTCTAAATTGTGTGCTGTGGTTTCACTGTGTTGCAACAATTCGAAATTTGCTGTATTTGTCAAAACTAGTTAATTCTAAACAGTTTGCAGTGGTCAAAAGTTATTCCTAATTTTTCACCGTGATAAGCAGGACCAGCCCAAGCCTTTATGGGGCCCTAAGCAGATTGATTGATTTGCTGTTTCTGTTAGAAAACAATTAAGTGTGTAATGAAAAAACTGAACAGTGAACCCTCGCTCTATCGCGGTTCACTGTTCGCGGCCTCGGTGTTTCGCTGATTTTTTTTTTCTCCTTTTTTTTTTCTTTTTTTTTTTTTCAATTTTTTTTATAGTGTAACTTTTTTTTTACAGTGTAACATTGTGTCCTGGGTCCTGATTGGCTAAGAGACTAGACCAGGACTCAACGTGGACTAAACCAGGACTAAACCAGGTCTAAACCTGGACTAAACCAGGTCTAGACCAGGGATGGTCACGCAGGGTGGTAGGGACAGAGTCTCTGATGTCCTTCACGAGAGCTCCTGGGTGACAGGAGGTGTGGCCTTTGTTTACTTGCATGAGCCGGACCATGGAAGAGCCAAGAATCAACACGGACGGGCCTGGCCCGGACGCCGCGCGGCCGGGGGAGCCGCATTCGAGGGAGCCCCAGCGGGGGAGGACACTCACGCGCAGAGAGGAGACAGTGGGTCTTCCCCCCTCACGCCTAGCGGACGAACCCTACCCCGTCGTAGAGAGCAGTGGAGTATTGGCGACGCATTGATAGCCATGCCCCGAAGCGGTCTGATTTTGGAGCCGGGGTGAAATGCAACCAACCCTTGTGAGCACGGGTTAGTGGGGGAAAATCCTCATGGAGGAGCTGATCGGGGCTTTAGACCAAGCCCCTCGCTGAAGTGTTCGTACCTGTTCGGGTGGTGAGGGCTGGTGCTCAGAGGCATCTTCGGAGCAGTGAACCATGTCAGCCAGTTTGGCACTGTTAGCGGTGGCTTGAGTCTTGTCCAAAATGATATCCAGGTCGCTTTCCACTCGACTTTCGCACATGGCATGGATATGTTGTTCCAAAACAACGCATATCCATGTGCCCGGGCCCCCCCCCCCCCCGCCCCACACACACACACACACACACACACACACACACACTTCACTATTAAAGATCCCATGACATGGTACTTCTTGATGCTTTTATTTGGCTCCTTAATGGTTCCCTAATACTGTAAATGAATCCTTCTTCAAAATCAACACTCATGTGCATGAGAAAGAGAGATAAGATGAGAAAGAGTCATAAATGTCACTCTGGAACACTCCATTATGGGCGTTGTTGCTTGAATGCAAATGAGGAGGACAGAGATGGCCTATAGTAGGGGGTGGGGGCGTGGCCAAGCGCTCCGCTCTGTGACCCACTTCCGTGTTTTTGCACGGGGGGAGAGATGAGAAGCCTTCCATTGAAAAATAAACACATTTCCACAGAAAATAAAATTAAACCACTGCTGTTTCAGATATCCACAGGCTCAGATAAAGGACTTCCGGGCCTAAAAACACTCGCAAGTTCCTCCAGGCAAATAAAAAAACGTATTTCGCATTGCGTAGCTCCTTCGCAGTCCAAACTCTCTGGGCGTGATTTACAGAGACGCTGAGTACAGACAGACGGGGGTGGAACTGCATTTGCATTTCTTTCTTTCTTTCGAGCTGACGTCAATAAGTTTCCTTGTTCAAAATCGCCCGTTTGAGCTCTGATTTTTTCTAACCCAGAAAAGGATCGCAAATGCTCAGTTGAGACATTTCGCAAGTGTTAACCATGGGGGGGAAGGGGGGCTAAACAGGGAAGGGGAGCTCACATTAACGTTCAAAAACCTCAGAAAGTGAAAATTTCATGCCATGGGACCTTTAATACATTTTGTTGTAAATCTACGAAGGTTTGAGTGTTTAAACTAGAGAGAAATGTGAGAAAATGTTAATACCAGTCTGAGAAAAGCGTATAATGTGTGTGGTGAGACGTTTACAGCCTTAAAACATGTGTAATAATTGTAAAATATAAAGTTGTCCTACTTCGTGGATTTCACGTATTGCGGGTTATTTCTGGAACCTAACCCCCGCGATAAACGAGGGATTACTGTACTGCAGGGAACATTAAACAAATGTAATGAAAACATAATATAACATATATATACAACGTTTTCTACGTTCACATCACAAAATAACAAAATACGATGGAATGAAAATGATAATGATGCAGTCAAATGTTAAATCCAAACTATTATCATCTGACGTAGGTATTCTGCCGCAAATCTAACATTCACATATCGTTCGTTACATACTTAATTGGTTAAAGCATACAATAAAACCAATACACTGTTAAAATGTTACTTACTTGCGTTGTCACTGTTGAAAACAACGCCATTTCTGCCTCGAGAACTCATCTCGACGGCATTTAAATGGTAACAACGCATAAGGGGTGGTGCGCATGTGCAGTAGTGCTCATCTTGACGTCATCTTGACGAGGCAGCCCATTTCGACGAAGCGGCCCATTTCAACAGTACACCAGCCCTGGTGATAAACTTATAAGTGCTTTTCACAATTCACTCACTCATCTTGCATGCTAACACACACTTCCTGATTATTGGACAATTATGCATTCTAATTAGATGAAGACTCAAATACAGTGGTACCTCACCTTACGAAATTAATTCATTCCAGAAGTGGTTTCGTAACGTGAATTTTTCGTAAGTTGAGTAGCTATTTCAGTGGAAAAGGCCTGATCCGTTCCAAGGGTTTTTTTTAAGTAGTGTAACTTTTTTTTAAATAGTGTAACATTTGTGTTCTGCGTCCTGATTGGAATAAACCAGGTCTAGACCAGAACTAAACCAGGTCTAAACCTGGACTGGACCTGGACTAAACCAGGATTATCCCGGGACATGGCAGTGCCGTTGGAGTAGCGCGTTGCTCGTGTCTCCGCGCTCCTTGCGCGTTCCGCGCTAGAGCTAAGAGGCCGAGAAAGACGCTCTTTCAGCGGGAATAGGGGCGGGGCGGGCTCTGGTTCTATGTGACTTCCAGGTCTAGACCAGAACTAAACCAGGTCTAGACCAGGTCTAAACCAGGACCGGATCAGGTCCAGACCCGGACCAAACCGGGACCAGACCAGGATTAAATCACCCCCGTGCGGCGCGCGCGGGCGGGCCGAGCCGCGCGGGCCCGCGGCCCCAAGGGGGAGGCCGTGGCTCCATCCCGCGCCGTGTCGACGTCGCTTTTTGATCCTTCGATGTCGGCTCTTCCTCTTGTGAAGCAGAATTCACCAAGCGTTGGATTGTTCACTCACTAATAGGGAACGTGAGACAGGGGAGTTTTACCATACTGATGATGTGTTGTTGCGATAGTAATCCTGTGTCTCCGCTCCCCTCGCGTGTTCGGCGCTATATTGAGCCGTGTCTTCCCCCACGCTTCACTATCAACACATTCCATTGAAAATCTATGAAAGTTCGAGTGTTCAAACGAGAGAGAAATGCGAGAAAAGCCCAGCTCCTGTCTGAGAAAAGCGTAGAATGTGTGTGGTGAGGCATTTACAGCCCTAAAACATGTAGAACAATTGCAAAATACAAAGTTGTCCTACCTCGTGGACCTCTCCCACCCGCGGGCCACCTCTGGAACCTAACCCCGTGTGTGTTGATAAAGTGTATTTACGTTTCGGGGCGTGCATCTGAGCGCGCATTAATTGAATTTTTGACATTTCGCGTTTCGTAACTTGAATTTTCTTTCGTATCTAGAGACCAAAATTTGACGTGAAGGCGTTTCGTAACTTGGATTTTTCGTATGTAGGGTCTTTCGTAAGGTGAGGTACCACTGTACAAGGAAAAAATCGGGTAGATTGAGGAACTTTAATATATTGAGAGCCTGTATTTATTGACCTTTGTACAATAATTTTTCAATTTAAAAAAAATATTTTAAGATGCTAAAAGCTACATTTAGCATTCATTCCAAAAATATTCTGACACTATGAAATGATACATTTATTTACTTGTAGATCCAGCAGCTTATCAATTACTTGACAATACTCTGCTGAGTACTTGACAATACTAACTAACAATACTAAGATACTTCCTCCACCAGAACAATCAGATTACATATATATCTGTCATAATAATAATTATTCATTACTTTATGATCTTCTGATACTTGCATTGGGTCACTGGTTTTGGCCCATAGAGAGCCAATGTGAAGTTGAAGCATGTTTTAGATTTCGACTGCAGTGAAAATCCTGACACCTCCATGTGGTGTATGTAATCTGCTATAGGCGTGTTCACTTCAAAAGGCCTTGATGTGATCCAGTCTCCTGCATCTCTCTTGATTCTGCTTTAGGGCTAGCTTTGCTCACACCACATGTTAAGATTACCTTTTCACATGGTCTGTATAAAAAAACAGCTGCGTTTTCAGGACCAGCAGTTCAAAAGTGTATAAGAAGCAGACGGGAGGAACAGACACAGCAGTTACACAGAGTGATGTGCCATGGCTCCAAAAGTGCCCTGTCCTGTTTCATGCATGAGTGTGTGAGAGCGCCCAGAGCAAAGCATTATGGGATCGTACAAGTGCAAAGGCTGTGAGAGCATCAGTGCAACATCACATTCTGTTGCCAGTGTACTCTGTTATCTAACATACCGTACAAAATATGATCTATAGGTTTGTATTTTTTATAAAACTAAAACTATGACATCATTATTAAGTTTATTCATGCTGTCCAGTCAGTAGGTGAAAATTATGGTCCTATTTGAAAAACTACTTAAAATGCTATGGTTGCTATTATATTTCCCATAGTTGAAAATGATCATAATCGAAAACATTAAGCACTACTGTAAACTGAGTGGTTGGCTCCTTTTGTGGCTGCCTGGCTCACACACTGAGCAGTTTTTGCATTTTTTTTTTTTTAACCTGAGCTAAATAAGAGTTTGGCACATCTGTTTCTCACGCCTTTGTGTTGTTTTTGCTCCCTTTTTATGTGTAAGCAGCCATGTTTTTATTTTTATTTTTTATGTGAATAAACCATGCCTCTCCATCCATCCATTTTCTTCTGCTTATCTGGGGCCGTGGACAGCAGTCTAAGCAGGGACTCCCAGACTTCCTTCACTGCGAACACTTCCTCCAGCTCCTCCAGGGGGACCCCAAAGCGTTCCCAGGCCAGCCGAGAGACATAGTCCCTCCAGTGTGTCCTGGGTCTTCCCTGGGGCCTCCTCCTGGTTGGACATGCCCGGAACACCTCCCGAGGGAGGCGTCCAGGAGGCATCCAGAACAGATGCCCGAGCCACCTCAGCTGGCTCCTCTTGACGTGGAGGAGCAGCGGCTCTACTCCGAGCTCCTCCCATGTGACTGAGCTCCTCACCCTATCTCTAAGTGTGCACCCAGCCGCTCTGCAGAGGAAACTCATTTCGGCTAGTCTGGTTAACACCTGACCATATCACAAGTGAGATATGGGTCTGGAAACTCGCTTCGAAAAATCCCGTAGCGGAGGTGTGGTTAGCAATTGCCAACGGCCGTTTATTGGGCGTTATGAATGTCTATCATTGAGCGTATACGTAAGTCCATAGCCAATCATGTCAGTTGTCAGTTCAAACTACAAGCTTCCGTTTGTCATGTGGTACGCGTCACCGTCTTGCCACACCTCCCCCGCTCTCTGATTGGGGCCCTAAATCTGGGACTCTCGCTTGGACGAGTTTCCAGGCCGCCTTCCAGTTCGAAACGAACGGAAGCGGCCTGGGAATTCCCAGGCTACATTTCGGCCGCTTGTATCCGTGATCTTGTCCTTTCAGTCATTACCCAAAGCTCACGACCGTAGGTGAGGGTAGGAACGTAGCTTGACAGTAAATTGAGAGCTTTGCCTTTCAGCTCAGCTCCCTCTTCACCACAACGGTCCCATACAGAGACCGCGTCACTGCAGACGCTGCACCAATTCACCTGTCAATCTCACGCTCCATCCTCCCCTCACTCTTGAACAAGACCCCGAGATACTTGAACTCCTCCACTTGAGGCAAGGACTCTCCACCCACCCTGGAGTGTGCAAAGCCTCTTTTTTCCAGTCAAGAACTTGGATTTAGAGGAGCTGATCCTCATCCCAGCCGCTTGGCTTGCAGCTGAGTGTGAAGCAACTATGCATCTTTCTGATTGGTTAATCCTCCTGTCAATCATGCCCTCTAAAATCAGGGAGACATGACAGGGCTCCAGATCCACTTGTCTTTGTGAAGCCACGTATAAAGTATATACATGTAAATAAAGGCAAAATCTGAAATGGTCTTCTGCCAAATATGGTGTAAAAAGCCTGTAGCATCTCATCTGCCCACAGCTAGCTCCATAGCTAGCATCTTTCATGGTCTCCATGGATACAAAAAAACAGCTAATTTCACAAAATCCAACAGTCCCTTAAAATTCCATGATGTGTGAAAAACTGTGCTAAAAAGACTGAATAAAGTTTCAAAATCTCCTCAGTGTGTGAGCCAGTCAGCCACAAAAGCAACCAAACACTCTGTTGCCATGATTCACTACGGATTGTCTGAAAAATCAAGAAAATATAGAAAATGGATTTAAACAACACATTTTCAGGAGCCTGTGATCAGTACAAGTGTTCATTGTCTTATTTGGTGTTGGATTTTTCAAGATGATTTTTCAAGAGATGAGAGTGACTGTGCCTGTAATTTTATGTGTGAGATACTTGTTTAAGAGCACAAATCAGATCAACTCTTTATTTCCAACTAAGTCAGCTCTTTGTGGTCAGACTGTGTTAAATAAAGCTCAGATTAAATCTAACTTGAATAACAGAGCTTCAGACAGAGCAGAGCCTACAGTTAGCTTCACCCCCACAGGGAATGTTGATGACATCAGCTGTAAAGTATCAATAGTAATACATGGTGAAGACTTCAAGGCTGTGCTTTTGAACTGTGGATTAAAATCAAAGTACAATAGCCCAGGTTTCCACTCCTCTTGAGTGTAAAAGTCAATCAATATCAATATCACTATAATAAAATAAATGAGCTGAAACGTCCTTGGCCTGCCATAACTAAGTATGTTCAATCTAAATGCATGCACAAATCCATCCATCCATCCATTTTCTTCCGCTTATCCGGGGCCGGGTCGCGGGGGCAACAGTCTAAGCAGGGACCTCCAGACTTCCTTCACCCCGGACACTTCCTCCAGCTCCTCCGGGGGGACCCCAAGGCGTTCCCAGGCCAGCCGGGACACATAGTCCCTCCAGCGTGTCCTGGGTCTTCCCCGGGGCCTCCTCCCGGTGGGACATGCCCGGAACACCTCCCGAGGGAGGCGTCCAGGAGGCATCCGGAACAGATGCCCGAGCCACCTCAGCTGGCTCCTCTCCACGTGGAGAAGCAGCGGCTCTACTCCGAGCTCCTCCCGTGTGACCAAGCTCCTCACCCTATCTCTAAGGGTGCGCCCAGCCACTCTGCGGAGGAAACTCATTTCGGCCGCTTGTATCCGCGATCTCGTCCTTTCGGTCATTACCCAAAGCTCATGGCCATAGGTGAGGGTAGGAACGTAGATTGACCGGTAAATTGAGAGCTTCGCCTTTGGCTCAGCTCCCTCTTCACCACAACGGTCCGGTACAACGACCGCATCACTGCCGACGCTGCACCAATCCGCCTGTCAATCTCACGCTCCATCCTCCCCTCACTCGTGAACAAGACCCCGAGATACTTGAACTCCTCCACTTGAGGCAAGGACTCTCCACCCACCCAGAGAGGGCAAACCACCTTTTTTCCGGTCGAGGACCATGGCCTCGGATTTGGAGGAGCTGATCTTCATCCCAGCCGCTTCACACTCGGCTGCGAACCGCCCCAGTGCACATTGGAGGTCCCGGTTTGATGAAGCCATCAGGACAACATCATCCGCAAACAGCAGAGATGAGATCCTGTGGTTCCCAAACCGGATCCCCTCCGGCCCCTGACTGCGCCTAGAAATTCTGTCCATAAATATAATGAACAGAACCGGTGACAAAGGGCAGCCCTGGCGGAGTCCAACATGCACCGGAAACAGGTCCGACTTACTACCGGCAATGCGAACACAGCTTCCTGCTCCGGTCATACAGGGATCGAACAGCCCTTAACAAAGGGCCCCGAACCCCGTACTCCCAGAGCACCCTCCACAGGACCCCACGAGGGACACGGTCGAATGCCTTCTCCAGATCCACAAAGCACATGTGGACTGGTTGGGCAAACTCCCATGCACCCTCGAGCACCCGATGGAGAGTATAGAGCTGGTCCAGTGTTCCCCGGCCGGGACGAAAACCACACTGCTCCTCCTGAATCCGAGGTTCGACTATCGGTCGAATTCTCCTCTCCAGCACCCTGGAATAGACCTTACCGGGAAGGCTGAGGAGTGTGATTCCACGATAGTTGGAACACACCCTCCGGTCCCCCTTCTTAAACAGAGGGACCACCACCCCGGTCTGCCATTCCAGAGGTACTGTCCCCGACCGCCACGCGATGTTGCAGAGACGTGTCAGCCAAGACAGCCCTACAACATCCAGCGACTTGAGATACTCAGGACGGATCTCATCCACCCCCCGGGGCCTTGCCACCGAGGAGCTTTCCAACCACCTCAGTGACTTCAGCCAGGGTGATGAGTGAGTCCGACCCCGAGTCCCCAGCCTCTGCTTCCTCCTCGGAAGACATGACGGCGGGATTGAGGAGATCCTCAAAGTATTCCTTCCACCGTCCGACAACATCCCCAGTCGAGGTCAACAGCTCCCCACCCACACTGTAAACAGTGTTTGTGGAGCACTGCTTCCCCCTCCTGAGGCGCCGGACGGTTTGCCAGAATTTCTTTGAGGCCGTCCGATAGTCCTCCTCCATGGCCTCTCCGAACTCCTCCCAACTCCGAGTTTTTGCCTCTGCCACCGCCCGGGCTGCAGCACGCTTAGCCCGCTCGGGTACCCGTCGGCTGCCTCCGGAGTCCCACGAGCCAACAAGGCCCGATAGGACTCCTTCTTCAGCCTGACGGCATCCCTTACTTCCGGTGTCCACCACCGGGTTCGGGGATTGCCGCCGCGACAGGCACCACAGGCCTTACGACCACAGCTACGGGCGGCCGCATCGACAATAGAGGCCGAGAACAGAGCCCATTCGGACTCTATGTCCCCAGCCTCCCCCGGAATCTGGGAGAAGCTCTCCCGGAGGTGCGAGTTGAAGGTGCCCCTGACAGAGGGCTCTGCCAGACGTTCCCAACAGACCTTCACTACGCGCTTGGGCCTGCCAGGTCTTTCCGGCTTCCTCCCCTGCCAGCGGACCCAACTCACCACCAGGTGGTGATCGGTTGACAGCTCTGCCCCTCTCTTCACCCGAGTGTCCAAGACACGCGGCCGGAGGTCAGATGACACGACAACAAAGTCGATCATCGACCTCCGTCCTAGGGTGTCCTGGTGCCACGTGCACTGATGGACACCCTTGTGCTCGAACATGGTGTTCGTTATGGACAAACTGTGGCTAGCACAGAAGTCCAATAACAGAACACCACTCGGGTTCAGATCAGGGAGGCCGTTCCTCCCAATCACCCCTCTCCAGGTGTCACTGTCGTTGCCCACGTGGGCGTTGAAGTCCCCCAGGAGAACAACGGAGTCCCCCGGTCGGTGCACTGTCCAGTACCCCTCCCAGGCACTCCAAGAAGGCCGGGTACTCTGCACTGCTGTTCGGCCCGTAGGCCGACACAACAGTGAGAGACCTGTCCCTGACCCGAAGGCGCAGGGACGCGACCCTCTCGTTCACCGGGGTGAACTCCAACACACAGCGGCTGAGCCGTGGGGCAATGAGTAGGCTCACACCGGCCCGCTGCCGTTCCCCGCGGGCAATGCCAAAGAAATGGAGGGTCCAGCCCCTTCAAGGAGTTGGGTTCCAGAGCCCAGGCTGTGCGTGGAGGTGAGGCCGACTATATCTAGTCGATAGCGCTCAACCTCCCGCACGAGCTCAGGCTCCTTCCCCCCAGCGAGGTGACATTCCATGTCCCCAGAGCTAGTCTCCATGTCCGGAGATCTGGTCGCCGAGGCCCCTGCCTTCGGCTGCCGCCCAGATCTCTCTGCACCCGGCCCTTATGGATCCTCCTGTGGGTGGTGGGTCCACGGGAGGACGGCCCCACGTCGCTCCTTCGGGCTGAGCCCGGCCGGGCCCCATGGGGAAAGGCCCGGCCACCAGGCGCTCGTTCGCGAGCTCCCACCCCAGGCCTGGCTCCAGGGTGGGGCCCCGGTGACGCCGATCCGGGCGACGTAACTGACCTCGATTGAATACTCATCATAAGGGCTTCTGAACCGCTCTTGGTCTGACCCGTCCCCCAGGACCTGTTTGCCTTGGGTGACCCTACCAGGGGCATAAAGCCCCCGACAACATAGCTCCCGGGATCATTCGGGCACTCAAACCCCTCCACCACGTTAAGGTGGCGGCTCAAGGAGGGGGCATGCACAAATCCACATGTAAACTGTAATCTTTACTTTTCTGGCCCAAAAGATTCCACGTCCCTCCAGAGAGCAGCGTCTCTGTGAGTTCATTGTACCATTTCCCCTGATGCGGCGGTGCTGTGGAGGGCCAGTGAAATCCCACACCAGTTTCTACTTTTAGCTGTAAAGGGAGCTGTGCTGAAGATGTCTGGTGTAGAGTGGCCTTGTAACCTCACCCACTGCACTCTGCAGGCCATAGAACAAACCAGGAAGTAATCTAAACACAAATTGCAAAACATTACTGCCTAAAAAAGCTGCAGTGTTTACAGCTAAGGATTACATAAGGTCAGTCAATAAACACAAGAACTTTGCAGGCTACTGCTGGGAAAGTTTGTTGATGTTTGCTGTAAAATATTTGGGTTGAGATGCAAAGGTAATACAAATAAAATAATATGAAATTAAATTATAAACTCCTCATTTGGAGAGATGGTTAATTATATTGTGTCTATTTAGTAGAGCTCAATTCTCAAATACAGACATATAATCTATTTTCCTCCTCACGCACTCCTATTGCTCAGCCTGAGCGAATGACATGTGAATTTAACCAACCACAGTCATGTGTGAACTCTCAAAAAATGTTTTCACTTTTTCTTAAAAGCTATACAGTCTTTGAGCAAGCATGAGCACACAAAAGTTTGCGGCCTTGGCTGTTCAGAAAGTTGATTGCATGAAATCTGATCATCTTAGTTTAACTTCTGCTGCTGTGTCATTAGGCGAGACACTTGGCCTGGTTTCTCACACATCCAAAATCGTACAGTATTGGCTTTCTAAATAGGCTGCCTATCACCAGGATCAAGGCTAAATGAGGACTACATGTGGTCATAAACAAGACCAAATCAAATCTAAATCTGGACTAAACCTCTGGTGAAGGCCACTAAGAAATGCTCCCACTTTAAAGTAGGACTAAAGC
Organism: Paratrypauchen microcephalus; assembly: GCA_036785185.1. Taxonomy (NCBI): domain Eukaryota; kingdom Metazoa; phylum Chordata; class Actinopteri; order Gobiiformes; family Gobiidae; genus Paratrypauchen; species Paratrypauchen microcephalus. The sequence goes on along the minus strand of JAVJIX010000184.1, from coordinate 1,018,133 downwards.
GTAACCTATTTTATTGTAATCTAGAATAGTATTTCTGTACTGATTTACTACGTTCTTGCTTCTGACATCTTTTATGCAAAAACATCAGTTATGTAAAGAAATCACAGTCCAGTGGATTAAAGGTCAGGGGTTATGTGGATGTTACCATAAATGCATATGAGTTGTAAATCTGGAGCAGTATAGTTTAATCAGTGTAATTCAGTAGCTATACTATCAACATTGTCTGTTAACTGTATGAAGCAGTGACATAATCTCAGCTGCCTCACTGTTTTCCCTGTCTCTGAACTTTCGCACACACTGCATTCATCAGCATTATACAGCACTGGATTTTGATTGGTATTAAAGTTAGAAATGAGATATGAGACTAATAAAATAAGTTAATGAAAAGTGCACCAAAATAAGTAGACAATTACTTTGTATACACTTTTGTTTACATCTGTGAGTGACCAATTTGGGTTCAATCCATTATCTTTTTAGTAGGAAATATTTTGTTGTTTATCTGTCTACTTCCTGTGTGCGGTTGCGTCTGAAGACAAGCCACGTTCTCATCCCATGCTTTGCTTAAGATTCACTTCCCCTTAATTCAAAATCGCACTGCTTCGTAACATTCCTCTCAATATGCCCTTTGTCTTTATCTGGTGATATAAAGTTAGATTGGCAGTGATTTTTATTGTCGTGTGTTTTTGTGTGTGTCCACAGAGAGAAAGCGACAGGGCAAATTCCAGCCATTCAAGCGACTCTTTGGGGGGAAAAAGAAGAAAAGAGAACCCAAAGCCAGGTTTGATGGAGCTGAGCTTAAGTCCAGCTTTTCCACTGGGGAGGTGTGCAATGGAGTAGTGTCCGAAGATGAGGAGGCCAGTCAACAACTGAGGTAAGACATCCTTATAATCAATTGTATCAAATGTATTACTAGTTAGAGTAATCATAGTGGTATACATTGTTTTAGTTAGTATAATAAAGGAATACACTTACAGCAGGCTATGAAGTAATCTTTGTTTGTATTTACTTCTAGTACTAGCACTAGTAGTAGGAAGACATAGTATTGATAGTAGTACGCGCAGATTTTCCACTGTATTGTGAGTAAGTGGTGTCAAATAATGGATTAGTTAGCATGGAAACTACATGCTATTATAATGTCATTGAAAGTCCATTGGTAAGACTTTGAATACATTTGAATACAAGTAAAATTGTCAAAGTATGGTCAAGAGATATGAATATATACAATTTTGTTATATCAATTCAAAACCACCAGTTTATTGTCCCTGTAAGAAGGCAATAAAGTATTTCAAAATCATGACCTAATTTTATCGTTCTCTTATTCCTTTTCAGATTCCCTTGGTGCTATTTTACGGTTTTGCATAATTTAATAACAGCTTGTTTAATGCCCCATTCTGTTTTCTTTTCAGTCTTTTCTTCTTGCAATTTTTTTTTACTTCTTCTTTGAGGCTTCACTTTTATGTTAGCATAATTCAACCCAATTGCATAAATAATGTATTTTGTTTATCAATATAGACAGACCCCTGTTAAACACTGCGTTATAGTTTATGCTTATTTAGTAAATGTAAACAAGACTAATTTTTCTACAGCTTGATTTAGTCAGTCACATCTGGTGTTAACCTTGACATCCATAAACCTGTTATTACACAATCAGCTGAGTAAAGGGTGAGGTTCTGGTCAAACACAGATCATAAAGAGGCTTTAGACAGGCTTAATTGATGTAGTAAAAGTGCTGGTGTGTGGAGAGCCGATTCCTTTCTATTGCAGAGAATGATTGAGTGAGCCACACTGCAGCATGTAAGTCAATGATAGACAATGTTTTGGGTTTTATTTAAAATGTATTTTGTATTTGTTTTCAGGGAGGTGAACCCCATAGGAGCTCGGGCGCTCTCACACGACAGCATCTTCATCCCAGAAGAAACCACGTCCAAACAGGAGGACGGAGGCGGAGGGCACACAATGTCCCAGGAAAACGTTTCAGATAAAGTCAGGAATCTGCAGGTTAGTCAATAGAAGAACTGGATCATTTAGTCATTTTGAGTTGCACAGATTAAAGTTTGATATGTCAGGGAAAGTAAATACATTGGGCAATTGCAGAAAATGAATAATGAACTTATTACCAGTAATGCAAACGAGATGAATCACTTTTTGCATAAATTTAGATATGGAACAGGTTCTTGATATAAATTTGCAGTGTGGTCAGTGGGTAGCAGTAAAGCTAATTTTAGTAATGTATTAATATGTAGTATATAGTTAGCTGTTTTATATTATTAGTAGTAGTAATAGTAGTAAGTGTAGAAATACATTTAACCACTTATTTGGTTACTCGTTTCACTTTCAAATAAGATGAAAATATGAGGTATAACTTTTATTGTATTGGCATTTATCCAGATTGACTATTGTCTCCATAAAAGATAACAGCAATATTAAGCTAACCTTGACTTCCGCTGATTATCTGTTCTTGTCTGTTGTTAATCACTTCCTCATAGGATAATGTTACATTGCTAGTCATAGTTATAGCAATAATAATAATTACAATACTACAATTCAACTAGTGCTACAATGAGGAACAAGGAAGCAAACAAGAACGCGCACTCTTAATTTTTAATAACCTTTATCTTTTAAAGGGGGCAGATAAATGTTGTGGCTCTGATTGTCAAAGTTTGCATTGCTTTGATTGTTTTCATGACCTGCTTTTGCTCTGTTGGCACTGATAATCAGTTGTCAGGGACAGTGAATGGAATGAACGTCTTAGAAAGACTCTTGGTCCTAATTTGTTGTATATTTATGCTTGGGGCTGTTTGGCTCAGTGATTACAAAGCCTGTACACCAGGCGTTCAAACCCATTTCGAACCTTACTTACTGTTTTTGTGTTCTTAAGCAAGGCATTTTACCCACCTTGTTTATAATGAATGTGGTTTATGTTTGAGTGATTGGTGGTGGTCCAATGGGCCAGTGGTCTAGCCCAGGGCAACTGCAGCTACGTAAGCTAAGTTGCTTACCACCAGTGAGTGTGGAGGGAATGGATAGTGTAATGTAACCAGCGTAAAGGTGCTATATAATTGACATTTTTTGCTAATATGCTAAAATAATGCTTCATGCTAAACATCTCTTTTGTGATTTAAAAGAGGCAGATTGCATCAAGTATAAAATTTGGACAGAAGCCCCCATCTATGCGCAGAAGTGAAGGAGATGAGGGCAGTACAGACGATGAGGAGGTTCTCAGGAGCCCCATGAAGGTCCAAGTCCAAGCTCAATTCCAGGTCCCAGTTGAAACAGAACTACCCAAACCAGAGACAAAAGTACGTCAGCCACTGATATGTCCATCTTCTCTCCATTGTATGCCCAAACTGTAATCAAGTACATGACATAATATGGAGGCACATAGAAAAACTGTCTATCCTGTTTAATATAGAGAATTGTTTATATATTATAGGAATATTTCAATGTACTATTTCAAGTTGCACACACAGGATTTGAAATTGCAGCACTCCCTAGGCCCACAGTGAACATAAAACATCTGATAAACAAGACAAACTGATAAACACTAATCAACTTATATTGTAAAAATAAAACCAGTACATGTAAAAAAAAAAAGCAATAATAATGTTTGCTGTCTATTGTGCTGTCCTATTACATGCACATCTGAGCTTTATTCACGCATCAAGCTGAAGGTTGATTCGTATCTTTTTTTGTTGCTCCAGCCCGCCCCAGCAGCCAGCCTTCACAGTAGCCCCCCAGCAAAGTCTCCCCGATCCAAACGAGTTCTTCCTCCCACTGGAACCATCGAGTCCATAAACCTGGATGCAGTTCCACAGAGTGGCCCTCGTCTGGACAACACTGCTGCAAAACATAAACTGGCGGTCAAACCGAAGAACCAGAGAGTGTCCCGCAAGCACCGGCGTTACACACAGGTGAGATGTGACGGTCTGATGATGCGAGGGGCGTTGATATGAGGGTCCAATACCTCAAGTATTACACTTACTTAGTATCTATTACATTAATAACTGTTACACATTTGGACTCCTTTAGATTTGTGAGGGATCATCACAAGAGGATTATAAACTTAGATTGAAAACAGTGATAAAGCTCACTCTTAAAAGAATAGAATAGAATAATAGAATAGAAGAGAATAATCTTTATTGTCATTATGTCAGGTAAAAACATAAAGAAATTGGGAAAGGCTCTCCGCAGGTGTATCACAGATAAAATAAAATAAAATAAAATACAAATGTTTGACTGGCAAAAAATAAATCTTCAATAAAAACAGAATAAAACAAACAGTAGCAGCAAACAGTAGCAGCAAACAGCAGCAGCAGCAGCAGCACTTAGCATACAAGTAATTCACAGAATTAGTAAAAATGTGGTGAGGTAGTGTGTTGTGGTGCGGTTGGGGGGTGGGGGGGTGGGGGCTTAGTGCATGCGTGAGTTCAGCCTGATGATGGCTTGGGGAAAGAAACTGTCTCTCAGTCTACTGGTCCGGCTCCTGATGGACCTGTAGCGCCTGCCTGATGGTAACAGTTCAAAGAGATGGTGTGCGGGGTGGGATACATCCTGAGTAATCCACTCCGCCCTGCTGAGGCATCGGGAGGTGTAGATGTCCTTCAGGGAAGGGGGGGGGCAGCCGATAATCCTTTGGGCCGTCTTCACCACCCCCTGTAGACTCTTCCGTTCTGCCTCCGATGCGGAAAGATGTTTAGATGAACGATTTAGGCTTAAATTAATATGCACAATACATTTTCCTACAGGAATAATTAAGCATATATCTTAAAAGTGCACTATGCAACTTTTTAGTGGGAAGTCAGTCACCTGCTTGCTTTGCTTTAAATTTATATATAATGCAAACTTCTCTATTTTTAATTTATTCAATTACAGGTGTTTTTAATTGCCCAAAAATACGTCATTTTGTTTAATGCAGTTTTATGCCACTGCAAATTTTTCTGACCTGGACAAGATTAGGTCATTCATCAGGTTATTCATCTTGTTTTCAGATTTATTATCTACTTATTAGTTCAGAGACTGCTTAATTCTAGTCTAGAGGGAGTTTATTTTAAGATAACTTGTCAAGTAAAATTATTTTGCTGCAGGGACAAACCTGCACTACCTTTAAGTCATTTTCTGATAGATTTAAGTGTTTATATCTTAAATTTTGGACAAGCTTTTTGCAGGGCAGTAATAAACTTACATAGTACCCCCTTAACATTTATTCAGCAAATGGCAAATATACAAACATGACCTTGGGCTAAAATAATCTTTTGTGTCCCAGGACCTACAGGATGTGTCTATTCCGGGTTTGTTGGAAGAGGACTCTGAAGCTCCTTGTTTCTCTGCTGCAAACCAGCGCCGAGCATCAGCCACAGAGCCACTCCTGCACTCCGAGAGCCTGAGAAGAAGACAGCATGAGGAGGAAGTGAGGAAGAGGAGGGAGGAAGAGGAGAGGAGACGAGCTGAGGAAGAAAGGAAACGAGCCGAGGAGCAGAGGATTAAGGAACTGGAGGAGGAAAGGAGACGCAGAGAGGAGGACGAGAGGAGACGTAGAGAGGAGGAGGAGAGGCTTCACAGAGAGGCAGAGGAGCGGAGGGCGAGAGAGGAGCTGTTACGGCGACAGAGAGAGGAAGACGAGAGGAGACGAGCCGAGGAGGAAAGAAAGAAACATGAGGAAGAGGAGAGGAGGAAGCGAGAGGAGGAAGAGGTGAGGAGGCAGCAGGAACTACTGGAGAAGCGACTGAGAGAGGAAGAGGAAGCGAGGAGAAGAATGGAAGAAGAGGATAAAAAGAGGAGAGAGGAGGAGGAAGCCAGGAAGAGGAAAGAGGAAGAGGAGAGAAGGAAACAACAGGAGGAGGAGAAAGTGAGGAAAGAGAAGGAGGAGGAGCTGAGGTGGAGGGAGATGGAAGAGAGACAGAAGCCCTTCTCATTCAAGGTGTCGTCAGGAGAGAAGCAGATCCTGTTCCAAAAGGTAATTTGTCGAGACTATTTATGGTATATTGGTTGAAAAGAATAATCATCTGTCAGTCAAATATGAACCAAAAAATCTACCAGGTTTTTTTTTTCTGTCAGCTTTCATTACTAAATTTTGAAATCATTTCCGCTTTCTTTCTTCAAAGGTAAACTTGACGCCAGTTACACCTGGATCCGCTTATCACCAGGCGGTCACTGTAGCAGATCACAAAGAGAGCGCTAAACCCGCCTCCTCTGAAGACCCTTCGAACCTGTCTCCCTCCACCTACATCCCACACACAGCCATCTTAGTGACCGGGGCTCAGCTTTGTGGACCTGCGGTAAATCTTGACCAAATCAAGGACACTGCATGTAAATCTCTACTGGGTTTGGACGAGAAGAAGACACCAGGGACCCCAACTAAAAACAAAACTTCCCCAGATCGCAAATCTGGCAAAACAAAATCCCTCAGCGAAGCTTCCTTTTCCACTGACCAACCCGGTTCAGATGTCCTGGCAGAGTGGGCAAGCATTCGATCAAAGATTTTCAAAGGGGTAGAAGATGGAAGCTACCCTGATCCAGAAATGACAAAATGCCAACCGCCTCCAGAAGAGCAACCTGCATTCTCCCATACACACCTCAGAAAAACTATGTCTGCTAGCGCCAAGTTCTCAATCACGCCAGCAAAAAAGAAATTTGGAGATTCCAACAGGAACTCTGAGGTTTTTAGTCCAGAAGATGTAAGTGAAATGTGTTATGAACCTCCAGTGTCTCCAGTGCCCAAACCGAAAAGCAAAAGTGTCAGAATTGTGGAGAGGGCATCGGATGAGTGCGTTTTTGCCAAAGACTTGCCATCTTTCCTTGTACCTGGAGTTAAACCTGAATCAGAAATGTTAAAAACTAGGGCATATAGTGAGAGCTATGAAATTAAACACTTAGACGAAGAATTAAATCCAGATGGAGAGGATGCACCATCTCCTTTTGGGATCAAGTTGAGGCGGACTAACTACTCTTTACGTTTCCATAATGAACAATCTACAGAAAAGCGAAAGAAAAGATACAGCGATGGGGATAGCTTTGATGGCGTTCCATCACCTTTGACGCCCATAGAGCCGATTTCAGACGTTTCCTCAGTTTTTTCAGAAAGAGTCAGTCCTATGTCACCACAAAAGGAAGGCGCGGTCAGCAAGTATATACACTCACCTAGGGCAAAACAAGCAAAGTCTCCAAGCCCCACCCCACACACTGAAAGTGAGAAAGTCATCTCAAAACCTCCAGTATACAGGAGGCCAGCAACCTCTCCAAAACCAATTGGGGCAGTACCAACTCCCCCACCCTCACCCCTTCCTAAAGTGCACCACATGATGCACAGTCCCAGAGAAGTAGTAGTAGAGTCAACAAGTCATGAACAGGTAGGAGGTCGGGGAGAGGAGATGCAGAGGTGCAGCCAAGGACACTCGCCAGGAGAGGAGGAGCCTAAGGAGAAAAAGTCCTTCTTCCCTTCCATTAACATCCCCTGGAGAGAGAAAAGCGACCGCAAAACAGAGCTCATCCGAAAAGGTCAGTGGTTTAAGACACTTTGAGGATATGAGGAGAAGATATTTGCGTTATACAGTGCCGTGAAAAAGTATTTGCCCCCTTCCTGATTTCTGTGTTTTTTGCATATTTATCACTCAAAACATTGTCAGATCATCAAACCAATTTTAATATCACACAGAAACAACCCAAGGAAAGACAAAATTCAGTTTTTGAATGATGATTCCATTTATTAGTGCACAAAAAAAATCTAAACCTATCTGGCCCTATGTGAAAAAGTAATTGCCCCCTTAATCTAATAGCCAGTTGAGCCTCCTTTGACAGCAATAACTGTAACCAAACGTTTGCGATAATTGGTGATGAGTCTTTCACACCGCTGGGGAGGGATTTTGGCCCACTCTTCTATGCAGAATTGTTTCAATTCTGCCATATTGGAGGGTTTTCTTGTATGAACTGCCCGTTTAAGGTCACACCACAGCATCTCAATCGGATTTAAATCCGGACTTTGACTTGGCCACTCCAAAACCTTAATTTTGTTTTCTTTGAGCCATTCAGAGGTGGACTTGCTGGTGTGTTTTGGATCATTGTCCTGTTGCATGATCCAAGAGCGCTTGAGTTTGAGGGCACGAACTGATGGCCGGACATTCTCCTTCAGGATCTTCTGGTAAACAGCAGAATTCATTTTTCCGTCAATCACAGCAAGTTGTCCTGGTCCTGAGGCAGCAAAGCAGGCCCAGACCATCACACTGCCACCACCATGCTTTACTGTGGGCACCATGTTCTTTTTATCAAATGCTGTGCCATTTTTACGCCAGATGAAACGGGCTGCAGACCTTCCAAAAAGTTCAATTTTAGACTCATCGGTCCACAAAATGTTTCTCCAAAAGTCTTGAGGGTCATCAAGGTGCTTTTTGGCAAAGGTGAGACGAGCCTTTGTGTTCTTTTGTGAAAGCAGTGGTTTTCTCCTGGGAACTCTTCCATGGATGCCATTTTTGGCCAGTGTTTTTCTAATGGTGGAGTCATGAACACTGACCTTAACTGAGGCCAACGAGGCCTGTAGTTCTTTCGATGTGCGTCTAGGTTCTTTTGTGACTTCCTGAATGAGCCGTCGTCGCACTCTTGGAGTAATCTTAGTTGGTCGACCACTCCTGGGAAGGGTTGCAACTGTTCCCAGTTTCCTCCATTTTTGAATAATGGCTCTGACAGTGGTTCGCTGGAGCCCCAGAGCTTTGGGAATGGCTTTGTAACCTTTTCCTGAATTATAGACTTCTATCACTTTTTTTCTCATTTGTTCTTGAATTTCTTTGGATCGTGGCATGATGTGTTTGTTCTTGAGATGTTGTAGCCAACTTCACTTTGTTTGACAGGAACTATTTAAGTGATTTCTTGATTCAACACAGGTGGTGACAATCAGGTGTGGGTGTGGCATGTAGAACTGAACTAAGTTTTCTCAAAACTGTGGTTAGTCACAGTTAGTTTGTGATTTAACAAGGGGGGGCAATTACTTTTTCACATAGGGCCAGATAGGTTTAGATTTTTTTTGTGCACTAATAAATGGAATCATCATTCAAAAACTGAATTTTGTCTTTCCTTGGGTTGTTTCTGTGTGATATTAAAATTGGTTTGATGATCTGACAATGTTTTGAGTGATAAATATGCAAAAAACACAGAAATCAGGAAGGGGGCAAATACTTTTTCACGGCACTGTAGGTGAGTAACCAAAGTATGTACTCAAGTAATATGACTTTTTTTTTTTTTTTAAATCAATAAAAAGAAAACAAGTAATGTAAAAAGTAGTTATGAAAATAATTACACCTACTCAGAATTCAAAATGTCAAAAATAGGCTAAAGTAGAAGAAGCACTAACTATATATATTTTTTATTTTTTCACCATTTTAAAACACAGCTAAGTACGTCTGTCATTATGTCACTCCAAGATTATCATTATTGTATGACATTTTTCACATTTTTCTCTTGCCTTAGTTGTGTTAAGGTTTGACCTATGGCCTCTCCAGTATTTGCAGGTTCAGTCTGTTCTTACACAGCAACATTAATCATGAGTGATTTGAATGACTGGCAACACAAGTGACTATAGGTAAATAGTAGTTTTACGCGTATAGTTTGTGTAAGAACATTATCTAAAGTAAACTAAAAGGAACACAAAACATTCATATTAAATTAAATGTTGTGAATAGGTGTTCATTGATAAAGGTATAATGCTTGCAATGTTTAAATACATGGAGAATGGTGAATTTCTAGACCAGGGGTCAGCAACCCGCGGCTCCGGAGCCACATCCGGCTCTTTGATCCCTCTGATGCGGCTCAGTACAGCGCAGAGGTGGGACAGTCATTGCTGGGCAAGTCCCAAGTAAGTCTAAGTCTTTTGCACTCAAGTCCGAGTGAAGTCCCGAGTCAAGAGTACCGTATTTTTCGGACTATAAGTCGCTCCGGAGTATAAGTCGCACCAGCAAGAAAATGCACAATTAAAAAGAAAAAAAAACATATATAAGTCGCACTGGAGTATAAGTCGCATTTTGGGGGAAATTTATTTGATAAAATCCAACACCAAAAACATACATGTCATCTTTATTTATTTATTTATTTTAAAATAAAAATAAGATAGAGAACAACAGGCTGAATAAGTGTATGGAATACTAACGTTACATGACAGGCATGCCTGGTAATGTCAGTAACGACGTAACATATTAAGAGTTATTCAGATAACTCTAGCATAAAGAACATGCTAACAAGTTTACCAAACTATCAGTTTCACTCCAAATCACTAAATCCAAAATGAAATCTTCATCCTCTGTGTCACTTTTAAACAACTCCCCCAACTCGGGAGGTAGACAATGCGCCACTTCCTCTTCTACGTCGCTTACGTCAGACTCATCGTCAGTTGCAGTTCCAATTATTCCTATGGCCTATGGCGCCCTCTTGCGGTTTAGTGTGAAAATTACATGTGAAATGATATTTAATAATATAATTTCACATGTAATTTTTCACACATAAGTCGCTCCGGAGTATAAGTCGCACCCATGGCCAAACTATGAAAAAAACAGCGACTTATAGTCCGAAAAATACGGTATCCAAGTGCCGAGTCAAGTCCGAAGTCAAAGCTCACAAGTCTCAAGTCGAGTCCAAAGTCCTAGCATTTTAGTTTCGAGTCATTTCGAGTCCCCTTTACAAAGAAATACAAATTTCTACAAATCATATAATGTCTGCAAGATCTGTATTCATGATTGGATGTTGTGCAAGCCGCGCGCACATGCTCTTTGCATACATTTTCACAGATTCACAAGTATAATGAGTGCGGTCCTTATCAACATACTTTTAGAGTTTTTTTTTTCATTGGACGTAGCAAGTCATCACAAGTCAAAAGGCCTAAGTCCAAGTGAAGTCACGAGTTATTGATATTGAAGTCCAAGTCGAGTTGCAAGTGTTTGTACATTTTGTCGAGTCCACACCTCTGCAGCGGTCCCTCGTTTATCATGGGGGTTACGTTGTAGAAATAACCCATGATAGGCAAAATCCGTGAAGTAGTCAGTTTTATATTGCGTGTATAAATATGCGTGTATTTCACAGCTCCTCTGACCGAGGCGCCTGGCGCCGCTGCGCTGTTGCGGGTTTTGTTGGGGAGAAAACTTGCAAACATACAGCACTTCAGAGCAGTGACGGACTGGGATCATCGGCCCTGGCAATTTACACCTAGAAGCGGCCCCGTAGTCTGTGGAACGGGGGGGAGGGGTTCTACAGCTCTGCACCAAACACAGAACTGTAGTGAGAACGCATCCGTGCGCTCTCAGGACTGGTTCCGCCGCCTGGACTCCAGGTTCCACCAGTTCGTAATGCGCAAACATTGCCGCTACTTCCCGATGCGCATTGACCACCCGGAGAAGTGTGCGCGCAGTCAAATCCGTAATAGAGCACGGCCTCGGTCCTTCTAGCACAGGGGTCTCAAACTCAATTTACCTAGGGGCCGCATGGGGTAGAATCTGAATGAGGCTGGGCCGCATCAGGATTTCCACATGAAAAGTGCAAATAAATCATTCCAATGTTCTCAAATATATTTATTTTTAATACAAATGAAATAAATGAAAAAATGATAAAATAATAAATCAATCAGTAATAAATAATTTAATAATAATAATGGTCATACAGTAGATACAGACGACTAAAGAAACCGCATATTGACTGGCTGGCTGGCTAGTTATTTTTTATTCAGTTTTAAATGTATGTATTAACAGTTTTTTAAACGTTAATTGCCTGAAATGGAACATTGAACATAAACTGTTTTAAACATGGATTCTCTAGTTCAGTCCTGGTTTAGTCCTGGTTCAGTCCTGGTTTAGTCCTGGTTTAGTCCTGGTTTTAGACCTGGTTCAGTCCTGGTTTAGTCTTGGTTCAGTCCTGGTTTAGTCCTGGTTTAGTCCTGGTTTAGTCCTGGTTTTAGACCTGGTTCAGTCCTGGTTTAGACCTGGTTCAGTCCTGGTTTAGTCCTGGTTCAGTCCTGGTTCAGTCCTGGTTTAGTCCTGGTTTAGTCCTGGTTCAGTCCTGGTTTAGTCCTGGTTCAGTCCTGGTTTAGTCCTGGTTTAGTCCTGGTTTTAGACCTGGTTTAGTCCTGGTTCAGTCCTGGTTTAGTCCTGGTTCAGTCCTGGTTCAGTCCTGGTTCAGTCCTGGTTTAGTCCTGGTTCAGTCCTGGTTCAGTCCTGGTTCAGTCCTGGTTTAGTCCTGGTTTAGTCCTGGTTTTAGACCTGGTTCAGTCCTGGTTTAGTCCTGGTTCAGTCCTGGTTTAGTCCTGGTTCAGTCCTGGTTCAGTCCTGGTTTAGTCCTGGTTTTAGACCTGGTTCAGTCCTGGTTTAGTCCTGGTTCAGTCCTGGTTCAGTCCTGGTTTAGTCCTGGTTTAGTCCTGGTTTTAGACCTGGTTTAGTCCTGGTTCAGTCCTGGTTTAGTCCTGGTTTAGTCCTGGTTTAGTCCTGGTTTTAGACCTGGTTCAGTCCTGGTTTAGTCCTGGTTCAGTCCTGGTTCAGTCCTGGTTTAGGCCTGGTTTAGTCCTGGTTTAGTCCTGGTTTAGTCCTGGTTCAGTCCTGGTTCAGTCCTGGTTCAGTCCTGGTTCAGTCCTGGTTTAGTCCTGGTTCAGTCCTGGTTCAGTCCTGGTTTAGACCTGGTTCAGTCCTGGTTTAGTCCTGGTTCAGTCCTGGTTTAGTCCTGGTTCAGTCCTGGTTCAGTCCTGGTTTAGTCCTGGTTTAGTCCTGGTTTAGACCTGGTTTTAGACCTGGTTTAGACCTGGTTCAGTCCTGGTCTAGTCAATATATGGATTATCGCAGTATCGCCCGGGTCTCACGCGCGCGCACATCAAACAACACGTAGCGCGAGTGAGGCCGTGACACTATCTGCACGTGTGGGAACAGGGCCGCCCGCCGCCTCTCCACAGATCTGACAGGCTCTGAATGGAGTCAGAGACGGACGAAGACGCGTCCCTCCCGCCGGAGCTGTGCGCGCAAAGCGGGAAGGGAGGAAGAGAGGAGCGAGCGAGCACTCTGTGAAGAAGGGACACACAAATGCACCACTGTCTGCCTCCCTCGTGTCTAAGAAATGGATCAATCACTGTCCCTGTCTGATGTCTGCCTGCCGCAACCCCAAACACACAAGCACACACAAGCACACAAGCACTAAAAGCTCTAAGCACTGGGACCTCACCCTAGCCCCGCCACACATTTAGAGAAAATAAGCACGACCGATGTCCCGCCCTCCAGAGCCATATACCACATCGTGATTGGTTCATTCTGCGTCGCACACAAGAAATGAAATTCATGTTAATCTTGCGGGCCTCACTTATATTAATCTTTCATATTAAGACGAGGGCCGCAAATTATCGTCCCGCGGGCCACAGTTGGCCCGCGGGCCGCGTGCCTGAGACCATTGTTCTAGCACAGGGGTGGGCAAAGTTTTTGACTCGTGGGCCACAAAGGGTTCTAAAATTTAATAGAAGGGCCGGACCAGGAGCAGCTGGATTTAGTGTTTTGGTAAAAACACTAAAATAACATGGGATATGAAAAAAAAATGTCCATCTTTCAAGTTCCACGGTATTTAGCCGTTTATTGAAATGACTCTTAAAACACGGAAAATTTTATAAAATACAGCTTTTAAAAAAAAATTACTAACAGTTACTATTTTAAAGCACTGAAAGTTCTGTTCTCCTTCAGGTTCTTTTGTTCTTTCGTTGACTGTTTTGTCTTCTTTAAAAACCGCTACAGTCTCTTGGCATACAGCAGCTGATAAATAGTCGGTGAAAAAATATTTACTTGTCCACTCCTTATTAAACACTTCTTTTCTTAGCTCTGCTCATCTTTACAGGAGGGCTGAGGGGTCAAAGAGTAAAGCACAAACGTGGAGTAATAATTACAATGTGATCGAAAGAGAAGTTCAATTTGTCAACTGGACAAAGTTTGTTTGGTTGAAAACGTTTCGCCGCTCATCCGAGAGGCTTCGTCAGCTCTGGCCCTCATGCTGGTTCGACCCTGTTTATATCTAGCTGCAAGGGAGGAGCTAGCTTCCCTGAACAAAGCTGACCTATCCCCGCTACTCTCTTTTGTTTTACGAATTCCTCTGGCGTCTTGTATTAGCATATCTATCAGCCCTAGGCGGCGCTCACTACATTGAAATAGCTATCAACTAATCTGTCTCTTTGTATTTCAAATTTCTCTGGCGTCCAATTCCCTATTCAAGACAACGACCCTCTCCACCCCTCTGCAATGGCTTGTCTGTCCTAATGATTCTTTGTTTGAGAATCGAATTATAGATGGGAGACAAGTTGTGTCCAACTCCCCCATTTCTGTTTAACGACGGATTCTCTTTTTTGACAAAAATGGCCTCTTTAACTCCCCTCTCAAACCAGTTCTTTTCCCTGGCTAAGATCTGAACCTCACTGTCCTCAAATGAATTACAATGTGCAATATTATTTAAAGTCACTTTACCTGCTACTTATTTATTTAACTACCACTGTCCATCACTGCACTGTACACAATCATCTGAGTCACTTTATTGTAGTGATATTATATATTACTGAACTGGAGTCACTTTAACTGCTGTCTGTTCACTGCTCAGAATCAAAGACATTTATTGTGCAATGTTCCTGTGCCTTTTAACCTTACAGTGTTGTGTTTTTTTAGTTGATTGTACATACTTATTATTATTATTTATCTTAATTTTGATAAATGCTCATATTTTCCTACTGTTTCTGAAACTTGCGTTGTGACACCGCAATTTCCCCATTGTGGGACAAATAAAGGATTATCTTATCTTAATACGCCTCAACAAAGGTCAATGTATCTAGTGCGCCAGTTGTTGGAAAACACCAGAATTGCAGGGAAATTAAAACATTAAAAAGGTTTATTTATATAATTTCTTCAAGTTCGGCGGGCCGGATTAAAAGGCTTAACGGGCCGCATATGGCCCCCGGGCCGTAGTTTGCCCATGCCTGTTCTAGCATGTGCTCAAATGCCAGACCGCTCAGTCTTCAGAGTCACACTGCTCGTGATCGAACATTTAAATAAATTTGGCAAACTGACCGCATTCTGTACAGCAGACACGGAGGAGAATGACTGACAAAGACAAAGGTCTACAGTCCTTTAGCCAATCAGGATGCAGAACACAATACGCGTTGATACACTATAAAAAATCAGCGAAACAGCGAGGGACCACTGTATTTAATTAAAATGTATTTTATTTTAGTTCGTTCATATTCAAAATGTAATTCTATGTCACAAAGGTAAAGAAAAAAAAAAAAAAAGCCGTTATAGGCAGTGTTATTTCATTTTAAATTTCAAAAGGGTTTTGCGGCTCCCAGTGTTTTCTTTACTGTGTGAAATGGGTCCAAATTGCTCTTTGAGTGGTAAAGGTTGCCGACCCCTGTTCTAGACAGTCAATCATAAAACCTTCAGTATATATGTGCAGTTGCCTTATTTTTCCTAAACATTTGCATGGTTTGCATTTTCTCCCACTCGTTAATTGTTAACCCCAAATGGTTCTAGAAAAGGACTGGGGTGTTTTCTGCTATTCACCAACTCAGCAAAACAAGGGTTCAATCTCCTCCATCTGCCACTGCATATTTCAGCAAAGATGAATTTGTCTAAATTTTTGGGGTCAATAATCTTTAAAATCAGGATTTTTCCACAGTTTACTGAATTTTTAAGTTGAATTTTGAGCTACTGTGATCCTGTTCTTTTACTCATCTTTGCATCTTCGTTCCACAGAGAAACCATCCCTCCAAAGCAGGCACTCTCTGGACAGTGCGAAGGTGCAGGAGAAAGAGGGTGCCCCCCTCTGGATCCATTTGGCCCTGCAGAAACAGAAGGGCTTCAGAGAGCAACAGCAGAACCGTGAGGACCGTCGCAGCCAACGAGAGGCCAAACTAGCTGAGAAACAGGCCCGGGAGAGGGACAGTGTATGTACATGTGTGGTCATTTAATATTTTTTATGTAGTATACATTTAGTCCTGGTTTCGCCTTGGTTTAGTTCTGGTTTAGTCCTGGTTTAGCCCTTGCTTACATCTTTTTATTCCTGACCTGACATTTTCTTATACTCTTCATTGTTTAGATGTAGTTTAGATTCTGTCATCTTGGTTTTTAAATACTTAAAAGGGGATTTCTTGTTGTTGCAGCTCGCATTGCCGAGTCCCACGGACAGCAGAGGAAGTGGGAGCACCAGTCCCAGCTCAAAGCCTCAGACCCCCGAAGAACCCAAGAGACCAGACTCTCTCCTGGGACGATTTGAAAGGCGCGAACAACTCAAGAAGGCCAACACCCTCCCCAGCTCTGTGACAGGTGAGAACACAACACACATTTATATAACCTATTTATACTAAAGGTTTTATTCCTCTTAAGCTATACACATATAAGCTTTTCATATTATCAATTAAATGGGTGAATCTGGTTGATATACATTATAACCATCTTCTACTGTATATTATAAGCTCATGATCTTTAATGCTATTTTGACTGAATATCTTTGCTACCAGTTTCAATACATTGTTGAAGACAGATACCAGTGATTACTAATGTCACAAATCTTTTTACCCCTCCCAAGCAGGGATGGATTTCTATGGCAACACCAGAGAGAAAGTTTTTAGATTTGTTTAGCTATTTTTTGCCCATTGTTGGATTTGTATTGGTGCCTTGATGGCGTTGTAATACTTTGCTTCATATATGGTGTGGTTTGTGTCTCTACAGTTGAGATTGCAGATTCTACTCCGTCACCTCCTCCTGTCAAGGACGTGTCAAAACGCTTCCCCTCCAGCGACTCAGCGCAGGTATCCACTGAGCCGGCCTGGCTGGCTCTGGCCAAGAGGAAGGCCAAAGCCTGGAGCGACTGTCCACAGATAATCAAATAGAGGCACACTCCTGCGATGTGGCTGAAAATGACTTTGGCTTCACCATCTATAACCTATAGGGATCTGAGAAAAAAAAAGAGACCAATGCAAGATGAAGGTGCAATATTAAAATACTTAACTATAAAACTATATTTTTCTTTGCCACCAGTGGGTAGGCTGGCCAGATGTACTCTAGGAAGAGTATTGTTACATCAAAATAAAATTACTTAAGTCAAACTAAATATATGGCATTTTGTCTTCTACATTTTGGGCCAAGTTTTATTTTTGACCAACTAAAGACCAACTTGAAGTCAATATTAGGTGTTGTAAGTACTTTGTAACCAGTCTTGTGTCAGATTGTGTCAAAGAAGGGGAGAAAATAGCGGTCTCTTATTTTTCCATAAAGCTGTACCCTATTTCCAAATCTCCCATCCCATAGCCCTTTCTCCACAATGGATGGTACTCTTAATTTGCTAAAGTGCGCTTCAAATCAAAATACAAACGCACACTCTTATGTAGTATGTACTGCGGGCATGCGCACACATCACTTCGTGTACAAAAAAAAGAAAATGTTTGCTAAATCTGCCACATTCAGGGGACTTTTCCAAGCAGCCAATCCCAAACGTGGCTGGCCAATGCAATAGCCAACTTTTGTATTTAGTAGCCAACAGCGTCGACAAGGATGTAAATAGCTCACTTAACATAAAAGGGACAATTCTGTATGAGAGGTGAATACATTACAGTATTTATGAATGGTGTTTTAAGGGCTACAGTAACAATAATCTGAAATGAGAAGTGTTATAGGCATCTCTCCAGCTGCCCGGGCCGGTATTATTTATGTAAAGCAATGGATTTGTCTGTGTTTTAACACTACTGTATCTTCTGAGCCTTTTCTCTTTTTTACTTAATGGAAAATAACTGTGTCCGTGATGACTGTGACAGTAACAATACGCAAATCAGCCACAACATTATGCCCTAAGAATCAGCTCCAGCGAACTTCACAATTAAACAAATTGGGAAAGTAGGCTGGCATATGGCATAGACACACATAGGTATTTTAACTACGAGAAAGGTCACGTTTTCCCTTCAGTTTGTTACAATAACAGGCAGGTAGTCATAATGTTTTGGCTGATTGGTGATTTATAATGAGGTGGCCGCACCTGAACAGAGCACTGAAGACCACAAGTGTTACCTGGGCATTGACTGCACTTCCCCTCCCAGATAAATATGGACAACTTTCTGCTTGCTGTAACATAAAGCTTGTAACTACCCCATTTCACACTTGTGTTTTCTAGGCCATCTCTTTCTGTAAGTGTAATGAAACATTTCCTGAATGAAAAAACAACCCCCTCCCTTTCCAGTCAAAGAGCTGTATGTTTGTAAGAATGTTCTGTAACTAAGTCAATGGCACTATGAGCTTTGGGCGGGTGGGCGCAGCAGCTCAGTCACTCGTAATTTTGTTTATAACTTTGGTCGTGCACAATAGTATAGTGTACGCAGTGTTAATGTAACAAAATGTTTGGTATAATTTGCACTTTTTTGTCCCACTTAGAGATATAAACAAGAAAATTCTTGAAGAAAGACAATGTTATGAATAATGTAAATTAAACACTGATGTCGGAATCAAATGTGTAGATCTGTTTTCTGCTCCAAAAGGACCACTGAGCCCACAACACTGGGGCACAACATTTACTAAGGCAAAGACAAATGGAAAAGTAAAGGGGTAAATTATAATTGTTTAGTTTAAAATACATACACTTCTGAACAAGGTCATCAAAAAATACATTTTGTTCATCAACAATACTGACATTTATTAATGATTTTGAGAGCTTAGAAATATAAATATTGCTATTTAATAGATAATAAATGCATCTATGTTACCTCCAGTTTTAAACAATACACATAATCATTACGGCAGCCAATAACCAATGAGTCCTTATGCACAACTGGGGATGAAAACAACTCTCCTGGAAGTGTATGTGATGCTCTCTTGAGTCCACTTTCAACGTCCAGAATCCACACCGTCCCATCTGTGGATGCTAAGCCCACCAGAGTGCCCCTCGCCCCGAGAGCCGAGGTGCCAAACACACAAGGGCTGGAGTAGACTCTACCAGACGTCTCAAATCTCCAAATCAGAGTGCCATCAAAAATGTTCAAGCAGTAGACGTGACCATCATGAGAGCCACACAGGACCTGCAGCATATCTGGGGTCAGGCACGGAGACGAGAAGACGGGTGCCTGGGTCAAAAACTGCCAGAGCTGCAAATAAGCAAAATCAAGAACAGTACGTGTGAGAACATATCAATACCATACCAGTTTATTCAAATAAAGTTCAACATTTTAAAGTCGAGGCTGGTTTAGTGATTAACAGAAAAATAAATGTTTACTTATGAGTTCAAAGCAATTTGACACCGATAAGATCTATTCAGATATGAAGTGGTCTTTCTATAGAGTAATATTATTCACCAGTTGTCCATTGAGGCTAAATCCGCAAATGTTTCCATCAGCTGAACCAATCACAACATGTGTATCTGAGCTCACTGGAGACGAGAAAAAGGGCACATCTTTGGAGTAGGACCACAGCTCCTCTGCAGTGTCCTGGGATAAAGGAAAATGAAAGAAAGATGAGAAAGCAAGGCCAAGCAAAGATGGAAGTTACATTTTTTTTCTAACCATATTTAGGCAAAGAAGATGACCTCCCAATGTAGCCACGAACAAGTGTCTGAGTGAGGGATGAATGAACGGAGAGGAGAAAACCGCTCCACCACCACAGGGATGCTTCCACACACAATGACGAGTCTTGATAAATAAAACAGATATTTTAAGGATTACTTTGTGCCATGTCCTTGTCCCCATAGAAAGGTTATTGCTTTGTCCAGAATGTTCCACACTATGGCAATGCAATTTTTTCAGGTAATAAAAAAAAAACCCTGAATAACTGAATAAATGCAAGATAAATAACAGTAGAGCGTGTGTGAGAGTGGGAAATAGCACGAGTGAGTGGTTTCCTGTGAGGGTTGGTTTGCGTCAGGGATGTGTGATGTCTCCGTGGTTGTTTAATGTGTATATGGATGGTGTGGTAAAAGAGGTGAATGCAAGAGTGTCAGGTAAGGGTGTGAGCATGGTGAATGTTGATGGCAGCGAATGGAGCATGAATCAGTTGTTGTTTGCAGATGATACTGCACTAGTGGCTGATTCAGAGGAGAGCTTGGCACGTTTGGTTGAGGAGTTTGGAAGGGTGTGTGATAGAAGGAAGCTGAGAGTGAATGTGAATAAGAGTAAGGTGATGAGGTGCACGAGGTCAAAGGATGAACGTAGGTTGAATGTGGCATTAAATGGGGAGTTGTTGGAAGAGGTAGAGTGTTTTCAGTATTTGGGGTCGCATGTTGGTGTGGATGGTGGAATAGGGGGTGAGGTAGAGTTTAGAATGAATGAAGTACGTAAGATATGGGGGGGAATGAAGAGAGTGTTTGAATGTAGGTCACTGGGAATGGTTGCGAAAAGGAGATTGTATGAGGGTGTGGTGGTGCCTGCTGCGTTGTATGGGGCTGAAACGTGGAGTTTGAAAGTTGCGGAGAAGAGGAAGTTGAATGTAGTTGAGATGAGATGTCTGAGGAGTATGTGTGGTGTGACGCGCATGGATTGTGTGAGAAATGAAGATATCCGAGAGAGAACTGGTGTGTTGCGAGAGTTGGCTGAGAGCAGAGCAAAAGGCATTGGGATGGTTTGGACATGTTGAGAGGATGGAAAGGGAGCGATTGGTGAAAAAAGGTGTATGAATCTGATGTGAGTGGAGTGAGAATGAGAGGAAGATCGCGAATGGGATGGACAGAGGGTGTAAGAAGAGCGTTGAATGCAAGAGGGATGACTGTGGTGCAAGGGAGGGAGGCTGCTCAGGACAGGGATGAATGGAGAGAGTTTGTGTATGAATGAATGGATGGGTGTGGTAGAGGACGGGTCTTGATATGAAGCGGCAGGGGGAAACCAGCTTTGGCTGAGGCCCTGCTGTGGAAGTGCCCACACTGGGCTGTGCAGCTGACCCTGGTGCAGTGTGGTGTGGTTTTAGATCGGTCCTTAGACCTTAAACCAAGGTGTCCTTTCCCCCAACATCATCATGCCTCTCCGGTGACGTTTGGGTGGTGCTGGCGTCTGAGTGCTGGTTTGTTCTGAGTGCTGGATTGTTTGGGGGGTTGCTGGCGGGCTTGGGTGGTATCACCAGGTCTGGTTTCGGGGTGCCGAGGGGGCGGCTGGCTGGTGCTTAGGGGTGTGGTCCGGATGGCCGCCTGGATCCGGGGTTCTTTGGGGTTCTGTATGGTGGATGGGGGCACCTGGAGGGGGGCGACGTTATCTAGGTGCACCTTTAGTTATTACTGTTACTGCTGTTGTAGTGGGATGATTGCGGATGGTCTGGACCTGGACCCTCTCCCAATGTTTTGGATTGTTTTTAATGCATCATTTCTTAGTCAGGGCAAGCTGAATACCTACACCTAGGCTGCAGGACAATGTCCTCCTTCTTTTAATGCATCATTTCTTAGTGAGGGCTGAACACCTACACTTAGGTTTGCAGGACAATGTCCTCCTTCTTTTAATGCATTTAGACACATTATAAATAGCATACACATTATACACAATATAGGGCAACATAGGATATGAAGAAATGTTCGGAGAGGGGGGAGAAGTGGATTTTAAAGTGGGGCGACAGCGGTGATGGTAATGGACGGAAGGTGTGCTTGGGTGCTCGTCCCTCTCTAGGTGCTGTCCCTGTGTGGTCCTCTGGAGGATTCCTGGGTGCTGGCGGTGTTCCGGTTTACGCTCTGGGTCTGGCCGGTCATCCCTTTGTGCCGCCTGGGGCGGGTCCTGGGGGTTTTTCCGCTCGGGTTCGCTGGCTGCCTTCTCGGTTGTCCAGTGCATGGATGGGGGGTGGGTGGACGCCAGTGTGGGAAGAGAGTGGTGATGGTGATGAGGAAAGGACGCTGGTACAAACGAAGGGGAAAAAAAAAAAAAAAAAAAAAAAGTCACGGAAGGAGGGTTTGGGGAAAGGAAGGAAGGAGGGAAAGGAACAAAAATGTATGCCCTGTCTAGGCTACCCCACTATGGTGGGACACAGCCTTTGTATATAGATAGATAGATGCCTCAGCTGTAAACAGTATATTAATGATTCCATTCAAGATTAAACATGGCATATTCAGACAATACAATAATGAAAGATATGATACATATGATAGTATTCAATCAAATTAAATTATTTTAAAGATTATAGACACGCTCACCTTTGGGTCCAGAGCATAAACGTGTCCATCATGTGATCCCACCAATACTAAACCAGTTTGAGCATCAACAGCAGGACAGCATTTCACTGTGTCTCCAGTTTTAAAGAGCCACTCTGCCTCTCCAGAAGACGCATTCAAGAAATAAACTCCACCATCATAACAACCTAAAGAAATTAGCAAAACGCTTAATTTGACATTTTGGGTAGTGGCGACCAGTGACTATAAGTAAAATGTTAAGCAAACTAAATGTTAAGTACTTTAACGGTGCACTGTCTGTGACCAAGTATCTGTAATGACCTGATGCGATGTAATACAATAATATCTCCATAGAGACAAATGGCTGGCCAGAAAAGTTACATAGTGCACCTTTAACAAACATTTATATAATATACAGCTCTGGAAAAAAATATGATACCACTCTACATGTATTACATAGCCATTCCATTCCAGCGTCTGTTGAATTCCAACACAAACACAAAGCTGAGCTACTTCAGTTCTTGCACCAGGAGTGGAATAAAGTCACCCAAGAACAATGTGAAAGACTTGTGGAGAACATGCCAAGACGCATGAAAGCTGTGATTAAAAATAAGGGTTATTGCACCAAATATTGATTTCTGAACTCTTCTTAAGTGTAAACATTAGTATTATGTTGTTTTAAAATGAATTTGATCTTGTTTCTTTGGATTGTTTGAGGTCTGAAAACATGTATCTTTTGTTATTTTGACCATTTGTCATTTTCTTCAATATTTTATTTGTAATTTGGGGGAAATGTTGTCAGTAGTTTATAGACTTAAACAAAAATGTTCCTTTTGCCCAAACACATGCCTATAAGTAGTAAAACCAGAAGAACTGATAATTTTGCAGTGGTCTCTTATTTTTTTCCAGAGCTGTATAAACAACAAATGTATACAGTATGAAAGAGAATTACAACGCTCAGTCATAGGTCAAGAGTTATACGTTTGTTTGCCAATTCAGAGTCCTCTTTAAAAACAAAACGAACAAAAAAAACACTTTATATACTGACCTACAATCACGAGAGACCCACATGAAGACACCGTGGCTGAGGCTTCAATCCTGTCCCCGAGAACCCGTTCCCAAACCAGACTTCCCGAGTCCAAGTCCAGGGCCTGGATCCGGTGCGAGTGGGACCCAATAAACACTATACATCTGGCCATATGTTGCACTAAAATAACAGGTGAGGCGTCCACACATCTCCCAGTGTCTGACAACCAGTGCATTTTCAGTGATACAGTTTTACATTCACCAGTCTTATTCAACGTTACGTCTTCAGTTGTCTGTAAATGCCCTGTAGATTTAGTATTAGGCATCTCAATTACCTGACTCCCTCTTTTTACAACTTTAAATATGCCTTTTTCAGATGATGTGCGTTCTCGTTTCGCTATTACTTTATTTGAGCTTTCTAAAGGTCGTTTTGTTGCTTCCTGCTTGACTTGTCCATTGTTTTCAAGTGGTGATACTAGTTTAACTTCAGAAATGTGGTTTAATATGTCTGTGAAAGTGCCATCGAGTATGACTTCTAAAAGATTTGGGGAGGTTAGTCCGGTAGTGGCAAGAAGGTCTTGATGGAAAACTAATGCTTTAAGAGAGTCTCCTCCACTGAGCAAGAAGTTGGAGTCCTCATTTATGGGTATTTTTTTAGGAAGGCCAAGAGATGTCTGTTGAACACACAAAAAGGGGGATTAGTGCTATTGTGCAAAAACAACATAAAAATCCAACACTAAAATACAAAATAACTTTTCCATCTGGACAAACTAATTTGGGCACTCACCCTGGTCACCCACTGCAGAAAATTATAGAGGGACAGAGGAGCTCATTCTCCAAAAGGCCCTATACCTCCACTCCAGGACTACACTCATACTAATATGTGACATACAATTGTACAACAACTCACTCTTACGCAATGGATACAGTTTCATCTTTGCACTCCTTGCCCCACCTCTATTACATAGGGTAGATATTATCCGTTTTATATATTTTATTTATACAAACGTACACAAATCTGTATATTTGTACCTTATTTTATACAAAAAACACTATCTTTACTTTAATAATAAATAATAAATGTTGCATTATTGTACAGTTTGTTGCTGTGTTATTATATTGTAATTTGAAAACTACTGTGTCTAAGTAATGCTATGGATAAATAAAATGTGTCCAAGTCAGATTCTAGTTCAATTTTTTGTTTAGCATAATACTAGCAGATAAAATAATAAAATTATTACCTGCCATAAAGATTCCAGAGTTTGCTTTGTGAAATCCCTCTGTGAACTGCCCAGTAATCCACTTCTATGAGTGTGATAGGTCCTTATAAGTGCCTTCATGTCCACTTTACCTGCCAGTACAGAATATTTAATAGGACTATAATGCATACCGTTTCATATTGAATCATTACTCACCATGAGCGGTCAGTGGTATTTCAGGTACAATCATCACAGTGTCTGGTACACTGTAGTGAGCAAGGGTTTGGGATAACTCTTTTAGGATGGTTCTCCCCACTTCTCCAACCCTTCCCTCCTGCTCCTCTCTCACTGTGGCATCACATACGACAACAGGTGAAGACTCCGATTTAGACGTCACTATAAACGCAATCAGCCGATGGTTTTCATAAATACCCACAGCACAGGCCTCCACCAGTGGTGCAGTTAATATAAGCTGAAACATAATTTAAGTATAACAACAAGATGAGATAACATAGTAAGGTTACTGAGTAAAATGTATGAAAAGAATTACATGTTGTAATGATGAAGAGGAGGAATTTCCCTTTTGTGTGCTGTTACAGTAGCTTCCTGCTCTCCCTAATTTGGCGGCACGGTAGCAGAGTGGTTAGCGCTCTTGCTTCACAGCAAGAAGGTTCCGGGTTCGATCCCCGGGTCGCCCAGACCTTTCCGTGTGTGTTCTGTGTGGAGTTTGCATGCATGGTCTGGGTTCGATCCCCGGGTCGCCCGAGCCTTTCTGTGTGGAGTTTGCATGTTTCTCCCCGTGTCTGGGTGGGTTTCCTCCGGGCACTCCGGTTTCCCCCACCAACCCAAAACATGCACCATAGGTACTCCAGCTTAGGTCCTGACCAAGCCGAAGCAAGAAGATCATGGAGATGGTCCCCGGGCGCCCTAATGTGTGTGCTGCCCACTGCTCCTAATATATGTATATATATATAGGATGGGTTAAAATGCAGAGAATAATTTCTCCAGTGTGAGATCAATAAAGTTCACTTCTTCTTCTTCTTCTTCTAATTTACACTGCATTGTTTGTTAAAAGAAGTGAAGTAATAAAAATGACATGTGTTTCATGTACATTACAGTTTACATCATATTTTGGTTAAACCAAACGTCTGTGGTCTGTGTTCATGTACTTAGTTCTTACTTAAAGTTTGACCTCTCACCTTCTGCACCTCGTCCAGACTGAGGCGCTGTCCATTCCGTTTAATCATTCTGTCTCTGCGTCCCAGGAAGTGCATCTGTCCATCTTTGAGTCTCACCCAGTCTCCAGTGGCTCTCATCGTCCCAGAGACCAACGTATCTTCATCATCTAACAGACAAACCCTGTGCTCTCCACCTGCACCAGACATACAAGTATGTAAAGCAACATTTATTATATATTTGTGTTGAACAATATAATACAAGTAATCAAATTGATCTTTGGGTTGCAACACTAAAATGTCCTCATTGTGGAACAATATCTTGTTTAAACTATTGAATCAGTGTCAACTATTGAAAAGTGTATATTATAAAATAAATCTCTGACTGTTTAATTTGAAAATTGGTGGTCAGTGTATTGATATGGTGGAAACTTCTGTAGCTCACCTATGAACACTTGTCCATCTCCCTCTTTGATAACCACTCCGTGTTCATCTCGGACTTCCACCTCAGTGCCTGACAGCTGAACTCCAAGAGGTACAGGAGAACTGCAAAATTAAACATAATTCATTATACAATAGACAATGAAAAATAAACTTGATTGACTTGATTTGAAAATTCAGCCCTGGTTCAGTCAAGACAAAGTTTTGGGACCCTTTTTGAATTTGAATGTGCTACTATTTTATTTATGCCATGAAGAATATTCAAATATTACATCAGTGCTACATTCAGTTACGTGTGCCAGGATACACACCTTTGTCTTGACTGCAGCTCTCTCTCTGTGATCTTGTAGCAGGAGGCCCAGCAGGACACTTCAGTGATGCCGTAGATGTTATAAATCTCAGTTTTATTGTCTCTGTGTTTCCAGTCTGCAAGCTGTTTTGGAGTGGGACAGGACTCTCCCCCCAGCAGTAAAATACGTAATGAAGAGCTAGCTGACAAAATGTCCTCTTTAAGGATTCTTGGACCAAAGCGACAAAATAATGAGGGAGTAGCCTGCAAAATATACATACATGAATGGTGCTTTCAAAAACTTTGTCATGAATCTAGTATACATTCATGACAAAATTATTTAAAACAATTTCGTCATTTTTTGAGATACAGACCTAAGACAATAAATAGTTATATTCTTTACCTGAAGAATTGTTGTCTTGTGATAATTAAACAGCAGCTGAGTCAATCGCTTGGGCATCCTTTTTAGAAGAGCTGGAACAATTAAAAGTGTTGCTCCAGAACTTAATGCCATGAACATCTCCACCACAGATGGATCAAAGGTCAAAGGTGACGCAAGGAAAACCAAATCCCCTTTTTTAATCTGAAACATTAAGCTAGAATGATGGACAAAATCAATCAATCTATGGCTCATTCTAATAAAAATAAACCGTTCAGACTCACCTTAAGTCACATATATTGGGATATATACATTTGTGTGGTACTTTCACAATCTTTGGGATTCCTGTTGTTCCAGATGTATGGAGCACATAGGCAAAACTGTGCTTGAGCTCAGTAGCACCATCTTCTGTCTGAAGTTTGATTTCTTTTGTTTGTTCATCCTGCTCAGTTTCATGTGGCGAGTTCACTTTAACCACTGTGAGTTTAAACTTGGGCAATGCCACACAAACAGCTAGCCTTAGCATTTCTCCAAGACTTTTCTGGAACATCTTAAAATACAACAATGCAAGACAAAATGTGTATTATTGCACATACATTATGCTGTACTGTTATCTTGAATTATTTATTATCAAGAATACATCATATTGTCAAATAAACACTTTTTTCAGTTCAACACAGGTGGGAGGCCTAACTGTCAGTTTAAACTTCAAAATTCTGTGTTTGGTATTGGCTTAAAAGATGTACTTTACCTCTAGGAGTTCAGTTTGAACAACACAGTACATGAGACCACAGCGCTCCATGACTCTGAAGGAAAGGAGAGCAGGATCACCAGGTTCCAGTGGAGCATAAGCAGCAGGTGCTTGCATGATCCTGCAAAAAACAACAGACTCAACAACCGTTTTTATATCCTCGTTACAGTACAGTACAGTGTCCACCAGCACTCTAGCCAGAACTGAAGACGTAGCTTGGTTGAACTGCCAAACGTATCCGAACAAATAAACTTTTGTCCAGTTGACAAATTGAATTTCGCCTTTTGCCATGAATTCTATCTGGACGACTGAGGGATTCTACACACACTTGTTACAGTACAGCAATGTTTGACAGTGGACGACTGTCACTTCCATCTAAAACATGGGATACACTTAAAAGATATGTGTGAAGGGTTTTTTTTTTTTTTTTTTTTGGGGGGGGGGGGGGGGATTCCAAGTTAGAAATCTTAAATTTTTACTACTTTCTACCATGTCATCATTATCTTATGTATATAATTGTGTCTCATCTGACACAAGTCTATTGCTCTTTGGTTGCTATTCCATCTGTTTTTCTTTTTTTCCTTTTACCCTCATTATATATCATATATTACAGTATATTTGATGAGTGAGCTACCGTACCCAAAACAATTTCCATTGTGGATCAATAAAGTTTGTCTATGTCTAAGTTAAATAAAGTAGACATCAGACAGTTTCATTCATGAACTTATTGACACACATGAAGCTACACAATACAAATTTAAGAACATCTAGATATTTTTGTTCACCCTGACTTTTTGATACTGACCCCAGAATCCAGACGGGCAATAACAAGTGTTCGCGGCAGAACAGGCCAATTACGCCTTTATTGGGAAGACACGTCTCCCGCAGGATGCTGCCCAGTTCAGCGGACAGTGCACGCAGGTGTCCGTAGCTCAGACACTCGGGGCTCCCGGCGCCGTCGTCAAATGTCACCGCGGTCTGATCGCTGAAGCAGGACGAAGTCTTGGCAAACATATCGTATAGTGTTTTACACTCCATACTCATTATAAGCTCTGAAGAAACTGCGCTTTAATCTTACTGAAATTCGCTTAAGATCCGCCGTTGTCGCCTAAATATGACGTATGAAGGAAGGATCGTTTGAGAGGTTAATAGTTCAAGAAAAATGAAGTTAAAAAAAATTAATAGACTATTTCCTTGTATTAAACTCATCAATAAAACAATATAATCCTTATAATATTGTGTATAGGTCTCTATTTAGTATGTTGTTAGTTTATTTCTCGTGTTTTTATTTTTTTTAAATAATTATCCGAGTATTCTACAGTTGTTCCCAATTGTTTTGAACGTCGCATTATTCTGTCCAATCACCGTTCAGTGTGCAGCAGTCGACGGTTTTTCAAATCCGACGCGCCTTAATCTCTCATTTAAACATTTTATTTTTTTATTTTACAGTCCACTATTTGGGGGAATTTGCCAATAAACTATAACCATGGACGAAGTCATTAGAAATGAAGTGCTGGAAAATGGTAGACGCTTCCAACGATCCCTGGACAGAATCGCTGAAAAGGTACGAAGTGACGTGCTAAGTTGCTAACATTAGCTCGTTTAATTGCAAAGTGGATTGACTTTAATAAACACGTATCATATTTATTTTACAGTATTCCAAGATTCAACAATATGGAGACGACGCAATAGAAGTGGACCTGGACAATACTCATATAGAAAGTGCGCAAAACAAGCATGCAAAGATATAAAGGCCTAGTTATATATAGACTATTAGGGTCAAATCCTTTCCTCTTGTAATCTTTGTCTTATTTGCTTCATTAGCGTTACAGCATTATATGACACTGTCAAAGAAGAATGTCAACGAATTTTCTAAGGTTTGTTTTTTTTCTGTGCCTGTGTATATTTAAATATGTATTCTTATTTATTAGTCTTATTATGTTTTCTTCAGGGATTTGCTGATTCAAAAAATGAATCGCTATCATGTAAGTGTTTTCATAGGAACAGAGTCAGACAACTTTCCCAAATGTATTATTTTGTTTATTTTCTTCTCCAGTGGAAAGCATCACCAAAGAATCACAGGTATGAACTTTTAATTTTAGCTCAAGTTTGAACTTAAGTTACAGTTGCATACTTATGATGATGATTTTTCTTTGTCTTCATACTAATAGGAGAATTACACATGTAAAGATAGAACTGACTGCTTTGAAACCACCACCTTATCAGAAAATAATGGTAATCTGATTATTAAAACCATTAGTGAGCCAAATATAGATGCTATACTTAGAGAGATATTAACTTAAACCTTTGGTAGGTTAACATGAGATTTCAACATTTTCAGATGCAGAAACTGTACCCACAAGTCACACTGTAAGCCCCCTGGATGAAAATCTGAGAAACTACACAGTCATGTCTGACCACCCAGAAGATGAAGATGAACAACTGGAAATGTCTTTCCAGAGTCAGGGCAGCTCTTTGGGAGAGCTCTACCCAGGCATGATCAGTCAGATCGGCAATGCCTGGCGACGACAACATGTCTCTGAAGTGGCCGATTCAGTACTGAAGAGGTACCGTAAATGGCGTAAATCAAACAGGATGCATCTCAGCAACTCTTTCCACATTGCACAAAGACCCAACAATTACAAAGGGACAAGACAAAGAGACCATTTCAACAAGCAGCACTATAATCCCAAAAGCCCAGTAAAAAGCCTTTGCCCTACAATGATTAAAGCTGAAATGATGTCTCCTGTTAAGATGGTAACTAGTGGGCAGAAATCACAGTACTATTACTCTCCTATGAAAAGAAGAGAAGCACCTGCCACTGCAATCGTGATGGACATGTCTACTGTCAGTGAACCACATGAAATGGAGATTAACAAAACATTTACGGTGCATGAACCAACTTTAAGATACTCAACTTGCACCTCTAGTCCCTCAAGATCTTTATATCCCCCAAATGGGCTATCCCAGGATCTCCCCTTTAGGATGAAGGAGTCTCCACGTCGCATGCAAACTGCTAACTGTTCTTGGTTTGCAGCCGAAAACTCACTGCTCAAAGAAAGGCATGAAACATACTCATCTCCTGTCAGACAAAGCCTTTACAAATCCAGGTCGCCAAGCAGGAATAACTTCAGTGAACAAATTTACATCTATGGCTCCCCTGTGAGAAAAAGTCCTTTCAGATTACACACAAGCAAGGAAGGTTTTCAGCAATCTCCTTATGCTGCAATCTCTAAATCACCTTATATGAAGCAAAATATCTCCAGAGAGAGAAGTGGATTGAGTTCAGCATCTAACTTTGTCCCATCTGTATCACCTAAGATTATGGTACCCAGGAGGACTCTTGAATATTCAGATTTGCAGCTCTCCCCTCAGCTGGGTTCACCTCAATTGGGCAAATCAAGAAGACACCACGGGCTCCGCCGCCATCTGTCTTTTGATTCCTCCTCTCAGACATTGAGCCGTGCGTCCTATACAACAAAGGACTTTGACAACGACTTCACAAAACTGTACCACAAACTTGTCTGTCTGAATAAATCTTGGCACATGCAAGGCCATCCCTGCCGATTTTGTGCCAAGAACTCTGAAGCCAGCAGGGGGCACTCTTTTTCCAATTTGGCAGCGCTTGCCTTGTCACCACATCGTCCACTCCTGAGAAAACGCTATCGGGATTTGGACATTTACCCCCAGTCCAAGCGCTTCAAGAATGACTACTTCACATATCTGTAATCAAGTTTTACCCCATCTAGTGCCCTTAATCTGCATAACGTTAAATTTGGGGATGTAAATGTTCAAGTAGTATAATCGGAAGAGGTCGATGACAAATATTGGGGGGGAAAAAAGTTAAGCCATCATTTTTGTTAAGACAGGTTTTACTAAAACTCGATGTAACCCATTTGACTTGTTTATCAAACAAGTTTTTATTAATAAAATTTAGATACCATGATGCATCAGTATTTTATTCTGCAATAATCATAAAAATAATAAAAAAGAACATGTTGATAATTTGGATTTTAATTTGCAATCCTCTAGGGTTTTGAGGAAACTATATCAATTAGATTCCAGTCTTATGTGCAGCCTATTATAGAGTAAAGTAAAAGGATAAGTAAAATACACATGTAGGCTTAAGGTTGTTTGGAAAAAAAAAGACAGTTACCAAAACTGAACATGTAAATATGCAAATAAAGGTGAACTATTGAATGTCAAACAAACAAAAAAAATCAAGGTCTGCACAGATATTGACCAAATTGTGACAGATGGAAATACCATTGCCTAAATAACACAGAATATTTTACAATCTAAAGGATGTGACCTTTGTCCTTTAGTCACACTTGCCTCTGGAGTAATGCTTGTTTACACTCTAGAAACATTGATTTAACATTTACCATTATAGAAATATTGCATATTCAAGAAACACTTATTTTTCACATATTGTGCATCCTGAAAAGCAAGCCTGCTTATAATTTTGTCAATTTTTGCTGAAATGTCTTGTATTTGGTGTTGCTACCACTCCAGCTCCACTGGATATTTCCCAGTGAGGCAAGCAGTGCAGTGGCCCACTCTGCCTCTGGACTTATTGATCATTTCATCTTTGTCTTTGGAGGCGATTCCCCCCTGCACAGCAAAAATTAGCCCCTCCACTGTCAAATACTGAACACTGTCAGCACCTGGACAAAAAGAGGAGGAAAACTTTTAACTTAAGATCTGGTAAATATGACTGATATAATATACACAGCATACCAATATAGCCAGCAATGTCCTGAAACTCTGGCTTGTTGGCAATCAACTCCTCTTTGGTGGGAATATTGATGCCCATGTAACAAGGGTACCTGATAGGTGGCGAGGCTACTCTGATGTGGACCTGCAAAACAAAAATAAACATGTAGCATTTAGTAGTGTATTCAAAGGGAATTCTGGACTTTATAAGTTGTTTGTAAACAGGTACGTTACAGTACATACAAGTACTATAACACTGTATAGTTGCCATTTGAGGTTAACAGAGTTTGGGGTTTAGAGTTTTTTGTTTGTTTTTTTACTTGAGAGGAAATCTCACCTCAGTTGCACCAGCTTCCTTCAACAGTTTTATAATGGGTGAGATGGTGTTCCCTCTCACAATGGAGTCATCAATGAGCACAACCCGCTTTCCAGCAAAGTTATCAGTCAATGCTCCAAACTTTTTAGCCACTCCCAGCTGCCTCAGTCTGGTGTTTGGTTGAATAAATGTCCTACCAACGTAGCGGTTCTTGCACAAAACCTCTATGTATGGCAACCCAGACTGAAGGAAAAGCAGAAATGTAAGATGAATAGATACAACTGCACATTATTGCTTCTAGTATTATTTCAGTTGATTTTTTTTCTATATATGATTATTAAAGCAACATGGAAATAGGTTACAATGTCCTATATAAATGAGGCTAAAAATAACATCTTTCACATTTAGCTAGTATGTCTCTTGAGCAGGTTGGTGCGAGGAAGACTCACCTGTTGTGCATATCCCAGGGCAGCAGGGGTGGCAGATTCAGGGACAGTGCTGACCACATCTGCATTTGTAGGGGCTTCAATGGCCAACTGCCGACCACAGCGCTGCCTCACAGTATACACCATCTGACCTGAAGAAAACTATAACATTTTAATTTATTACAATAAATGGAGAGTAAAATTACAAGTCTTACCCTCAAATATTGAATCTGGTCTGGCGAAGTAAACATATTCAAATATACAGAAGGCAGGGAGGTCTCCTTCTGGACGAGGGACAATGGTCAGAGACTTGACTCCATGTTTAGATATTTGTATGATTTCTCCTGGCAACACTTCTCTGTAATACCTGATAATGAAAGGGACATCAAGTTGTTACACATCATAATAGAACATTAAATTATTTTTCACATAATGCCTGAAACTAACTTGGCACCAATGGACTGAAAGCTGCAAGATTCTGAAGACACGACCCATCCTTCGGTGTCGTCCTCCTCTACTCCTGAAGATCAAACAAAAAAAGAATAATGATTCTCCAGTCCAAAACTGACCTCTGATGAAACAGTCAAAGGTCATGTTACTGTTCAACCTAACTCTGATAACCTGTTCTGTGTAAAGAGCAGTCCTTTTTCATCATTCAATATTTGTTTTTGTTTTTTTTTAACATATATGCTGTAGTGGCTGTGATCATAGACTGTATATAAATGGACCTCACATTGCTTTACCTGAACTGTGCAGTTTTGAGACGGGGACCACTCGGCCTATGCAGAGGGGCCGATTCCCATATGGGTCTCTCACAGCGTAGATAACATCTTTGAACATCATTAACAGTGAGTAGGATGTAGGAGTCTCTGTCATAAGATTTTTAATTCTACAAAACAAAAACAAAAAATACACACAAATCCTTTTATTAGTGCACGGTCACCTAAAGGTCCTGTAATGCTTTGTTTAGGCTTAACTATAACACTGGGGTGTTCTACATGTACTGTATGTGTATGGTGGAATGTTCAGCAGTTACCATGGCACACATTTGCAAACGCTGTCAAAAATGTTTTAAGATGTTTTAGTCCAAAATGGACTAAAACCCCACATTTTGAGCCTGTGATCAATACAATAGTCATGGTTATGTTTTAGTGTTTGATTTTCAACAAAAAAGGGAGAGCGACTAACTAAAAAACTGATAGCTAGTCTAGCTAGCTTGTGAAAATAATGTCATTTAAAGGGACAGTGTGTAAGATTTTTACCCGTTAATTACCGAAATTGAAGATACCTATTCCAAAATACAGTGTTTTCCAAGCATTTTCACTTCCATCATAAAATCAAAGTATTCTGTTGGACTTAGATATACCTGCATAAAAGGGGGATCTTCCCCATATAGAGGCAGCCATTTTGATTACGAGAGCCTTCGGCAAGGCTCGTGGTTTTCACACAACGAGATAGTACGTGTTTGGATAAACAACGACAAGCATGTTGCCGGATCACACGTCGTAATGGATCTAACACGTGTTTTGGACTAAATTGTTTTACTGCATTTTATTCGCTGGATCCTTACGGACAGATTGAGACCAAGCTTATGGTGAAATACTGAGTTTGACCTGTCCAGAGCCTTCAAGGTAAGCAAAGTGACAAACCTCGTTTTGTGCTTTTCTGTATAAAAGCCCCATGTGCTCGGGGAGTGATTGTTGTGCCAGGAAATGAATTGCATAGTCAAAAAGAGGAGACTGTAAGGTTTCATTTGATGTGTAGATTGTCATGGTACATGATCGGGAATGTGTACTCTGATGAGAGAAAAAAAAAAAAAAACAGTGAACGGGACCGCGTTTTATTTATACAGTAGCGCCGGGTGCGCTTCACGCGTTCGTGCGCGGGTACGCGAGCTGTCCGCGTTATGCAGACCCCCCAGGATTTCGCGGGCATTTTTTGTGATTGTTGCGGGCTAAAATGCCTGAATTTGTGGGAGCTTTTCCAAAAAGTTGCGATGAAAGTTGCGGTGCTTTTAAGGTTTTTGTTGCGATTTTGTTGCGGGAGGAAGTGAAAGGTGCGATAAATAGTTGCGATTTTTGCCTTTTGTAATTAAAATTGAGTAATATTTTGAATACTGAGTTATTAATGACAAATAATAATACAAAGACACAGAGATCACAGATATGGTCCTAAAACAACCTTACCAATATCGAAAATAAATTACTACTAGGAGGTGAACTGTTTCGCCCGGTCTTTTGCTGTTATTTTTGTGGGCAGGTGGCTGGCCGCAGACATGTTTCTTTGCCATTAGAAGCCGTGTCTCAATTCCCAGGGCGTGCGGCTCGGAGCGTGGCCCGAAGGGCATGTGCGTCACACATTTCGACAGTACACCGGCGCGACGACTGCTGTCCCACTTCTTTTTTGTCCCATGCGCAGTTAACACGCGGTCCAAAGACCGCAGTCGTTGAGCGGTCCGCGGACTGCAGTCGGGGCTGAGCAAGTGTGCACCTCCTTGACTGCAGTCTGAGCCCCCTTCGGGCCGCGCTCCGAGCTGTGCGCTCTGGGAACTGGGGACACGGCCGCAGTTTCATTTTGTCACACGGAAGTAAAGCAGAATGGTGCGGCTTCCAAACTCAAACCTTTTAGCCGCCGAGAATATGAGGTTGGGTCCTATGGCTCGCAGATTTGTGACGCGCAAAGAGGAGGCTATGGTAACAGATACGCTGAGATCCAGATATGTTTTGTGCATTTATTACAAAAAGAGCGCACACAGCTATGACAGCGCAGCAGGATGAAATGGAACTCATGAAAACCAGCAGAATGAACAGATTAACGTGAAAGATGAATGAATGGTTTGCATTCAACAAAACAGGTGACAGGTGAGTGCGCGCTTTTACACGCACACACTTCCGTACGTGCACACATCCACACTCAGGTGAACCACCGCCTCTGCCGCACACACACAAACAAACGCACCGTGCACCTCATCTCAGTTATGTCTCCTACACAGAAGGAAGTTGGTTGGCGTTTAATACGTCGCCGATGATTGGTCAAAATTAGTAAAAATTGCGGAAAAGTTGCGGTGATTGGTCAAAATTGCAACACCGCCCTGAATTCGCGGGGATTGGCTGAAGTTGCGTTGAAGTTGCAAATCGCGACATCGCGAATTCCTGGAGGGTCTGGTTATGGCGCGCCCGGGTGACCCTCGAGGTCTGCCGTAGCTAAAACAGGAAGCGCAATAGCCACCATCCACCTATGCGCCACGAATCCTACACACTGTACCTTTAAGGGAGGCTTGTTTAACAGTAAAAACTATAAACGGTGTTTACCTGTGTTAAAATAAAGCTCATATTAAAGTCTAACACAGGGGTCGGCAACCCGCGGCTCCAGAGCCACATGCGGCTCTTTGACCCCTCAGTACAGTGGTCCCTCGTTTATCACGGGGGTTACGTTCTAAAAATAACCCACAATAAGCAAAATCCGCGAAGTCGTCAGCTTTATATTTTACAATTATTCTCCATGTTTGAAGGCTGTAAACGCCTCACCACACACATTCTACACTTTTCTCAGACTGGAATTAACGTTTTCTCACATTTCTCTCTTGTTTAAACACTCAAACTTTCGTAGATTTTCAACAAAAAAGCACAGTATTATAGAACGAAACCAAAGTGTATTTCGTGTGTATTTCACAGTTCTTATGACCGAGCCTCTTCGTCCTGGCACCGCTTCGCTGTGGCAGGTTTTGTCGGGGAGAAAACTTACAGCACTTCAGAGTCACACACTCACAGGAGACACGGAGGAGAAGGACTGACGAATTGGCAAAGGTCCCTTAGCCAATCAGGACGCAGAAATGCGCGTTAATACACTATAAAAAAAAAATTGAATTAAAAAATCCACAAAACAGTGAGGCCACGAAAAGTTAACCACGATATAGCGAGGGACCACTGTATTTAATTAAAATGTATTTTATTTTAGTTCATTCATTTTCAAAATGTAATTCTATGGCACAAAGGCAAAAAAGCCATTATAGGCAGTGTTATTTCATTTTAAATTTCAAAAGGGTTTTGTGGCTCCCAGTGTTTTCTTTACTGTGTGAAACGGGTCCAAATGGCTCTTTGAGTGATAAAGGTTGCCGACCCCTGGTCTAACAGGACCTCAGACAGAGCATGCATACAGTTAGCATCATACCCTCAGGGAATGTTGATCAGCTGCAAAGTATCAATTATGTGTGTATGTACAACAAGTGAAATCACCACATCCTCTATAAATATCTCTGTATGCTGTGTAAGTATTTGGCTAGTTGCACTTCCTGCTCTATTCCTTTTCTATGTGGATTTAGCCAGGTGCAAAAATAAAACAATATTTAAATATCAGGCAGCGGACAGCATGAAAACACATCTACGGACAAATCGACTGATCATCCACAAAAAAACATTCAGATTGTAGTGCCATTTTATCATCAATAATTAATTTTAATTTCAATTATCATTAGTGTCAAGACACAAATACCTACCTTCATGAACACAGAAACTTCCTCGGGTGAAGTATTTACATTACAGTATAGATCTTGACATGCAGTCTGTGATTATACATCCATCACTTGTTGTTTGATTTATTTTAGTGCGGCTTGGCTACATCTTCATAGAGAATGAATGGAGTGGGAAGTGCGGATTCACACTTTTCAGAGAACTGGAATTAGTCAGTAATGATCAATGTTGGGAGTAACTCGTTACAAAAGTAATTAATTACAGTAATGCATTACTTTTTGGTGTAACGCAGTAATGTAACGCATTACAGGGAAGAAAATGACCTCATGAAGACCATGGAGAGGGTGATCCTCAGCCACCTCCGCTCTGTGGTGAGCCCCACCCTGGACCCGCTGCAGTTTGCCTACAAGCCAAACGTAGGAGTAGAGGACGCCGTCATCTACTTGCTGCAGCGGGCGCTCACCCACCTAGAGACCGCCGGGAGTGCTGTGAGAGTCATGTTCTTTGACTTCTCCAGCGCCTTCAACACCATCAGGCCGGCGCTGCTGCGGGGGAAGCTGGAGGACGCGGGAGTGGATGGACATCTCGCTGCCTGGACCATCGACTACCTCACTGACCGTCCACAGTACGTGCGGCTGCGCGGCTGTGAGTCAGAGGTGGTAGTCTGCAGCACTGGGGCTCCCCAGGGAACTGTCCTCTCACCCTTCCTCTTCACCATATACACCTCGGACTTCACATATAACATGGACAGCTGCCATCTCCAGAAGTTCTCTGACGACTCGGCCATTGTGGGCTGTGTGTCAGAGGGGAACGAGCTGGAGTACCGCTCGGTCATCAGTGACTTTGTGGACTGGTGTGGGCGCAACCACCTGAGCCTCAACACCAGTAAAACAAAGGAGCTGGTGATCGACTTCAGGAGGAGACCACTACCTCACTCACCGGTGAACATCCAGGGGCAGGACATAGAGACTGTGGACAGTTTCAAGTACCTGGGTGTTCACCTCAACAATAAACTGGACTGGTCCCACAACACCGACGCCCTGTACAAGAAGGGCCAAAGTCGCCTCCACCTCCTGAGGAGACTGAGTTCCTTTGGAGTGAGCAGGCCTCTGCTCAAGACCTTTTATGACTCTGTGGTGGCCTCTGCTCTCCTCTACGCTGTCGTCTGCTGGGCCCCGAGCAGCACAGAACGGGACAGAAAAAGACTCAACAAGCTGGTCAAGAGGGCCAGCTCTGTCCTGGGCTGTCCTCTGGACTCTGTAGAGGAGGTGGCTGAGAGGAGGGTACTGGCCAAATTCACGTCCATCATGGACGACACCTCTCACCCTCTGCACCGGACTGTGGAGGAGCTGAGCAGCTCCTTCAGCAGCCGACTGAGGCACCCCCAGTGCAAGAAGGAGCGCTACCGCAGATCCTTCATCCCCACCGCCATCAGACTGTATAATTCTACTGTATAGTCCTACCGTGCAATATCGTTTTCCCAATGTGCAATATTGTTGTTTTTTTTTTTCAATACTCCTATCGTGCAATATAGTTTTTCCAATTTTTTTTCAATACTCTCCCGGTCACTGTTTTTTATTATTATCACTACTATTATTATTATTTGATTTATTACTTATTTTTTTAAATTATTATTATCACCTATCTTTATGCCTTGTTTTGCCTGCATGCACTTGTCTTCTTGTTCAAACTGTCCCTACCTGGAGCTACTGTGACAAGTAAATTTCTCCTGTGTGAGATCAATAAAGTCTTATCTTATCTTATCTTATCTTAAATCGCTAATATATTACTCGTTACAATGCCAGTAACGCACATTACAATGCATTTTTAACCTGCTTTGTTTTTGTGGGTTTTGCGTTTTCTTCATACAAAGTTTGCGGATCACCGCGAGATCAGCTACTGAATCTGATAAGTCCGCGCAGAACATTACATTTCATACAAAGTTCCGCGAGATCAACTAGTGATGTAAAAGTCTGCACAGACCATTCCATTTCCTTTTACTTCGTCTCGAACTGGCAGACTGACAAAGGATGACAGAACCAGAAGAATCGGATAGTGCTAGCTCCTTTTCAAGATGGGCATACGCCCACTACTTTCACTTCGTTCAAAATAAGTACTCCAAGAACATTTTAGTTAAATGCACACTGTGTGTGAATCCCAAACCTCTTTCCA
The DNA here is from genome assembly GCA_036785185.1 of Paratrypauchen microcephalus. Lineage (NCBI taxonomy): Eukaryota > Metazoa > Chordata > Actinopteri > Gobiiformes > Gobiidae > Paratrypauchen > Paratrypauchen microcephalus. The sequence continues at coordinate 978,689 of JAVJIX010000184.1, read as the reverse complement.
CGTCGAAATGCAGTACAAGTAATTTGACGAAGCACTTGCAGAGGTGCCATAGCACCACGAAATTAGTCAGGAAAGGAGGGGATGGGACAGGGAACGATACAACCCCCATCAGTGTTAAAGTCTATGATTTTTTTCATTTGTTTTTCAATTGTTATATTTCTGAGAGGATTGAATGGACTCATTTTCCAAAGAAAACATTAAAAGGCATAGACATGCTAATTTTGTATCCTGTTATTTATTTATTTAGATTCAGTTCAATTAATACTAATATGCAAATATGTGCAAATAAGTTATGGTACAGAATGTATAGGTAGGGCAATGAAATAAATGGGTATAAATTATGATTAACAGAGGGCAATACACTATCTTAATAGCTATACATATGGGCTATATTCACAGATGTGTATACCAAATGTGAAAATGCCATTTGCTACAGAATTGAAGAGGATGGCAGTGAACAGGTGCTGGAGTGCATGGTAAGGTGTGGCAAGAAGGGAAAGGACGATTTATCTTTTGGTATTGTAAGCAGGTAAGAAGCAATTACTGAACATGTTGGTTTTCAGTCTGCAGGCTCCCAAACCCTCCTGGATGGCAGGTGAAAGTCATGACACATGACAGATTTGCACTGTAGATTGCCAAATCCTTATTTCCAGTCATTTTGGCGAGAGTAACTAAAGTAATGCAAAAGTAGTGTAATGCCTTACTTTTTATTTAGAGTAATATTGTAATGTAAGGCATTACTTTAAAATGACAGTAACAAGTAATAAGTAGTGCATTACAGTTTTTGAGTAACTTGCCCAACACTGGTAATGATACAGGATGTTCACATTTAGTGCACGCTGTGGACAAACTATTCTTTGATGAGGGAGCTGTTCTGGGAGCCTGTCTTATCCTCAGCTATAGTATTTAGTGTATAAATCCACTGACCTGGCAACCCAGTCTGGGTTGTCTAGCTCCTCCATGGGTGGAGTGAGGGCCAGCAGCTGTGTGATCAGCTCACTGTCTGAACTTGTGGACAGGCCCACACCATGACGCATCACCTGAAAGATAATTTAGTATTCTTTGACTTCATAGCATTTTCTTTAGCAAAGCCACTACATTAATACTTGAATGAGTGATATAAATATATAAAACCTTTGAGGGTACAATGAGTACTGCTGAGAATTACATCCTACTTTTATTTTGTATATACACCAATATGATTTATCTAACAGATTTCTACAGTATCCAAATCCATATAATGTTTTCAGTGTTCACCTTCTTCCTAAGTGCCTGTGCGTTCACCAGCTCTCCATTATGAGCCACAGCGATCTTGCCGTGCAGTGTGTCCACCACAAATGGCTGACAGTTCTGCAGCTCTGAGATCCCAGTCGTTGAGTACCGTGTGTGGCAGATCCCCAGGTTTCCATGGCGCAGTTTCTGGAGGGCTTCAGGGGGGAAGGCAGTGCTCACCAATCCCATCCCCTAAACAGGACGCACAACATTGTAATGCAGATAGGAAACTGGCTTTAATACATGTGGTTCTGTCTTTTGGGGAAGTGGTAAAGTGTGAACTTTATTCATTCTGAAATTCACTTAGATTAATGAAAGCAAACTTGGCAAATGTACAGTGATTCTGGGCATGGCTTTTAATGGAACAGTCCCAGATAATTCTTTGATCTAAACCAGTTTCAAAATCTGCATTATTGAGATATGAATCAACTATGCCAACTTTATTTTTAAAAAATATTATATATATATATATATATATATATATATATATATATATATATATATATATATATATATATAATGTTTTATAGATTACTTACAGTTGTCTATACTGAAATGTTAATCTTTATGGTCTTGTAGGTTGCATCTGTACCAATCCATTTTAATATATACTACAAAATACTGTACTATTTACAAATGAGTCTTGTAAGCTCAACAACCGGCTGGTTAGCTCAACTGGTAAGTCATGGACTTTCCCCCTGGGGGTTGTAGGTTCAAACCCCCCCCCGGGCAATGAGCTAACCAGTGTGGGTCCTTGGGCAAGACCCTTCACGGTACTGCCCCCCGGGCGCCGAAAAAAAAGATGGCTGCTCACTGCTCCTGAAAAGGATGGGTCAAATGCAGAAGTCAAATTTCTCCCGTGTGTCACTGTGTGTCATTGTGTGTGAGACCAATAAAGGCTTAAGCCTAAATATAAAATAAAAAAAATATAAGTTAACTAAATGGATTCAAGATTGTTTATTTGTCATATGCAGGATCAACACAAGGTCAACAATGCAATGAAATGCTTAGGATCAGAAGAACCGTGCCTGTTGAGACTGCCGTTGGCTGCAGCAAGTAATTTTCATGCAACAAACCTGGACTGACATGTCTTTACCTTGTGGGTGGTGTACGTGGGTGGGCTGGCTCCATTACTTGTGACGAACCCTGCACTCTCCTGGCCCCTGTGGAGGCAACCAAATCACATTTGAAGCAAAACTGCAAAATGGACACATCCATGTTGTTTTAGCAAGATGGAACATGCTAAGACTGTAACAGTCCCTCTGCTATTTGAGCCTAAGGCCAAGGTGAATGACAAAACTGGTTTCCAATGGCACACTGCGCCATCTTAAAAAGAGTTAGCTTTGAAAGTGACAGACTAAAGGGAGCGCTAATAAATATGGCATAATTCTGGACAAATGATGTAAGTGAAACCATTATACAACTTGAACATGTCAGGAAGCGTTGCTTTAACCACAGTGGTCACATCAAATTCTTACCTTAAGCATGGATGTTAGCAATCCAAGTCAAGTATTATTATTCATTTTATTCAGGAAATGCATTTTTTCAGCACAGTGTTGAGGACAGACTTGTTATTAAGCAAAACGTGTCCCTGACCCCAGTAAGAGACAGATGTTGCGAGGAAGCCGCTTTCAGTTCAGCATCTGAGAATCAAGAATGTAGGTAGTGAATGCCCTATAATTACCTATTTAAGGACGTTTATAGTACGGTCAGTCAGATTTCCAATGGCTAACTGCTGTGCATTAATACTGCATAATGCACAAGTAGTTGTGGCGACAAATCACTGTTCTATATCACTGCTCTGCGGCCATCACCATGAAATCACCATAGCGACAGGTATACAAATGCTCAACTGCTGTGGATAAAATGTAATAACTAATAAATAAAAACATTGAAATAACTGATATTTTGGTCATTTACAGACAGGGAACAGATTTTGTTTGTTGTTGTGAACACATTCACAAGTGAGACATTTCAGTTTGTAGCCGTGATATAAGCACATTAGTAATGGGCAAACACATCCTCAACTGCTCTGTGGAGAATGTAGGGCCTAGCTTCATTTAAAAACACTGAAATAACTAATATTTCAGATTAAGGTAAGAAGACTTTATTGATCTCACACAGGAGAAATTCACTTGCCACATTAACTCCAGGCAATTTAGTGCAAAAGAAAGTTAGGGGAAAAAGTGCATATAGACAAGGTAAGTAATAATAATAATAAGTAAATACGAAAATAGTAGAAAAATTGCCCATTTAGACTATATAGTGGAGTTATACAGTCTGATAGCGGTGGGGATGAAGGATCTGCGGTAGCGCTCCTTCTTGCACTGTTTTATTATTATATAAAGATTAAAAACACACTCTTAAAAGGCACGATTGAGGTCTGACAAAAAAACTTTTTAAATATGTAAATGTGGCTGTGGCTATTGCGTTGAAAATGTTGGTAAAACTGCCACACCACACAGCTTAAGCCACTTATAAAAAAAGGCAGACTTGCTGGCTCCCATTTCAGAAGGCATACCTGGATGGGCGGTAAGGAAGAAAAATATCTTCAATTTAACTGTCCCAACTGTGCTAAGCAAAGGTGTGCGTTTCAAAATTAATGTCCAACCAACAAGATCCAAGTCAGAATGACAAGAGCAGAATTAGGGTTCACCCAGACATGTTTGTAGTAGTCTGAAGTTCTTGATTAAATCTGGAAAAACAAGCCACTTGTTTTTCACTCTGAGCTGCCATATTGCTGCAGTTTCTCAGTCTATTCACCAAGCTGCTTCTCAAATTACCAGCCAGCCCCTCCCCCACAGCACACAGCTTAAGCCAGTCATAAGGCAGCTCTCAGGAACAGAGGCGTAGCTAACGGGCTTAGCCGCCTGGTTGCCTAGGGAACGAGGCAGCAGTGCCAGACGGGGGATGGTGCAAAAGACAGAAAAGCAAAGCAAGCGTTTCATTTGAGGTCAGCTCAGACATGGAGAAGAGAGCACAGAAACAAAGAGGAGGTGAGAATGTCCTGGTGGAGAGCGCGGTGCAGTGGGCAGAGGCAGAGGTGCTGGCCCTGATGAAAGTGTGGGGTGAGTTAGGGCCTCGAGAAGAGACCAGAGCCACATACGAGCTGCTCTCAGACGGTCTGAGGAGGCTCAGGGTGCTGCGCAGCTGGAGGGAGTGCCAGGCCCAGTGCAGGAGTCTAGGACTGCACTGCACCAACACCAAAGAGGAGGACCCAGGCATAGACTACAACACAGAGAGGAACAGGACGGGCCCCACAGCAGTGAAGGAGGACTGGGAAGAGGAGCATGGAGGGGGCAACAGCAGAGGAATGTTCCAGTCACCAATGCAGGAAGGTAAAGAGTCAGAGTCTAGCATGTGTCTGCAAAGTCCACACAAATAAAGGGAAGTTTGAAAGTTGTTCTAAAACTCACTCAGCACAAAACTTAAGTACATTTCATTTAGCAATTTAAATATATTTATATTATAAAAATTAAAACAGACTGAATGGATTTGAGTAAAAACATGAAATGGATGGATTGGATGAAATATGAATATTATTGCTATATTAAAATTATTTAATATTTTGATATTTTTACAGGAATGAAGGTTATTGTCCATCATGCACTGTCCTACAATGCTAGCACCCCTGAAGAAGGAGGTCGTCACTGGTCAGACGACGAGGTGAGAGCACTCCTGTGTGTTTGGGCCGACAAAAACATCCGGGAGCGCCTAAAATGTACGCTACGCAACAAGACCATCTTCCAGGAAATGTCCCACCTGATGGAGAAAAACTTTGGGATAGTACGCAATTGGAAGCAGTGTCGCACCAAATACAAGAACCTGAAATATGACTACAAAACTGTGAAGACAACTCTTGATGCAGGTGGCAGCAGCAGCGTAGCAGGACCCAACAAGTACATGAAGTTTTTTGAGGAAGTGGAGGCCATAATGCTGGACCATGGATTGGAGAGGGGTTCTCTGGACATGCAGAAGAGAGTGTTCGATGGAGAAATGGCAACACTAAATACAACAGGCTCTGAAAATGAGACAGTCATTGAAATCGACGACGGTAAGCATCAAGATGGTAGTGAAATATTCAGAAAAATGTCTGCTATGGGAAATGGTCAACATATAAAAAATTCAGTAGAGGGGATGATGGAGTATTTATTTTAATACAAAAAAATATATTTTTGTTTTATACATTTACTATTGTGTGAAGAGAAAATACAGTAGTTATCTGTATTTTCAATTACAAGACTAATAATGGTCTGTTTGATATAATTTATTGTTCCTAGATGAGAACAGCGATGAGTATGATGGTGATGGAGAAGTGGACACTGGGAATTGGAAAGGAACAGGTAAATATAACAGAAAACAATAAAATAATATTTTACTAAAATTGATAGGCAAGCAGAATTTTTAGAACTAATGTTTAATCTTCATCACATTATAGATGCATCAAGCTCTGACCAAATCCAAGTGGTAACCATTTCAGACACAGGTCGTAACTGGAGTGACCAGGAAGTGAGAGCTCTCATCCAGGTTTGGTCCGATGAGCGCGTTCGAACACAACTGGAAAGCTCAACAAGAAAGAGGGACATTTTTATCCAAATCTCAAACTTACTGATGCAGCAGGGTATAGAGCGTGACTGGAAACAATGCCATACAAAGTACAAGAACCTCAAGTACCTGTACAGGTCTCTACAGAGGAGCAGGACAGAGAAGTCAGACCCCAGGCACCTAATGCGTTTCTATGAGGAGTTGGACGCCATTATGAATCGTCCCAAAAACAACAGTATACACAGCTCCCCACACGATACTACATCACACATGGACTATAGCCTGGACACTGCACAGATCCCCACTTTGGACAATGATGACCACACAGACGCATATTTGCCCAAAGTCAATGTCACATCCATCGCCGCCCAACCAGGAAGCACCTCTGAATCTGGGCTCTCCATGACCTTTGACCTTATACCCAGCGCTCAGGAGCAGAGGACACACACGAACAGAGAAAAATGCATAAACAAGCAAGCCAACCAGACTGGTAAGACAGTGAGCAAAACAAATATATGGTTGAAATTTGCATTCACCAACCAAAGGGTCATAGGATCAATCCTGGTTAAGAAGTCATTGTGCCCCACAATCTGCCCATTTGGGACAAATTACCATGACACATCACTAAAATCTATGCCTAATGGATTTTAAGCATAAGATACAAATTATTTATGAAATGAAAGACCTAAAATCTTATTTGTTATGAAATAAGAGCCAACTTGCATAATCCAATAACAAATATCTGTACATTTCACTATACATGTTTAATATAATATAGACTACTTTTATAATGATAATATTTGTTGCAATAATTTATGTATGTACATCATAACTTTGAACTACTATTACATTTTAGGCCTACAAATTTTGTCTTGTATAAGTTTAGTAACTAATGACCCTTCAAAAATGTTATCTGAATGGTTTTCTGCAGTCCAATTGGAGAAAATACCAGAAAGAATGAATCTTTCTTCGACAAACCGTGGACAGAAGAGGAAAGCAGAGGATCAAGGTTTGATTTCCATCTTCTGCAGTTATCACTTTGTCACATGGCCTTAACAAATGCCTTCTGTGACTTATTTAATCTTGTCACTTGGTCTCATGATGCTGACATGGACCAGTAATGTGGTTTAAACCTATGGTTATCACTGCAAAAAGCTATTCAACTCAAGACTGTGTCTTACCAGCGCAAGATAACAAGTTAGATCTAATGATCTGTCAACAGACGTCTGATCAATAACAGAAAAACAACACGAATGCCCAAAAAGTTAATATTAAGACTTGTTTTTATCTTTACCTTTCAGCGCCCATAACCCAATGCATAACAGGAAAAAGAATGAACACAGAGGGTGTTCAGAGGGTGGATTCTTGCAAAGAAGAGCAAGGGCACTTTCCCATAATAAAAATCAATTCAGTTCATTCAATGGCCTCTTCTGACACATCCCAAGACACCCAGGTAAATGGCAATCGAGGTAAAATTTGCCAGAGTGTTTAACTTTGATTATGTGGAGGGGAGACAAAAAGGGACTATGCACCGAGATCATGAGAGTAGTATAGATCTTTTTTCAAAATGTTTACCTGTGCTGCAAAGCTACAAGGCCCAGTGTCAAGATCTGGGCGACCTCCAGTTGGGTGGGCCACTCTCCAGCTGCTACACACCCGAAAACCCCACACTCTTCCCCAATACCCGACTCTTCAAACTCCATCTCCCGCGGCGTGCGTCTGCTGCTGCTTCTCCGGACCTAGGGCTTCTACCACGTGCTGCCAAGTTTGTGTAACAACGTGGCTTGTTAAAACGACTAAATCGATGGTGACATCCTCCTCCGAGTGTCCTTGAAAAGCTCAGGCGAAAAAAGAAAAAAAAAAAATCCAGCTTTCAGATAAGAAAAAGCTATCAGGAAGAGTCGCAGCGCTCAATATTGTGGGGAGCGCATAAATCAATCAACTTTCGGTTAATCAATAACACGTGGTCTTTAACGATGAGGAAAATGTAGTTTTTTAGGAAGATATTTTACTTGTGTTCATTAAACTGATTCAATCTACGTTCTTGACAAAAAGAAAATGCGAACAGATGGCGATAATCTCGAAAAAGTTATCCATCCTCCGCTCACAAATATTTGATGTAAGAGACATCTCCTAACACGTGGTACAGAACGCCGTCGCTGATTGGCCAGTCTCAACAGGTAGCGCGATCTGATTGGCTTAGAGACCACGTAAGAATACTCCACTTCCCTCTTTCGGGGCGCACGCTTCTTGCTGCTTCTGCATCTCCCTCAACTTCTCCTAAAGTTTTTATTTCATTCATTCCTTGGCTTTAGGATCTCGGATTTTTTCAGTCGACCATGGCATCCACGTCAGGTAAAGTATTTCCAATTCACTGCATCTTGTCGTTGCATCCAGTGACATTTTCTAACGCACATGTTTTAATGACGCATTTTTTAGAGTTGAAAATTGGCCAAAAACTGAACGAAGGCAAGACGAAGCAGATCTTTGAGCTCGTGGATCAGCCCGGAGAGGTTCTGGTCCAGTCCAAGGACCAAATCACGGCTGGGAATGCTGTGAGGAAGGATCAGATGGAGGGGAAGGCTGCCATCGCCAATAAGACCACGAGCTGCGTGTTTAAGCTGCTGCAGGAATCTGGTGAGACAATGTGACAGCTATAAAACAACAATAAGCATGAGTACACCGTGTCCGCATCTTTGTGCCCGAGCATTGGGGAGATCCGAGTCAGGCGATCCTCTGCCTTGAAAATTAGTAAAACATTTTCGACTGTAGACTACTCAACTTGCACTAAATAACTCCATGTGGAAAGTCTTGATGAATTTTGGAGGCCTGGGTCAGATGTTTCCAACTTGAGGAAAAAAACATTAAGAGTACAGTGATCTATAAAGTCCAATACAATTGACTGATTAGATTATTATTTTCTTGATACAAAGGGGGGTTCTGGTTGTAAAAAAGTTACAATACAATTAATGACTAACAACCAAAGAAATGTGTCTTTTTATCAACATGTAATGGATGAACCCACGCTTATATTTATGAGATCTTGTGCTCAGATAATTAATGTGTCATGCATGACCTCTGAAAGGGTCATGAGAGGGCTGAGGTCATACTCTTGACCAAATACAACTTTTGACCTGTTTACCTTTGGCACAGTGAAGCTGGCAACCGTTTGCTTCTTATTACTGACTTCAAATGACCTGAAGAAATTTAAATTGAAAATGTAACTGGTCGCACATGATTTTTACTTGTGTGTCAGCCGACTTCCAAATTACAACCTGGTGACTTTGTGCATTCAGTTTAGAAAGATGTGACCATATGTTATTTTTAGGACCATGGCAGATAAAGCACCTGATGGATAATTAAATTGTCGTTTTTTTTCCGACTTTCATACTGTATTAGCAATAAGATGTGCAATTGAATAATAGCAATTTCTCCCCCCCATCCCCCCAGGTGTTAAAACTGCCTTTGTAAAACAGCACTCGGACACAGCATTCATTGCAGCGCATTGTGAAATGATTCCTATTGAGTGGGTGTGTCGACGTATAGCAACAGGTTCCTTCCTCAAAAGAAATCCGGGAGTCAAGGAGGGCTACCGCTTTTCTCCTCTCAAGATGGAGATGTTCTTCAAGGTACTTTTTTTTTTTTTTTTTTTTTGTATACTCCCACAGTTTTGTCATTGTGTCGTGTCTAATGTCACCCAAATGTTTTCCAGGACGATGCCAACAATGATCCCCAGTGGTCAGAAGAGCAGATTCTTGCAGCCAACTTCAACCTAGCAGGACTCGTGATCGGCAAATGTGAGGTGGACATTATGAGTCGCAGCACTGTGGCCATTTTTGAGATTCTGGAGAGGGCCTGGGCCACTCAGGACTGCACTCTGGTTGATATGAAGGTGAGCTGTGCAACACTGCCCTCTGGCTGTTCAGTGGAGGTGGGTAGAGTGACCAAAACTTTATTCTCAAGAGTAGCATTGGTTGAAAATCTCATTGAAGATGTACTAAAAGCGGTTACTTAAATAAATTCTCAAGAGTGAAAAATATTATGTGCTTCAATGATGTGATCAGAAATCTTAATGGGCAAATTCAAGCATTTAGTAACTAGTAAAGTACATCAAGCCAAAATGCATACTGTTGTATAAAGGGGAATTTTTTTACCGTTTTGAGTGACTGTACTGCCTACTTCTGCTGTTCATTTAAATGAAGTATATGGTGAACATCATTGAAAGAATCTGAAAATATTTTCAGATTGAGTTTGGAGTGAATGTCAAAACTCAAGAGATTGTCCTGTCTGATGTAATTGACAATGATTCCTGGAGGTTGTGGCCATCCGGTGATCGAAGCCAACAAAAAGACAAGCAGGTACCCATTGTCCCAAATTTAGTTTAGTTTTAGTTTGTCCCGGATTTTGAGTGTTTATCTGTCTATCTCCAGGTATATCGAGATCTTAAGGAGGTTACACCTGAAGCAATGCAAGTGGTGAAGAGAAACTTTGAGTGGGTTGCAGAGAGAGTGCAGGTATGCTTGCATTTTTCAACATCTTACTTCATTATAACAATAATTTTACCTTAATGTATATTCAGCTTCTGCATGAGTCCCAAACTAATGGCAGAGTGGTCGTCTTGATGGGCTCGACCTCGGACATGGCTCACTGTGAAAAGATCAAAAAGGCCTGCACTTCTTATGGCATTCCCTGCATTTTGAGAGTGACCTCTGCACACAAGGGCCCAGATGAGACGCTTCGCATTAAGGCAGAATATGAAGGTTTGTATTCATCTTTTCTAAATTGTAGTGATGAGAAGCCAGGATTTTTTTCTCAGATGTGTATTTTTTAGGTGACGGTGTGCCCACCGTCTTTGTGGCTGTAGCGGGCAGGAGCAATGGTCTTGGTCCAGTCATGTCCGGAAACACTGCTTACCCAGTGATCAACTGTCCTCCTCTCACTCCAGACTGGGGAGCTCAAGATGTGTGGTCGTCTCTCCGAATGCCAAGTGGTAATATGATCACTAGTAACTCTATGCAGCTACTACAAAAACTCTAATGATTCTCGATTGAGGAGTAATTGGGAGTACAATCAGAATGGGATTGGTTTCTTAATTCTTCATGTGTAGGAGTGCTCAGACATGGGTTTGGTGTCTTGTTTTGCTTTAGTCAAGTCTAGTTTACTGATTTGATATTGTCACTGGCAGATGACTATAAATCCTAAATTGATTACTCACAGCTTGAGGCTGGTGAGGCAACGTTTGAGGTAAATGAATGCATTTCCATAACAGTCTGTCTTTCTAGGTCTTGGCTGCTCCACCATCCTTTCTCCTGATGCTGCAGCCCAGTTTGCTGCACAGATCTTCGGACTGACCAATCACCTGGTTTGGTGCAGGCTCAGGGCGTCCATGCTCAACACCTGGGTCTCTCTAAAGCTGGCAGACAAAAAGCTCCAGGCCTGGAGTATCTGAGTGCTACTGTTAAACTGTATTTCCTATTTTCACTGTCTGCTGGCCAACTAACAACTCCATATTTCCATAATTTTTACTTGCTGCATTCCATTAAAAATAGATCTCTTAGAATTGGTGACTCTTGTATTTTGGTTGCTCATTTAGGAAAAGGGGAAACATGATGATTATTTGGTTGATAATTTAAATAATTATTTTCAAATGTTTAATTTTAACTCAAAATCTAATGCTGTTGACCAAATCAAACTACAGGCCCTCATGAGGCTATCTCAATGTCTTACTGACAGGTGAAGCAAAATGTGTATTGACTTAACAGGATGACATATAACATGTATATTAAGTGGGGAACAAGTAACTTCAAACTGTGAAACATATGTAACACAGAAGTAATCCCACTAGAGGGAGCTCATAGACTTGTTGCTAGAGCAAATTTAACCTTTTAAATTCATTCCTGTAATTTTCTGCCAAGGGAATGACTCACTACATGGCACAATTTTTGATTTCATTTCAGATCTATTATGGGTTTTTTTCATAAGACTTTCAATCATGGCTTTAACAACCTCTGATGATGAATCTTGGCGTGTGTGGGAGGAAATGCTGAGGGAAGAGTGTGGTATTATAGTGGATATGTATTCCTCTGCAATTGAATCCTTAACCTGACTTTCACGCCTAGAAAATGCAGTTGGTTGCACATATTCAAGCATATAGATTGTGCATTCAAATATAAAGCATAAAAAAACCTACATCTGTGTTTCCAAGGTGACTGTAACCTGGCAACAATTGGCCCATGTACACCAAACAGCGTCTATGTCTCCAATTATATTTTCATTCTGAGCTTTTTGGAGCATTTTTGGAGCTTACAAATGTCTTGTGTCTTGGATACCAGAACAGCTGAAAGTACAACAACATGAATCACCAGCCAACTCACTAATGAGATTTAATGTGTGATCAGGCCTGTGCTGTCTGTAACCATTTGTGCTTTGAGTAAAAATGATGACGCTCCCAGATTCAGAAAAGCAGTTTTTTTATTCTGAGGGTGAAATTTTAGTAGGCCTATAACTACTGTACTATATTTACATATGGTCTACAACAATTATCCATTTGCTCTCGTAAGAAACATTAATATCATAAATTATAACAATCATAACTATAGTATTGATCCTATGATGTGCACTCACAACTGCGTCCCAGTGACATAGCAAGTTTATAATCATACTCCCTTTGCCTCTCTCTATAAACATACCTCTCCCATAGGCCCAATTTACCTTGATCAAGCAAAACATTATGTCGCCTGCCTACTTGTGGCAGTGAGGAGATTGTAAGAACCATCTGCTTAATATATAATCTGATCAGACTTGGGGAATAATGGAATACAAGGAATGGCGTTAAGTAAAAGGATACAAAAAAAAGGTAACTGTATTCCGCTACAGTTACAAGGAAAGAAGACATACTCAGATTACAGGTACATTGAGTGAAAATGGGGATTATTTAGCAGGATTACAATTTGAAAGCATTTTATGTTATTTAATTTTTTCATTTAAAGCTGGAGATGGAGGTAAAATAGAAGAAACTGTTGTACACTATGGTAGTACTATGGAACAAACTTGCAACTGGCCTGGCTTCAACCGAGAAGAAGGCTTTCAGCAGGTGGAAATTTCAACATTATTTTATTTTTAAAGAAGACAAGGGGATTTTTTTTCTTAAAAAACTGTACTATGTGGTCAACACTTGTGCATTTTCATTGTAGGACTATAAGATACTGTTCAAATTAGCTTTCCTCAGTTTCTTTTATAATGCACAAAATTGTATTGTTTTCTTGTTATCAGATATTTGGTGTTAAAGTCATCCAAAAGTCATTGAAAGTAATCAAGTTACATTAGTTTAATATTATGGTTCTTGGATTATGTTACTGAATACATATTTTAAGGGGTAACTAGTAACTGTACCAGAATAAATTTCTAATGTAACCATCCCAACCCTGAATCTGGTACATGCAATAAACTGATCATTCTCAGAACTAACAAGTAACATACTTAATTATCCTAAATGTGTATTACCCTGTTGCCAGTTTAGCACAGTTTAAATCACTTTTGATAGAGAATACTGAAGATTGGGCCCATTGTCTAGTCATCACAAGTTAGCTGTCAAATTGTGTACTTCCCTATTAACAGTATTTTCTTACATCTCCTGTCAGTGGTCATAATGCTATGCTTGATCACTGTACACTATATTTGTCCATTACATTCTTAGGTTACCATTCCCATTTATTATTACAGGGCTCCAAGATCATGGCACGAGCGTGATTTTTGCCTCAGAAACTTGCCCACCTCGCGCTCTTTGGGGTAACGTGGGACGAGGCTGGACAGGAAGCGTTTGGCCCGGGACGTGATGCTCTCTTTTTGGCCTCCTCCGCTCATGTCCTCCACACTGGTCCCCGGGGGCCATGGGGACTGACCCCTCGCTAACCGCACCGCACACTCAAGCAGCTCTGGCGTCCGGTGGTCCAGAGAGGCAGAGATCTCCAAATACAGGCAGTTGTAGAGGGCAGCACTGGAGACGGCCTCTGAGGGAAGGCCAAAAAAATGTTAAATGGTTTATTCGTTTAGATTACGGGTCACTTTACTGTCACTATAGATCGTTTTTTCAATGCATTTCACCCACCCTCAATACTGCAATGCTGGGAGCCCTTCACCAGATCTGGTGGTTTGGTCTGGTCATAGTTACCCTAGCTGGAAAACTAACCTATTGTGCATGTTTTAAGTTGGATGGGGTACTCAAAAACAGAGGGAATATGTACACTCCACAAAGAAAGTCTAGACACAGCCACTAAACTCCCACTGGATTCCCTTTTTTCTCAATCAGCCACGTGCATGACTGGGCATTATTATAGATTAAGTCAAATTAGTTTGATTATTTTGTCGAGGTTTGAACCAGCAACCGTCCAGTTAGTGGGCAAATACTAAGACCACTTATAATCATCCTAAACACTGGTCTACAAACAAAATGCTTCCGGAACAAAAGTAGTGAAAGTTTTCTTGGTTTAGGTCACTAATAAAGAAGTCAGAAGTGCTGATTGGCTATAGTTTTCAAGATATATTATTGGGGTAAAATAGGAAATTTATGCAAAATAAGGCAAAAACGGTAGTTTATCAGAAGGTACAGTGTGTCTACAAGCAACCAGTTCTATCTGAAAGCCTGTCTGCACATTCCAATACATTTATTTTAACATCAGTGTTAACATCAAATATTTTTTGATTTCACATAAGAGAGATGCCTCGAAATTGTGTGCACCTGATGTTGTAAGATATTTCTTGTTTATTTCTTGACAGATAAAGTTAAATATTTTCAAAATATAAATATTATTTTTAAGCAAAAATGCCTAAATGTATAAACAGATGCGATTTTGATGTTAGAAACAATATCATTAAATATCTTGAATACATTAGCTAAGAAGTGACTTTATTGATCTCACACTGGAGAAATTCTTCTCTGCATTTAACCCATCCTGTTATTAGGAGCAGTGGGCAGCACATTACTGCGCCCGGGGACCATCTCCATGATCTTCTTGCTTGGATTTGGTCAGGACCTCAGCTGGAGGATTTTACTTGGAGCATGTTTTGGGTTGATGGGGGAAACCGGAGTGCCCGGAGGAAACCCACCCAGACACGGGGAGAACATGCAACTCCACACAGAAAGGCTCGGGCGACCCGGGGATCGAACCCAGACCATGCATGCAAACTCCACACAGAACACACACACACTGGGCGACCCGGGGATCAAACCCGGAACCTTCTTGCTGTGAAGCATGAGCGCTACACACTCAGCCACTGTGCCTCCAGGCAGTTATTAATTGATTTTGATTTCATCTTATCAATATAAATAAGATGTAGCCACTTTTATCTCGGAAGCAGATCGAGTTCAAAAATTTGTAGACCAGTGAAATTAAAACCAGTGTACTCTTAGGGGCTGTATCAAGGTTGGATAAAGCCGGGAGAAGGTGGCATTGGAGAGGCCGTCCAGTGTAAAACCAAATAACTGAATTATGGCCAGTTGATTGAATTGAAGTGCAACCTTATAATGCCAAAATGATAAATGAACACAGCACGCAAGTATTATTTTGCATGGTTGTATAATAAAATGAAGAAGCTCTGCAGAGAAAACCAATTTATAGTTTTTGAGTATATTTAATTTTCATTGCTGTTGCTGAACATAACCATTTGAGAAACATTAGGGGTAGACTGTATCTCGGCTGGGGAAGATAAATTGAAGTTAATCATGTGTTTGGGCACAAGTGCTTTCATTTATGCAGTCTTTTACACTCCCACATTACACTTGAGAACAGGAAATGATAATACATTTACATTACTACCATGTGTTATAGCTTTATGCAAACAGTGGTGAGTACATGCTAAGTAAGTAGTAAGTAAGACTTTTTTATGAGCAGGAGTTTGCAGATTTTCAAACTGGGAACCACAAAATAACCATCATCTGTAGTTATTTCAATTTGCAAAACCTTTAAAATCATGGTCCAAATTCTACTTTGAGAACCACTGGGATATAGACTCTGTAATCTCAATTTCAGTCTGCATTATCTTTACTTGCATGGATCTACCTTCTGTCATTACTGAAGATCATAGCAATTGAAACAAAATCCCAATTTGAATGGTCACTAATAGCAAATACCAAAGGCTGTGGTTATTTACGTAATACTGTATAAACAAAATAAGCATGTGTTTTCCCTATGGTCTACTCATGTATAAAATTAGTTAGCCCTAAAAACCTCTGTAACCAGTTCAGATTTCAGACAGACCAAACAGTGCACTCAGTATAGCAACTATTTCATATCCATATCCATAACATCTATTATTACTTATCTTTACAATAAGATAAAAAATACATACATAAACAGAACAGAAAAACGCTTTGCATTTGAGCACTGAGAAAAAAAAACAAAAGCAAATGAATTCAAGTGAGTCTGATTATATTTTTCTTACATGGTTCAGTGCTTTTTTTGTTTAATGCAGCTCTATGCATACTTTCCTCCACCATCTCCTTTTATTGTTCAGACTTTGCATGGCTCTGAGTGACAGGTGAATGCAACCAGTCACAGTGAAGAACTTTTAACAAGCATTATAAAAATAAAATAATTATGACAAATGAAATGACCAATAAACTGTAATGTAGAAGTAGATAAATAGCGGCTTGTTACCTTGAGCTGTAACCTCTCTGGACCTCACTAGGTCGCTCTTATTGCCCACAAGGATTATGGGAGTTTGGGGCTGGGTCTCTCTAAGGAGCAGTCGTAGCTGAGCTGTGCGGTGGAAACTTCGTCTGTCTGTGACCGAAAACACCAGCACACAGACCTCACACTGTAGCATGGATAGGTCCTGACACACACAGACACATCCACGTTACACAACCATTGTATATCACATTATCGTGAAGAATAATGGGCTGATTCACCATTGTGCTTAGAGATGAAAGCTGTGATTTAAAGCTTTCAGATGTCAGTAGCAGTGTCATAAATGTGTATTATTAAAATGTCATTGACAAGAGCAGTCTGATTTTAGATCTTGGATCCATGTAGACATATTGTTGGAATTGTCAGTTGAAAAAAGTACTTTTGTATAAAATTAAACCACAATCCAAAATTAAACCACAATCCAAACCAGCTAACATCTCCCTGGTTTGTTTTTGAAGTAAGGTAAAGTCTAGAGCTGTGTAACTAATCATATTTGAGAGAGAGAAATGAATCATTTCTAATTGTCAATGATCAGCTTGGGTCTGTTTAAATGAGATGCCTACAGCTAATCACTGTTGGTTAAAGCATGTGTTTTTTTGGATTTCAGACTTTGAAGGTAGAAATTATTAAAAGTAATAATATTGATATTAAAATTAATGTTTATAATAATAACACATTCAAATCATATTGAAAAGGATACCCAGATCTAGGGTAAACACAAAAGTTCAGCCAGCCATAAACCCTTTGGTTGCTTAAGCTAATGACATGAGTGCAATTACATAAGGCCAGGCTCCCTAGGGAGTCCCTATATCTACCTTCCTGTCTGTCACAACAAAGGAAGCTCATTATGGAGTAACACACACTGTCTACATCAAAAACAGCCTTGATGTGCATGTGTACATGAACTGCACATGTGTAGGCCTGTGTTATACGTGTGGCAATGAGACAAGTTATAGATATCCCTACTGACTTGGCATAAATATTACATTGGACTGAACTACATTTTATCAGTACCATCTGTAGAAAAGAAACATTTTTATATTCAGGCTGTCAGACTCCTTAACTCAAAGTACTAAAACTTTACAACACACTACAGTGCTATCTCAGTGTGCAATAAACAATCATTATGTTATTATATTATTTTGTTGTATAAATCTACTTATGTAGGTGTTTATGTGAAACTGTGTAAGTACTTTTATCTTGATATAGTGCTTTCTTTAGCCAGTTGACTTTGCGTTAACTTATATGACAAATAAATCTAAATTTGTCTATTTAATCTATCTAACTTGTTTTTGCCATCGGTGAGCCCTGTATATCATATACTTGGATTGATTTATGAGATACCCTGTTATTCCTAAACCTAGTTTTATGTGTGTGATAAATTTGTCCACACATGAGCCTTAATGTGTAGCCATCATTTGGCACATCTGCTCCTTGGGCCGCTCATCCCTCACAGATGAACACTCTAGGGACGAGAAGGAAAACTGTGCAAAACAAGCTGATAATGAGCCTCCTTACTCAAACCAGGAGCAGATGCGCAGCCATTGTCCCCCTTTCGCCTTTCTCTTGAGTTGCTGCCAATTTATTATTGTTTGTTTTAGGGCAAACAATGGAACTCACTGATCAAATACTGAGCAGATACAGTACAATGGAAATGAGTCATGGCTGGGAAAAGAATATAATGCATGTTAGCAACTAGGTTTTTTCTTTGGGTTCATTGCATGTATCGCCTCCATGCTGATGAAACATGACATGCAGTCCATTGTGTTTTGTACTATTATCTATTTTTAGCCAGTAGAAGTAGACTTTATTTTTTAAATACATTTTAAGGACCACAGTGTAACTCAATGGAGATGTTATTGTTTTGCAGTGTATTTATTTATCTCACATTTATTCAATTACAGATGTTTTATTGCTAAAAAAACAAACAAACAAACAAACATGAAAAAACATGTATTTTTACTGCTGAGAGTGAGATTACCTAGCCACAAATCTAACCTGCAAGTTGCAACTTGGACTAGCTATAACATCTTCATGAAAATATGCAGGTACAGGGGCGTACTGGCAATCTGTGCATTCTGGAAAAGTCCAGAACAACTGTCCGCCCATGGGCCGATTTGCACTCACGATTCGCACTCAGATTTTGCAAATCTCAACATGCAAAGAGGCAGGCTATTACCTAAAAACAAAAACAAAAAAACACAACTAGCTACAACCAGCAAAATCCCCATTTCTCCACATACTGCTCACATATCTTGGGCTATCTGGTGCAATCAATGTTATAACACTCCATTTGTGACGGATGCAAAATAGCCACAGGGGCTCCATCGGAAATGTTCAAATGCCAAATTAATGTGCAAATAGGATTTGTGTGGCAGCTGAGAAAAAGAAGAAGCTGAGAGAGAGAAAAAATGCTTCAGTACTTCTAAAACTATTTTGTTCCCAAATGTAACAGATACAGATAATATTGACAACACTGTTTACTGGTGGAGACTGTGGAGCTACTTTGTGTTTAAGTATCGTGATAAAATAAAATCATAATAGTATTGTTTGTGGCATATTGTACACTTTTTTTTGTATTTTTGAAAGCATATGCAAATCTATACTCAAATTTACATACAATATTTCAATGAAAAGTCACCTGAGCCACCACCCCTTAGAAGAAATCAAATAGTTGTTCTCTGTTTCAGTACTCACAATATTATTTGCCAAATTACAGTTACAGTAAACTTGACAGCCTTCTCATTGAGTAAGTAGGACTCTTGCTGTAGAGGAAGAAGTGCTGTTTGGCTTACCTGTCTCCAGTTGTCATAGATAACGATGGTGCTGTCCTCGTCATCGACTGTGACTGTGCGCACGTAACCCTCCCCTGGGCACAGAGCAGAGTGAGGCTCACACTGTTAAGATGGGTGCTGCAATTTACTTACAACTCACTGGGATTGCCTCAGGCTCATTTCAAGTTTATATCATGATACTGCAACAGGGATGGCAGGTTTGTAGCATTAGCGTTTGTTGCTGTTACCATGACCCTCCTCTAAGCCTCATTTATGAGATACGTTTTTTGATATGGTTGCAGAATATTTATTTTACACCCTGGACATTTAAAGCACTTCATCAAGGAACTTTACATGCGCGTACTTACAATGACACATACACTCACTTTTAGGAACTGAATTCAGGTGGTTCAACATCAATTTGGTCACTTCAAGATTTTGATCCTGTCCCTCTTTGGCTGCTATTGGGGTATTGTTTAGTGTAATACATTTGGGCTTAACTGTAGGTCTATTAAAATCATGTAACTGTGTCAATGGTGTCATTATAACACATCTACATGTTTCGTACCATCAGAATCCACAGATGCAGTCCTGTCCATGTCTCCTGCGAGGGCCATGGCAAGAGAGGACTTCCCCACTCCGGTCTGCCCGAGTAGAGCGATCCTCAGTGGGCCACAGCCAGACCTGCCCTCCACTGTGATGGTCAAAGTGTCATCTAAGGCTGGGCTGAACCGGACTGGAGAGGCAGAGGGACCCGCTGCACCTGAGGCCCAGTCTGCGTCATCATGGACCGCTTCCTCACGTCTGAGCTGGTGCTTTATGGGCAGAGGGGTGCTTCCTCTACGGACAGTCGGGTTGCTGGACAGAGTCATGCTCTCACTCTGGGGAGGGGATAAGAAGAGACTCAACCAAACAGCAATACAACTGAAGTTCTATATCATATTTAAGACAAGCCCAAAGTGTAACTGGTTATGAACCCTGAAAATTACTCATAAATGTTTTGCTTAAGCTAAGCAACACGAGTACTAACAACTCCAAAAAGTTGACGTGCGTTTAGACATATGGGTGTCCACCAACCTGGGATCTACAACTACCTAAGTGGATATAAGAAATACACTATAGGTGTGCCCCTGGTGCCAGGATTCCCCTGTGAAAAGAGTCTCCATCTCAGTGAGACTATCACATAAAAAAGGTTGCTTGATATGGGCAGCTTGTTAGGGAGGCACTGCTTAAGACACAATCTGGTGGTCATTAGAGATGAAAGAAACACCTGACTTTAAATAATGAGCCATAGGAAACAACAATTATTTCAATCTCCTAGCACATAAATCATTTGCACAGTTGAGGTAAGCCCATTAGAAAGATAAAGTACACTTTTTGTCAAGTCATACAATCACAAGATCAGGGCATTACCCTGTTCAAATAGTCACATCACGACACATTTGTCATTTTGAGTTTAAAAAAAAAAGTGCAGTGTGGTAAATTTGGATTCAGTGGGTTACTGAGTCATCAAAGATTTTGTCATTCAGGAGGACACCCCCATTCCCTCTCCTGCAGCATGATTTCATTTGAGACTATGATGGCACTATGGCATTCTTAATTTAAATCCTTCTGTCAAATATATGTTATAAAGAAAAATGTCAGATATTGTCTAACCCTCAAGCCTTAATTAGAGGAGCACATGATATTATTATTAAGGGCATATTGACTAGTTTCTTCTAGGGTATTAGCCAGCTGAAGAACTACTATAATGTCAAGTCTATATCTAGTCCTAACAAAACTATGAATACATTACTGAATCCCTTACTAATATCGCAGCACAACCGCGTGAGACACAGATCTGACTCTTAATTGGACGCACAAGGCACGTAAAGCGGGTTAAGATAATGCGCTCTTTTTGAACCTTACCTTGGTCTTGTCCTCATTGGTGCTGAGTCTGTCTTCCTCTGGCACATCTGTCGGCATCTGAAAACTGAAATTGAGGAAGTGGTCCTCGTGAAAAATCCCACAGAGAAGAAGAGAAAAAAAATGAAAAATGAAGAAAAAAAACAAAACAAAAAAAAAAAGAATAGATCCACCCTCCCACACTTGACAGTCTATCAGCCCCACCCACTCACTCGGTGGACCCCAAACCGCGCGCCATGGCTCACCTGTGGCGCGGCGCTCGGAAATACTAAAGTAAGCGGCGTTTCTTATTCCACCGTCCCTCGTTCTTCTCTTAGACTCTCTCTCTCTCTCTTTTAGTCACTCCCTTCTTTTCTAGTTTCCTCACATGATAGCTACATTTTATCCATCTATCCATCACTACATCCATCTTTGTTATGAGCCTTGTAGTTTGTCTTGACTTATTTGACTTCTATTGGGTTTGGCAATTAAAATTAGTTTTATTAGAGAGAAAAGAACAAAAAATATAGTCTATAATACTTTATTTTGTTGTTATACTTTGCTTTTATTGCAGACTTTTATTGAGACTCAAAGACAGCTATTACCCCCCAAGCTGTCAGACTACTGAATTCTGGATAATAAATAATCTAAATAATACTGAACTCTCAATAATACTGCACTAAACTACTTTTTGTAATGCATAATATGTTTACTGCTGCTGCTCTATATGAATGTATCATGTTTGTCACTACCTCACTGTAAATACTACTGTTACCTGTGCAATAACCTGTGCAATAACCCGCGTGCAATACTTATACTATACTAGGCCTATATTATGTTCAATCTGTGAAATACTATACATACATCTTATTTAATCCTACGTGTACCTCTCTATTTTATTATATTTTATTACATATTTTTATTATATTGTTTACTTTTTCCCTTGTATTTTTATTGCATGCTATTAGTACTTCTTGATTATCTTAGCGAGTCAACTGGTTCTTTTGATCCTAAGCATTTCATTGCATTGTTGACCTTGTGTTGATCCTGCAAATGGCAAATAAACAATCTTGAATCTTGATTTTATGGGGTGCACTGATGGCAACTGTCTCACTGTCACGAAACCCATTTCCATACCCTCACTGACCACTAGGGCGCGGTATAACACCACCCTTCTTGTCACTAATTGGGTTTGTTTATCATTAGAAAGATTGTCCTTCGAGGATAATTGTTATAATGTGCCACTTGGGTATTCCTACAAAAACAGAAACCATTGCACACACCTGCTTTGTTTGTCTAACTTTTTTTTCCCTTTTGTTTTGTTTTAATATTTACAGTCCTTGTTCTAGCTGGCTCATTAAGTCTACATGTAATTTAATCAAGTCTTTTCTGTTTGCAGCACCATTTGGGCATGTTTTCTGTCAGCATGTGAATGTGGTCATGAGCAGAGAGAGCAGCGCTGGTTGGGTCCCTCCCACACAAAGCTACAATAGACTCCGGCAGTGCGCAGCCTGGACGCTATTATAGCCCTAATCCTGGTCCATTATACCAGGCCAGGGAGAGACAGAGAGAGAGGGAGGTAAAGCTGGAGATGAGGTCATCCCAAACACCACACACCCAGGGTCACTGCCTCACTATAGAAGAGGGACACACAGATAATATGCAGGGAGCTAAGCACGGCGCTGCGTCGTGTGGTCAAAAAGCCAGCGGAAGACTAAAATTGTGAGCTTGACTGAATGGAAAAGACAGAGAGGTTAAAACCTCTCAGCTTTTACCAAGCTGAACAAAGCACCCAGGAGCCACATGGGTGTTGGTAAAGTACTGTTTATTTCATATACCACACTACAAAAGAAGCATCAGAGTGTCCATTGTGTAAATCTAATTACAATTGGTAAATCAACACTTGATAACCAACTGTAAGAATGTAAAAATTCACCCAAGGAGTGAAATAAATCCAGTCCAATTATCAGAGTTGTACATAAACAAATAATAAATACTGAATAAATAAGTCAATAAATAAAAGAACAATGTACTGAACCTACACCCAAACAAAATAAATATCTCTATGTTTTAACCCTGGCAATGAGTTCATAGGACAGTCAAAAACTCTCCATGAAGAATGTATTTTTGCATTAGTTTCCCTGCATTCTCACATTGCATCAATAGCCCACAGTGTTCAGTCCACAGTGACCCGCCCTGTGGTGCTGCTCATTGCATATAGGTGATAATGCCACAGTTTGATTTCCATGAACACAACCACCTAATTTTGCAATATATGTCTCCTTTACCAGCGGTGGGCAGTAGTTGAGCAGACAACCATCTCCACTTCAAGCAAGTCACCTCTTCCAACTAGTAAAAGGTACATTTTCAAGGTTTGTACAACACCAAATCAGTATCCTATCATTTATTTAGCACAATCACTGGAGATCCCCTAAAAGAGGCCCTTATACATTCTTTTTTCTATGATTATTCTTACAAAGAATAACAAATCCTGGTGAGCTTTAACATGTTTTTTGGTAGGCAACTGTGAAATGTTAGCTGGCAAATATAACTACACGATGTGGATACAAGCCCAGATACCACCTCACATCAGCACCACTGCACCACTAAGACCTCAGAGGGTTAGCAGCTTATTGTAAAAACAAAACTACACTTTAAACCAGGCCTCTCATTTATAAGGCGAAACACTAAAGGGGAAAACCTCACTGAATTCACCTGAAGTGTGACACCTTAACTGTAGAAGTGCATTTCAAGTCTATATTGCATAGATGTTATGGATCATATAATGGACTAGTAAAACTGTGTTAAAACAAGATAAAGCCCTTTTAAAAGCATAGGATTGTCATAATTGCACAAGTATCGCAAGGAACCAAATGTGCAACCATCATTCACAGTTAAGTAAGTTCAATAAGCAGCCTATCGCCAAGTCTATCAGTCCATTGCTCAGAATAGTCACTCGGAGGTGGTTTTCACAGTTGTAACCTGCCAGTGTATCTTCTGGACAGACCCACTACCCACTACTACTTTAATTATAGGTTGTGTTCACGTGCTCGCATTTAATGATGTTTTTCAAATGAAAATGAAAACCAAAAATAATAACCTAACCGGGTTACTTTTCAGTAGTCATTCCCAATGCATTTTGCTTTGAATAGGAAAAAGAAGTCAGTAGTAGTAGTAAATGTATTAAATAGTAGTAAATAGTAGTAAATTTGGTGTTGACAGAAAAGATGTTCAGTCATGTTACTTTTTGTTTCATGGGGATTGGTCCATCACAGAAAAGATATTTGCATTATGATGTTTACGGAAGGAATTGTACCGTAGATTTCAGACCTGCCCTGCACCTGAATATTAAACTATGATACTTTGTAATCACGTGAAAACAACCTATTGAGTGAGTTGGCTGGTCTTGGCTCTGATCTTGTTCACTCTGATGGTGTGGGTTGAGCTCAGAGGAAGTAGTCGGGAGGTGGTGAGGGGGGGTTAGAGGACCGGGTGGGCGGGGCGTCACTGTTGCTGGTGTGGGTGGTGCCCAGGAGCTTCTCGTAGCGAGCTTTGTAGGTGTCCCTCTCCCTCAGAACTCTGGTCAGTTCACATTGAAGATGCTCCAACTGCAGACGAAGATGTTAAATTTAAAAGATGTTTAGTTAGGCTTCTTGGTAGTCAGGGGCTGGACACTGAGACCAAAAACAAAAGTAAACAGCTATACTACAGCTGCGTTATTCATGGCATGTTTACCTGCTTAAGAGGTTATAGAGATGTTATAGAGGATAGAATTGTTAAAGATCTTGTCCTTGGCTAGAGGGGCTATATTAAGTACACAATCTCCCTTGTAAAGCTTAATATGAGGGTTATGATTAGGTCTGGAGTAAGAAACAGCTTCAAGGTAATAAGATGAAACATTAAGCATGTACAGTAAGCACTGAGAGGTATGAGAAGTATTTTTATACCACCAAGAGTGGGATTTGTATTTATGAAAATGTGTAGTAATAAGGTCAGATGTTTAGTTACTGTTTTTGTCCAAGAGGTTATTTAAGATTTAAATGATGTCATACAGTATATAGTAGAGTATACAACTTCTACTCTCACAAAAATAGGACATCCCTCTATGGGTTAATTAATTTACTTTTCCTTCTTCTATGGTTGGTTGTTAATTGCATCAATGTGGGCAAAATTAGCAGGTGCAAAATTGTGTAATTGTTCATTTGGATACTTTTTTGACAGAAATCAGACTTCTCACAGCTGTCCCTACACAGTCAGCACATTCTATAATATGAACTGGCAAAAAGTTACACCTGTATTTTTGATTATGCATACAGCTTACTTGATTTTGTTTTCTTAGCAATAGTAGTAATAGTAATAGTAGTAGTCCAATAGTAGTGTTTTACCTGTTGTGTGAGCACATGTTTCTCCGACTCCAGCGCGTGTCTGTGCTGTAGGCGCTTGTAGCGGCAGGACTGAGCATAGCCGCGGTTCTTGAGTGTGCGGCGCTTCTGTTTGAGTCTCACCACCTCCTCTTTACTGACGCCTCGCAGGTGACGGTTCAACTCCCGCACTGACAGACTCACCAGCTGCTCATCAGAGAAGCGCTCGTTCACCCCGCACTGGGAACAGATGGGGACACAGGCGGAGAATATGCTGTTATTTGTTAATGGTGGATGTGACAAGCAAAATGACAGGCCCCCTGTTGTTAACATGAAGGCAGTGATTTAAAACGGTATTTTTGGGGTTTTGTTTTGTTTTTGTTTTTACATAATTGTGTCATTGCATCCACTTTGAAGAAGTAGGGTCTTAGCTGATGTTTTTGTTGAGTTATTTATATATTCTTGTTCTTGGATACCACCCATTCATTTTATCAGTATTTTCTTGATTTGGGTGCATTTATTTAGGTTATTATGGCCAAAAAACATTTCCCATTCCACTGTGCTGTTAGCGGTCAGAGCTTTTAAGGGAATGATTTGGTTCCAGACATAATAGCAAAGTGAGCTGAGTGTTTTGCCACTCACTGATCAGTAGTTGGTTCAAAGTTCTGTTGCTGTGTTCCTAGGCAAGACAGCATATAGTGATTCCTTTAGTTGTTTTTGCATAGTCAGTGACTGTATTATTATTATTATTATTATTATTATTATTATTATTATTATTATTATTATTATTATTATTATTATTATTATTATTATTATTATTATTATTTGCATTAATTATTCACTCCTCACACTCACTATTGGTATGCTACTCACATAGACACAGAAGCCCCGAGGCTGCCTGACTGCCAATCTGATCTAATGGCATCTAATCACCACTTATTACTTATTACATATCACATTCCTGCCCATGCAAGTTATATGAAGTGTCAGGAACCCAATGGGATTGAACCACCAACCATCTGAGCCACTGTCACTCATGATGTGTTCTCTGACAGGCATAAAAACAAAGTTACCCGGGCAAAGTTTTGTCACTTAGTTTAGATTTAAACCAATCTCTTCTGTTTATTTGTTTACTTGACTTTAGATTTGATTGGTTGGTATTGACAGGCATTAGACCTTAGATAGTTAGCCTAATGAAGTAGTAGGAGGTGAAGTTATCCAATAGCTCTCATAGGCCTACATGTAGTGAATGTTGTACTTGTGATTTATCATATGGGACGTGTGAGGTTGTCCGTGTGTCAGGGCCCACATTGGAACACCACATGTCCATAATCTGAGCTGTAATCTGACTAAGTGTGGGTGACAGTTATCAGGATTACACACAGCAATAATAGCATATATGATCATAATCTTATCTAGTGTTCACACTGTGACATCTCATTGTTCCCAACACTAATCAAAATGTTTAATTAAAACTGTACAAAAGGCTCCCAAGAGAGATACAATTGTACAGGAATTAAAAATGCAATTTGTTAGAAGAGCTTTGGGTGAGGTAATGGTTTGGTTAATTATATATCAGTTTGCCTCAAAGATTAATGTCTTACAATGTAACTAATACCAAGAACCCTGTTGAATTATGTTCCAATAAACTTTCATTAATTCCACAAAGTTACATTTTCAAATATGATCTCTTCTAATGTATATTAATTGAGTCTATAATGGTTTAATTTATTTAGATGAAATTACAAAACATGTTGTTCCCAAGTAATACTATAAAAGTCTCTAATCCTCTTTCCAATCTAATTGTTATTCTGAGTTTTGCCATTTTCTCTGTACCATTTAAATGTATTTAATTTTATTTTTGGCTGGTATTGTTGTTGGGCTCATTTGTCTGTGTCTTACCTGGCTGACCTGTGGATGATGTTGATGGTGCATGGGGTGGTGTGGGTGGTGCTGGTGATGGTGTAGCCTGCCCTGTGGACTAAGGGGCTGGGGGTATGGTCCTGACCCGGGACCTGCCCCGCTGAGGGACTGAGGGGTGGGGGAGAGGAATACCAGCGGGCGGTGGCACATGTCAGCCCCTTTACCACACGACATGTCCGCCCCACTGTCACTACTCGAGTCCCCCATGTTACTGCTGGAGCTCTGAGACAGGCCTGGGAACTGAAACACAAACACAGTCTGGTATACTTACTTTCAATGACAGTAACTATACTATGTGTAGTTTTACACACATTTAGCATTATGTGTCAAAGCCATTGGCAAAGGTGTTCATTTATCAAAAATGTGTTAAACAGAATTTAGGTATTACACTTTTAGTGTATTATAGTTATTGAATTCTTGCCAAGTGATGAAAAAGTAACTAACAACTCTGGAAAACCAAGACCAAAACTTGGTAAATATCAGCTAATAGCATTTTTATATGTGCTTTACTCTTTTATATGGTAGAGCCTGGAACACTGAAGTTAAATAGTAACTCTTTGTGTCATCTTTCTCAGGGCATTTACCTGTGAGCTGACGGCTGCAGCAGCTGAGTTGAGCAGAGCCTCCACAGCGTCCTCACATCCCAGAAACCCATTGACAGGCCCCCGCTCCCTGTCCCCTCTCTCCGGGACTCCCCCGAGGGCCCCAAGCAGGGTGGCTGGTCCTGTCACCTCTCCACCAAACTGTTGCTGCAGCGCAGCCAGCCAGATGAGGTCCTCCAGGGAGGCTGGCGTGGGGCCCTGAGCCCCCGCATGGGACGGGCTGCCCTCCACAGTGCCCTGAGCCCCTGAGCCCAGCCCTGAGGAGAAGCCACTGGACAGGGACAGTGGGAAGGAGATGGAGGAGGATGAGGAGGACAGAGAGGAGGCTCCAGAAGGGGGGGGATGGGCATCACTCAGTGTAGGCGAGGGGGGCAGAGAGTTGTATGGGCTAGAGCTGAGACTGGAGTCCTGTGGAGGGTGTCCTGTGTACGGTGAGCTGGAGGGGTCATGGGACAGGCCTGACTTTGAGTAGGAGCATTGAGAAGGCAGAGGAGGAGTATCTGATTTCACCTCAAACTTGAGGAGGTCAAAGTCGTTGAGGTACTCCATTGCCAGAGGGCTGGGGGGCAGAGAGGGCATGGGCAGTGAGGGGGACGACATGATGCCTATTCTGGAGCTTAGTCCTGGCTCAGGGTCGACAGCAGGTCCACTGCTCCTCCTCCGTGTGGCTCATAGACACTCTGATCCCTGCCTGTGTCCTGAACTCCTCTTTCCTAAAGCTGAACAAAAAAAAGTTCAAATTATGTAGAAAAATAAATAATAATAATACTAACGATGACACTGGCTGTTTAGAAGGGGGCTGACAAATTCAACAAGACACGATTATCCTCTTGTTTTTGTAGCTTAACATGTTGCAGCGCACAGGTATCTGTATCTTTTCATTAATCTTTACTAATATATTCATAGTACTGGTACAGAGATTAACTATTACATTGTTAATTTGTGATAGACAATATACATGTATTTTGGGACACACACAGCTCATCCCCCACTGCCCGTCCACGTGCCTTTGGATAACACACGACAATCACCTCTATGAGCATGCCCAACACAGGAGCAGACAATGCCCCACCAGCTCACAAAATCTACTTACAGCAAATTAAGTCCTCATTTACTACTAAGGAAGAGGTTTCAGTAACTGTCATAGTCATATTATTATCTGATGAATTAAAGGTTTATGGATTTTTAGACCATTTTAGCATCTATTAAGCTCCTATTGCTATTATATGGTACATAATATTTATACTTCCATCTGTCTGACTCATTGTAAAAAAAAAATGTAGCAGAATCATACATTTCATTTTTTAGTTGGCAGGTTTAGGTTTGAAAAAAAAAAAAAAACGCCCAATCTTTTGTTCTCCATGTCATTTGCTTGTATGAAACTCATTATAGAGTAACCGGCACGCACAATAATGGGAGATAGTATCATCATAATAAAGACAATTATAGATCGTATACTCTTAGTCTGATATCTAAGTAAGATAACTAAAACATTACAAAATGAATATCTGGTTATAACATTTCACTTTAGTTGTAACATTGTATGTATTTTACGTCTTTACTCTACAATGCAGATGAAACGCTTAACAAAACTTACTGTAACAAACCATAAGTTGTCATATGATAAAACTGTGTTTTTTAGAACCATAGGATTTTTACTGTGTGAACTACATCAAAGAAAGACATCGAAGCGCCGAGTGGTTTCGCCCCACAATACTAAATTACATCCTTTCATGTTTAATAGTTATCATTAACAGAAGCTTGTAATTAAAAATCCACCTTTGACTATAGTGGCCCTGCTTGGCCTTTACTCATTAGTTTTGCCCCCTGTCGTTTCAAATGGATTGTAAAAAAGAAAAGCAAACAGTGACAGGGCAACGGTGGAGGCCTCAGTCTGGACCAGGCAAAAAGCCAACCCCAAAAATGCCACACTCAGAGAGACATGAGACCAGGGGACTCAGATAAAGTTGGTAAAGTAAAAAAAAGCCCTCTTACCATTTGTCATAAAGGTGGAGTTTGGTGGTGGTTGGGGTCCAGTTGAACACCCCTCACACACTTTGGACTAAAGTACGGTTGGCCTGGTACAGAGGAAGGCTGCTGTGTGTCTGTGAGAGTGCAGCTCTGAGTACCACTGCCCCCTCTGTACAAATCCCCTGAGCGCACCCACACCCCTCCTCTCTCTCGTCCCATGGTCCACAGGCATGTCCACCAACAATGTCCTGACCTGTTGTATCCACATTAAATAGTATGTTTCTGTCTAAATGCTATTTCACATTTTGTTTTGATACATTTTTGTCTCCACATTTTGTAGTCATATTTAGTTTAAATAGTCATACATAGAGACTTTTTTTTTTGTTTATTTCATTCATGAAGTATTATGAATGGTATATTGATAACAATACAAAAAAATTGAATGAAAGGGAGCAGAAAGAAGAGTTATCTTATGTTATCTGCCCTCTTCCCTTTTCCAGACATTAACACCAATAGTGACTATAAAACATTTCACCAATACATTCCATTTCAGTCACAATTATTAATCAATTGTAAACAGAAAGCTTAATTTTTATGCGCAACAACGTAGTTTTCTTTTTCATACCTACACATTACACTGGATTTTATGTATTTTTTAAATGCCATTATTGTATTTGATCCACATAATGAAGACATAATGAAGAATCAATCTGCACCTGGTACACACACGTCTATATATTGAAATAGATTATGAAATGTATCAAAAATATAAATATATGCTATTTATGTATGAGGAACATGGATTTAATTAAATATGAGACTTCATTGAGACTTTGTAGAGACTTTTTTTTAGTTTAGTAGTTGTTGATTCATAGTAAATCAGTTTATATTTCTCTTTCTTTCTCTTTTAACTTCAGCTCTTTTAGTATTTTCTCACTCAGTTCCTGAAATTCCCAAGACTGAAATTTTCTGGCAATACAATTTACATTTTGTCTGGTCTTCATGTTTAGACCAGACAAAATGTAAAAATATGTCCCACATTATAATACATACATTTTCATTACCTTAACACTAACCTCCTAAATGTGAACTTTGCTCATGCTAGCTGTTAGTTGTGATTTCTTTGAGTTGTTTACTTGCACATGTCACCTCTACCACTTCTCACTGTTTGTTTTTGTTGCCAACGGAGCAGCTCCTGTGCGTTGGCTGTCGTCCTCACTCAGCATCACAGTAGGTGTATTAAATCTGTTTTTAAGTACAGCAGAGAATCGCATAACAAGCACTTCTCAATGCTCCTTAAAAGCTAAACTTCTTAATCTCTTTGTGTCTTAATGGGGTCTCTTTGAGGAATCAGTGAGTTAAGAAATCTGATCTAAGGTGTAAACAAAAACTTTAACACGCTGACTCAAGCAAATATACAAGTAATAATGTCTCAAACTGGATTTTAAGATGATTTTGATCAACTGTGTAAAGGTATTTTGAGGAAAAAGGTAGAGCAATTGTCTATCATTGTGCAATAGACAAGAAGACTGTATACTGCTATCAAACCTGGTCCTATCTTGATAGATTCTTAACTAGGGATGGGACAAGATCTTGTGAGAGATAAAATTGCCAAGATTGTGCGCACATGAGGAATTTTCTTCTGTTAACAAATGGATCGGGCAAAAAGGCAGTGTACATTGGCAGTCAAAATCAAATGAAATACAGAATAAAATACATTGAGGATAGAATGAGGCCAGCGCAGCTTATACAAATTATGTAAAATCCATCTTGTGGACCCAAAGTCTTGTCTTGTGGGTATTATGTCTTGTCCCTCTAGTAAATACATGCTTGGAATTATTCTTATTCCTCTAGTTGCAAGAGAATCCTTGTTATAGTTTTTCCTTACTCAGTTTATATTTTAGTACATATTTCCAAAAGGTACAGAAATCCTCCAAAGTCACTGAAATAAAATGTATGGTTTTCTTTAATATTTTAGTCAAAGTTATCCCATTTGGACCCAGACATCTCTTTTGAAAATATAATCTGCCCCAGGTTCACAGTTGCTGTCAAAACATCCAAATAAGATGAAGACTGACTGAGAATTAAGTAGTTATCTTTAAACGTATGTCAAATTGTATATTTCATATATAGTATACGTATGGTAAAATACACTAATATGCTCATTTACACATTTAGGGGTATTTATCTTACTATCTTATCTGGCCAGTATCCCCCTTTAGAGGTACTTATTGACCTAATTTTTTTAACGTGTTCTAGTCCTTTTTCTCTTCCTGTCTTTTTTAGACCTCTCTATCTCTGGGCCCATCGTTGGTGTGTCCGGGGGAAAGCTTAGGGGCTAAACTAACAGGGCCTCCCGTGAGCGTCAGGACAAAGGGGGGCAGACACACAGAGGAACTTACCTCATGCTCCACAGCCTGCAGCCCTCCAGCCATTGTCCTGTAGCGGCCAGTGGTCCGGCCCGCTGCACCTTACCCTCAGGTGGGACCTCCCGTTAGCTGTCATTTAACAGGTGCATGATTATTGATATGATCTGATTAGAAAAATGACAAGAGGCACTGAAGTACTGCCTAAATACTACTACTCATTTCTAGTAGGAGATTGTGTTGGCTGCTACCTTGGCCAGATCTTTCTTATAAAGAGATTCTGAATCTCAATCGGACTTCCTGATGAAATAAAGTAAAAAAAAAAAAAAAAAAAGTGGTGCAACAAATGTGTTTTATTAATTTGCAGATTGCCAATTGATGATCATGGCAAATATAGCCCCCTAGTAAATTAACTGGTAACCTTTTACCTCTGCTACAATTAGTAAAAACAAACAGTATGAAAGAGTTTTTAGAGTCACAAACCACTTAAAGCTACCATCTGCAAGTTTATTGATTGTTGTTTTTTTACCAGTAGATGGCAAATGTTTGCTTTAATGTGGATTAGTCCAGTAATTACATACATACAGAGATATAGCAATTTGATTTTTAAAGAGTCAATTGAAGAGAATTGTACCCTCACTCAAGCTCAGTTGTAAGTTACAGTGTATGGGCAGGTTAAAAATATTATGTCCCCTGAATGTGACCTATTTCTAGATCCAGTGTACAGGGAGTCAGGCTTTGGGACATCCCAACAGATGGTGTGAGGTGAGGTCTGAGGGGTCGCACTAACTACCCTTATCCCACAGATACATGTCCTAATCTGGTGTAACTCTGCAGGCTTACCTCCCTCACTCTTACACTGCACCCTCTAATCAGAGCCAAGTGCAAATGCAATTATCTGTTTCTGCTCGCTGCTGTCTGTCTGTGAGTAATCTCATTCATCAACACGACATAAGACAAATGAAACATTTACTAACAATGAAAAGAGCAACAACAAACTGGGAGGAAATCACCTCTCAGGGATTGGCAAGGCAGAGTAAATTAAGGGGTTTATTTGTCATTGCAATGAAAATAAAATACGAGCACTATGAAGTACCTAACACCCATACTTCAGTAGTATAACTGAAAATCAATTCAAAAGATATAAAACGTAAATCTGAAAAAATTGTATGCTGTAAAAAAAAAAATCAATGCACTATATAACATTTCTCGCTGATGGTCTGTATCCTGCTTGTCTCCATGGGAATGTTCTAGTTTTTCTGCAAATGTTGTTCAGCATGGCACTGAACGTTATTTTAGCGTAACATGAAATTACTGCCCAAAATACCATTCATACATTCTTCTTTATTAACTTCTTTCACGTTTTCTGGTGAGACGAGCAATTAGCTGGAGCCAGAAAAACTTATATGGGAGTGTCCATGTTTTTGAATAAAATCTTCAAACTGAAAATCAACAAAACATTATTATTATTTCAAAACATGCCAAATAAATGGATACAAAATCAATGCTACGTGTTCTTTCATTGTCCATCAATCATTGTTTGATTGAATAATCCCGGTTTTGGTGTGGTAGTTTTCTGTGGAATGGCCCATTAACTTCCAAGATGATAAACCAGGACAAAATATCAGTATTATAGCAATTCAACAGCAGGATTTACACTACACTGTGACATAAATGTTTCACAGATTTGTGTTTTGCCCAGTAACAGTCTGTGTGTGACTAGAGCCAGTTACTCAGTACTGTGAGTCCGACTGCTATAAATGAAAGGTCACCAAAAATCACAGTGGTCACTTCCAGCCTGTAATGAAATCGGCAGCTCAGTTTGTGCAATAAAAAAAAGATCTGATATTCTCTGACCTGCACCCACCACTCAATAAAGCTGAAAACAATTGTGAAAAGACTCATTTTAAGATTTTTTAAGATTAAGTCTTTGTTTGGTCTCACACACAATAACACACAGTGACACACGGGAGAAATTTGACTTCTGCATTTGACCCATCCTTTTTCAGGAGCAGTGAGCAGCCATCTTTCGGCGCCCGGGGGGCAGTACCGTGAAGGGCCGGTAATTATTAAATATTAAAATTTAAATATTAAAAAGCAAAAATGTGCCCCAGGGCAGCTGTAGCTACAGAAAGTAGCTTACCACCACCAAGTGTGGGGTAAATGAACAATGAACTGTAAAGCGCTTTGGGTGTCATGAAAGGCGCTATATAAATGCTATGAATTACAAAAATGTGCCTTTTGTGTGAATTGTAATTAAATTTGTAAAGTTGCAAGTAAACAGCTAGTTGATCTCATGTTGGCCAGATACAGATACAGGCCAGATTCAGCGCTGAATCCAGGATAA
The DNA here is from genome assembly GCA_036785185.1 of Paratrypauchen microcephalus. Classification (NCBI taxonomy): domain Eukaryota; kingdom Metazoa; phylum Chordata; class Actinopteri; order Gobiiformes; family Gobiidae; genus Paratrypauchen; species Paratrypauchen microcephalus. Next base: position 943,956 of record JAVJIX010000184.1, on the reverse strand, counting down.
CATTAAATCATATGGATACATTTACTCCCTATTGGCTGTATGACCAAATGGCGATAGAGAATGAAAAAAAACAAAAAACGTTTGTATCATTGGATGGAATTTAGACAACATTTGAAGCCAATGTTTTTTTGTTTTCTTTTTGTGTTTTGTTTTCTTTCTTTTTTAAAAAAATATTGGATATTGGTATCAGTTAAAAAAACAACAACATACTGGACCATCTCTGTTATAATATTTTTAATCAGTATAAGGCCTAAAGCTGTCTTTTTGTTGTCACACAATACAAGAGCACAGTATGTTTATTTGCTTACATCTGTTGTCTATTTGTTGACCTTTATGTAGTCTTTTCTTTTGCCTCGTCAGTGTTTGTTAGCCTTCCTTAATCCCTGTGTTTTTCTAACTCAGGTTTAATCCATCACTTCAACTATTAATCTTTAAATTAGCCCCTAAAGTTTGTGCTGCTCTTAAGGTATTTGCTGTCTATTATTGATTTCTTTCTGATCTCTTTGTGAAGCCTATGGGTATGTACATGCACAGTTGTTTGTTTGGCTACATGTGCGTGTGTGTGTGTGCGTGCCTGTGTGTGTGTGTGCGTGTGTGTCTGTGCCCGTGTGTGCGTGTGTGTGTGGTTGTATGTTTACTCTGCCACAGCCACACGTGGGACCTCTTTGTGTGTAGACTTATCAGGCTAGTCGTGGGATTAACGCTGATTCTGCCCCTAAAACTAGTGTTAGATTAACAGATACCCTAGCACCCATAACCCGTCTGTAATGTTGACTTAAGCAGTGAGGAACCCCACTATTACCACACACCAAGAACAACTGAGGAGTAGATGAAACTTAAAACATCAACAAAAATAAATAAATAAATAAATAAATAGAAAACACTAAGGATCTGATAATAATGTGTTTGTAAACATTATTTTTTATAATTACATTATTTGGCTTTACTTTTTATAGGAGACATGTAGATGGCACTGGTGAGATGTTAAGATTAATATTTTGTTGTTTTCATTTTTCAACAGGCCCGTCAATCAAATCCAGGCACTACCTATACTACATGGTAAGTGCACGATTGCTCACATGTTAAACTGATGAAAAATAAAAATCAGATACACACATCATTTGGTGCCGCTACTTGAAGCTTGTGTTGACTGTGATGGTCTAACCTATTTTAACATCTTCAAAACTGAGGATAAATAATTATATTAAATTTGTTTCCGAAGACAGACATATGCAAAAGTCCATAATATTTCAATTGGATATATTGAGAAATATTCAAATCAGTGCACATTAATGTAAAATATTGGCTAATAATATTGCTAACTTTGATACTTTGGTACAGATTGTACCATAAATTTAAATATGATTCCTATTTCCAGACTTAAAATAACCTAGATTTGATATAAAACAATAAAATAAACAAATCGATTACAGCACCATATCATACCATCATCCCCTACACAGATTAACAACAAAGTACTCCCACATGTTCATACTGCCCTATTTATTTGTACATAATTCACTACAACCATACTGTATATATACTTTATACTGTATATATCGCACTTGCTGCTCCTTACACTTCTGATTAGATGCTAAACCTCATTTCGTTACCTGTATTTATACATGTGTAATGACAATAAAGTTGAATCTAATGTAATCTAATACTGCACCTCCACATGTGTTGGATGAGCTGCTAACTGTGTCTTTATAACACAATAACCTGCTCTGAGCGGAGGTCTGGGTAAGTTGATTATGACCTCCCACCTGTCGCTGAGCAGCGACTCCCAACGCGCCACTCCCTGACGGCCATTACTGAGGCGGTTCCCATGGCAACGCCTCACTCCTGACCTTTTGGAGACATGTTGTAATTAGGTTAAATTACACTGCATCTTCTCATTGTCTGTTTTCATGACTCATTTCCCATCTAAGTGCGTGCGCCTGCCGCAGGAAGCATAAGGAGATGAGGGGAGGGACTAAATATATTTTTATAACAAAAATCCATTCTACTATTATTTCTCTGTTGTATGCAGAGCTACCTGTACTTTTACTTACTTTGAACTCCATAGCACCAACATCAAGCTAATTGTATTAATTAGAAGCTATGAGTAGCAGTATACACAAAAGATCTGCAGGACCAGCATTATTTGTACTTAAAAATCAGAATATGAAAAATGCCATTTGAAAATAAAATTTTAAAGTAACTGTTCTTCATCATGAAGATGTACTGTGTTTGAGGTACACACTTTTGCTAATATCTCTATAGAAATTAGTGAATTTATTTAAATTTGTTTACTTTAAATCTCCTATAGTAAAACTGACCCGATGACTAATTTCAATCTAGAGATCGTGTATTTGCCAAAAAGTGGGTGGCAATGATTTAGGCGACATTGTACTAACGGCTTGCTCTTGTCTTCCCACACATACCGCTCTCCTCTCTCTCTCCCCCCTCTCTGTCTCTCTCTCTTTTTCTCTCTCTCTTTCTCTCTCCTCTCTCTCTCTTTCTCTCTCTCCTATCTCTCTCTTCTCTCTCTCTTTCTCGCGGATGATGCGAGCTCACGTTGCTTGGTAACAGCAGAATGATGAGTAAATCTGCCGGATGCTTCTTGTGTTATGCATCTCTATATCATCTGTAAAAGAGCACAGGCTCAATAGAGAGATCAAGCGTGTTATATGTTTATTATCAAGTCCCATCCATAACCCGCTTTCTATCTGATGCAGAAATATACGGTTGAATATCTGACTTCCCACAAGGATCTTCCCTTATGATACAACCCAACAGAACTGCCCTTATCACAAGAATTTCAACTTCAACAAACTTGCCCAATCTTGTTGAGTGTTTAACTGTTTAACTCTAAAAGATTTCACCCATCATGTTTGTTATAATGTTGTAAGAATGTATGTGGATAGCAAGTTATATAGAAAAATTAATCCGGGACATTTTAAATTGCCAAATCCTCCCCAAGCTATCAAATTAAAACTGCCGTGATAATGATTGTATGTGGTACCTCTTCACGAGAGCACTGTGGGCTCCTTGTTGCACTGGAAGATGTGTAGGAGTTTGCATTCAGTGATATTTCTGTGAATTTATTGTATCTGAGATGGCAAATTCAGTAATGCTCTGTAATTTATGCATTATTTAATCCACATGTACATGTATGTTCTGTCTACCCGAGCTATCTTTGTTGTTGTTATACCTAGTTTTTCAGGCTACGTCCTCGTACAGACTTGAAGGCACTTTTTAACTTTTTAGTCTGTGCTTGTACTAGCAAAAGTGACAGAATTAGTGGTGGGTGATCACTGATTGAGCATAAGTAAAAGTAGTTGTAGCAGTGTTCAGTGTAATATAGTAATCATAATGCATCAGATAAAAAACATGCAGGTGTAATAACTGTTAAAGTAATGAGTAGACCTGCATAACAGTCACACTTAATAGCCTTCACTGACACTGAAAAAGTTTTTTCATCAGATTTGAGAGGCTAGGTGATTGTGTAGAGCTGCTAAATATGCAGCAACAGCTTAAATGTGTAGGATTTAACAAGCAGAGCAATTAGTGCCAGTCGTGTGAAAAATCGCCTTCCCCCAGTGGCCCATTTTCTCATTTAAAAACTTTGAAATTAAAATTCACTCACTCTGAATGACTCAGCAAATGACAAAGGTGACTGACTTACAACAAAATATTGAAGTTTAAGATACATGCGATACACACTTGAGAATATTTAAGGGAAAAAGACTACTAGAGCAAAGTAGGAGTAGTACTAGTTACTACTGGGACTACTACAAATGCAAAGTGGCCATGTATAATGATTCAATTTGATGTAAAATAAATACATTTAGCAAAAATTTACCACAGTACCACAAATAGCCTGAACATATCCGCTGAGTAAATTGCGATTTCCATGTTTCATTATAAAATCTCAGTGAAAAGGGTCAGAGAACGGTTGCCAATGACAACCTGTGCGACTGCAGCTCTGTCCAATGACAAGTGTATTATATGTGTGCTGTTGTGTGTTCTGTGCATGTGCTTAGACCAACTCATTCGTAAGGATCAGTCGCCCCCTGCTGTTTCACATTCCTGCTCCTCGTGTGTGAGGTTTCCATGACAACGGTCGGGGGCATTTCTGGGTTCAGGAAATAAATATAGCATCCACCTTTGATCACGAAAACCCCGTCATTTAGCTGCTTGTTTCTAGGGAAAATGTTCGTGCACCTTCTGTTGTTCCGCGTAGAATAATTATGTGACACAATCAAGAAGTTATTAGTTGTGATTGCACTCATTAAAACAATAATTGCAGCCAATCAGCAGATCATGACAGTTTTCCCTTTAGACTTTCCCTTCAAGCTATTCTTCTGCCATCAATGTAACTGAGATTATCATTAAATACCCATTGTTTTTACTCCCAGTGTTTTCTTATCCAGTTAGCATTTTGTTATTACCCTCTATTATTATATTTATTGTTTATTTTGAATTATTTCACTAAAACTCTCTTGAGGAAGCTGAAGTAGCAATGGTCAAATCAGAACAGACATGGTGTTTATACCAGCAAAAATATGCAAATATGTACATTTTTCATTAAACTTTTATTCAGACTGTGAGAGTGCTCATACATAATATTTTTTTTCTATAAAATATATCAACCTTTCAATTCCTGAAAGCAAAACTAGATATAAACAATCATTTTATAAGAAGCAACTCATTTTCGAGAGTCAATCAAGGCAGTCAACTATCAGCAGTCAAAAATGCATTGCGGATTTACAAATCACATTCTAGTTATAAATATCTTTTTTTCTGTCTAGCACTGGGGTCATCCATTCACACTCACACAGAGACAATGATCATTTTTGAGGTTTCTAAATTAGCAAATACAGAAGCCACGAAAAAGTTTCAGCAGAGAAAGCGGGGACAGTAAACGGTGACAGACATGGAGAATTTAGGAGGGTTTGAACATAAGCGAGAGGTGAATGTTTTACGACGTGTGTAGGACTTGATCTCTTCTGCCTTTTGCGTCCTCGACTGATTCTTTTTTTTTTCCCTGTTTTTATTTGAAGTTCTCCTCAGCTGTCATGGCAACGCTCAGACCAGATGAGGTAAAGATCGGAGGCATCACAACAGCTCGCCAGGGCCAAGTGCTGAATTGAAACTGTCTGTAAATGTAATACAGAATACAAAACATCAATGCATGTATATGTAGTTAATCTTAGCCTTAGTATTAAAACAACAAGCCACTACAATTTAAAAGGAACCTAGATTCAGGACCAAGGTTATGGAGCAAATTATTGCTGTGAAAGGAGTTCATTTATGGAATAGTCATAACAAAGAAATCAAAGAATCAAGTACCAGTACAATAATGGCACTTAAAAAACACATAAAACCCAGTGTAATCTGTATGTATGAAAAAGATTAAGTTGTTGTGCATAAAAATGAAGCTTACTGTTTACAGTTGATTAATAATTGTGATTGAAATGGAATGTTTTGATGAAATGTTTTATAGCAGAGGTCTTCAACAGGGGGGTTGCGACCGCGAAATCTTTTGATTTCACTTTAAAATAATATAATTTTATATTTTATAGTGTAAAATACAGTATTAACCTGTGTATTATTTCCTTGTATTGGATGTACCATAACAGAGTAGCAATGTACATGACACTAAGCTCAATTTAATATAAAACACAATTCTATGCCGTATATATAGTAGGGGGTCCCTGGCCCAGCTCGCCATCTGTTTGGGGGTCCCTGGCCTGAAAAACGTTGAAGACCCCTGTTTTATTGTCACTATCGGTGTTAATGTATTTTCTGGAAAAGGGAAGAGGGGGGAAAACATAAGATTACTCTTCTTTCTGCTTCCTTTCATTCAATATTTTGTATTGTTATCACACTGTTGATGTCTTTTTATACTTTTATATGAATGAAATAAACAAACACAAACTAAATAAATACAAATAAAATAAAATAAAAGGTTAGATAAGACAGTACACTAGACACCACTGTTTTTCTAGTCTAGTTTCAGTATACCTTGCTTTGTTTTTCGATTACAAGTATTGTGATGTAGATTTGTAATTTGTTTTTGTTAATAGAGGAATGCTTATTTTACCCTATTCCAGCCGCAACATTTGAGAGAAGACTGAAACATGAACTGATAAGCTAATCAGTTCATGTTCCCACGCATTAACGTCTACACTACAGGTATATGATTTTTCTACAAAAAGACAGGATATTTTGTTCTTTGGAGAGTAAATTCTAAATAATTGTATCTTTTGTGATGTGATGATTGTGCCAACTCAACTGTGATACACGTGCAGTCCTATTAGTTAGACCGGCTGGTTAACTGGTAAGTCACTGACTTTCCCCCTGGGGGCTGTGGGTTCAAATCCCCCCCAGGCAATGAGCTAACCAGTGTGGGTCCTTGGGCAAGACCCTTCACGGCACTGCCCCCCGGGCTGCTCAAATGCAGAAGTCAAATTTCTCCTGTGTGTCATTGTGTGTGAGACCAATAAAGGCTTAATCTTAATTAGTGTCACATTTTACTTTTGACGTATCAGCTCTTTATACATTGGTACTTGCGTATTTAAATCTTGTTACTTTTGACAATGGCAATTAATCACTGAATAGTCTTAGTGTACGCAACCAATTTGACCGTTATTGTAACTAGAACAGTGTGACATGCTCAACATAACTAAAATGTGCTGTCTACATTTTTTTTTTTCATTTTGCATGGATTTATTGGACTGAAAAACAAAAAACATACATGCTTATTGAAAGTGGGCTTGCAGCTCCACAAACCTGACTCTCAATTGGCCTAGAGGAGGGCCTCCTACTGCTTGTTTCCAAGGAAATGTTGTTCCTTTGGCTATAACACTGGTCTACAAGCAAAATGCTTCCGGAACAAAAATAGTGGAATTTTTCTTGGTTTAGGTCACTAATAAAGAAATATATATATCAAATATTTTCTGATTTCACGTAAGAGAAATGCCTCGAAATTGGGTGCATCTGATGTCTTAAGATATTTCTTGTTTCTTTCTTGACGGATAAAGAAGTGCAAGTTAAATATTTTCAAAATATAAATATTATTTTTAAGCAAAAATGCCTAAATCTATTGTATAAACCAGTGTTTCCCAACCTTTTTTGGCTTGTGTACCCCTGAGCCTTTTTGTCATACCTCGAGTACCCCCTCACTCATACATGTTGATAATTCTTCAAAAGTAGAATGTGACACAATGGATTATTAAATGAAAATCATTTTATTTCATCTCCTTAATTTGAAAATTTAATTCTCAGGCATTTTCTCTATTTTCTTTAACTCAAATTTACTCAAATTAGAATTAAAAAATTCTAAAAAATCTCCCTCTGCGCCTGGCAGCAACACTGCCGAGTATCCCCTGCAGTGTGCTCACATACCCCTAGGGGTACTTGTACCCCTGGTTGGGAAACACTGGTATAAACAGATGCAATTTTGATGTAAAACAATATCATTAAATATCTTGAATACATAAGCTAATCAGCACAGTTAAATGAGATTTAACCACTTTTATCTCGGAAGCAGATCAAGTCCAAAAATTTGTAGACCAGTGAAATATTCCACATTATGGCATAATACCAGTTTATCTCCATGGAGAATGTTCCGAAGTTACTTCCAAAGTGTAAAATACTTTATTTTTTAACAGGATGTCAAACTCAGAGCAGATGGGAACCAGACAAACACAAACAGCACAAACACGAATAGAACAGAGAGACTTGTACCAGACAGCTCCAGGGACTTATTTCTGTTTTGGGGAAGTCTAGGTTTTTTCACGGGGGGTTTGCGATTTGGGGGCTTCTCAACGTTATTGGGGCTTTCCCTGTCAGGCCCTGGGGTCAGTGAGGACAAAACAACAGTTAGCCACAGACTCTACATACAGAGCAACAACATATATGGATTATTACACATATATCACACTACATGGAGATACCTGTGTCACATGACATGGCCTTCCTGCTTCTCTGTGGTTTGACTGGTGCCTGAGGTCTGAGGCCTTCATCACCTGACCAAGGAAGAAATTATTACTTTCCCAAAATTAAACATTCATTCATTCATTTTCTTCCGCTTTTTCCATTTTCTGGGTCGCGGGGGCAGCAGTCCAAGCAGTGTTCTGCTGCCCAGAACACAATGCAAAATGCAAAATGAAACATCTGGTTGCTTGATTTCTTTTCTCATTGTGAGTTGTGCCATGTCTTTATGGTTGTAGTTTTAGCCTAGTTTGAGTCCAAATGTAGACTTTGTTCAGTCCTGTTCTAGTCCTGATTTAGTTCCGGTTTAGTGCTTATCTGGTCCAGGTTTAGTTATGTTTTAGTCCCAGTTGATTGCACCCTTAAGATACCAGTTTTGGCCACAAGAGGTTGGCAAAGACAAAGCAATAATACATTTTACAGGATTACTTATAGTTTAACATATTTACTCCTAAAAATATTACATTATACAGTAAAATTATTATTATCTGTCCACCTAATAAAATGTTGACATCAAACATGAACCCTGCAGTGTTTGGTGCAGTTACCCTGGCTCGCTGCTCTGTCTGGTAATCCCTGTGTGGGTTTGTGACCTGGAGGAGGCACAGGAGGAGGGGGTAAGCTCCTGTCAAAGGCTGAGTCTTTAGAAAAACTCACATATGCTGACGTCTTTGGCTGTCAAGAGAAGAAAGGACAAGAGATTACAACTCTATGTATTGTAAAGCTATGGTATTAGGATAACACGCGGTTGTAAAATGAGATTATCCTACATAGTAAAGATGAGTTCCAGGCAGGAAAAGGGACAAACCTTTTCAGGAATGGGAGGAGGCTGACTGTCTGAATCCTTTCTCTTCTCCTTCCTTTCTGTCCTCACAGGGTCCCTCTCCAGCTCCACCTCTTCTTCTAAACCTGGGCATTATACATACTGTATATTTATGGGTATATTTTAAGGGACAAAGTGCAAAACTAATATTAAACATAATAACAACTAGATATACTGACCAACACTAGTAGTAGAATAATGTAGAACTAATGAGTTATAAAGGTGGCAGCAGTGCATTTATTATCACAAAAAATAAGAGACCACTGCATTTTTTTCTGAAATCAGCATCTCTACATGTATTACACAGCCATTCCATTCCAGTGTCTGTTGAATTCCAACACAAACACAAAGCTGAGCTACTTCAGTTCTTGCACAAGGAGTGGAATAAAGTCACCCAAGAACAATGTGAAAGACTTGTGGAGAGCATGCCAAGACGCATGAAAACTGTGATTAAAAATAAGGGTTATTGCACCAAATATTGTTTTCTGAACTCTTCTTAAGTGTAAACATTAGTATTATGTTGTTTTAAAATGAATTTGATCTTGTTTCTTTGCACTGTTTGAGGTCTGAAAACATGTATCTTTTTTGTTATTTTGACCATTTGTCATTTTCTGCAAATAAATGCTGGAAATGATAATATTTTCATTTGGAATTTGGGGGAAATGTTGTCAGTAGTTTATAGACTCAAACAAAAATGTTCCTTTTGCCCAAACACATACCTATAAGTAGTAAAATCAGAAAAACTGATAATTTTGCAGTGGTCTCTTATTTTTTTCCAGAGCTGTATATGTTAATAGTGATACCACATCAGCAGCAATTGTGGTCACACTTAAACAAAATATTTCAGGAATACACCATTTGCAGAGCGACAGATTAAGAGCAGGTCAGAGCATACAGCACTGCTTCCACAACATAATGACTGAAATTGTGAGTAGCACTTGATGAGAAGTGGTGCTATGGTGTTATACATAGTGCAGCATGTGCGATGTGACATCTTGAGTATCAGATGATTAACAGATATTGTGATGTTGTCTGCATGTGTACACACAAGTACATTTTTAACCAGTATACTGTGGCAATTTAAAGGTGCACTGTGTAACTTTTCTGGTGGAGGGTCTGTCAAATGCTTTTCTCCAGATGTTATTGCTTTGTCTGTAATGTAGAAACAAGCAGGTGACGGACCCCCAATGAAAAAGTTACAGATTGCACATTTTATTACAGGGCAGATGTGTCTAAATATGTACTCAGTTGTTATGTTATGTACCTGGTATGGTGTCTGCACTCTCCAGACGGGACCTCTGCCTTAGCTTGGACAGGTTCGGTTTACTGCTCTGTGGTGGAGGTTCTGGTTTGGGTACTTTAGGTCCACCTCCTCCCCCTGTGGTGCTCCTCCATACCTCCCCTTGCCCCCCTCCTACGCTGGGACACACCAGCCTGTCCCCTCGGATGTCGTCTGGGCCGTGAAGCCAGTCTGCTGTTACCTCCGCCGCCCTGTGTAGCTCTGAGTCCTGCTTGGGTGATGGCGTGCGGTCCGAAGGGTAAGGCGGCAGAGGTCTTTGAGCCAAGTTCAGGGTTTGGACTGATCGGTCTGGTTTTCTTATAGAGTGTTGTCTTGTTTCGTTCCATTGATGCTCTGTTTGGACCTCTGCAGGCTTGTACTCAGACCAGGACCTGTCTATGTGCCGTCCGCCTGGTCCCAACTGCCTCTCCATCTTGCGGTCAATCTGACGTTGTGTGTGTCTGTCCACGGTCCACTGTCGCTCCAGAGCCCGGTCGGGGTGTCTGCTGTCAGTCCAGTAGCGGTCCATGGTTTTGGGGTCTCCAGGATTCTCCTGGGTGCGGTTTTCGTACCATTGTCTCTCGTGAGGTTTTTCGGTCTGTTGTAGCACATCGGAGGTTCTCTGCTTGTCGTCAGCCCAGTACTTGTCTGTTTCATCCAAAGGCTCAAATACTGAATCAGACTCAGACTTCTGCAGCTAAAACCAAAGAACACAAGGTTAGGTGGACATTTTGGTTTCTAGGATGATTTATTGGTAGAATAATAATATCTCCCAAACTGGAGCTCTTATTGGCTATTCCTGAGGGGTATTCCACAAACGTCGCTAAACATAGCGCCGACTAAGTGCTAAGTCCTCGCCTGACCTAGCCGTAACTTAGACGAAAGCCTGAAGCCGTTCCACTAACGCATTTCAGCTGCGCCTCAGCAGCACTAAGTTCAGTCAGGCCTAAGCAGGCCGCGCCTAGACGCGTGCAAGAGAAGAAGCCCTGAACAAGCGACTGTCGAAAACGCGATCATGTCAAAGATTCGGGCTGATTATTTCAGCGCATCAGAACAGAAGTTGCTTTTGGAACTCAACAGCACATTTGCAACAACCAAGGCGAGAGACATGGCGTGGCAGAAGCTCGCCGAACGCTTAAATACGCAAGTTAAGTCCCATAACAGTGCTGGATGTTGAGTTTTTTAAGTATGCTTTTCACTGCCAGTTTCAACACTAATTTGTGGTGCAGGGGAAAAGTTATGGTCTGGCGTGTGGGAGGGGTGAGTTTGATTCCCAGGGAGAACAGTTGATGTCATAAATATTATATATTTGTGGAGCAGTCTTGTCAGTTGTAATTTATTTTTACTGTGTAAAAGTATTTGCTCCAACTAATACGTTAAATTGTGTTATCTTGTCTTTGAGCAGGAATAATGTGAAGAGGACTGTTTTGCAGGTAAAGACAAAGCATAAAAACATTTTGCAGAGTGGTAAGTAGGCTAATATTAATATTATTATTCAGTGAAATTAGTAATACTGTTGAAATGGTACCTTAATTTAATTTAAAATGAACAGTAGCTACCAAGCCACAGGAGGTGGGGGCCTTCCCTCAAAATCTTTCTCCTGCAGAGGAGCTGGCACTGGCCCTAAACTGGGGTTGCCCACTGGTGGAGGTAATTGAAGGAGGAACCCCATCAAAGATCCTTCCTGCGAGTTCTCGTGAAGAGTATATTCAAGGTACAGTATTCTCTAGGCTAATGCTTGCCTCAGCTGTGATCCAAGCATTTGTATATTTTAATAGTATGCTTGTGTTCTAGTTACTGAAGATGGCGTACACTTGGACCCTCCTCAGCAGTCCTCCAGCAGTGCCTTGCCTGACCCTCAGCAGTCCTCCAGCGGTGGCCTTACACCAGAATGTCATACCTAATGTCTTTTATTTTATGCCTATTGATGGAAATTGATAAATAGGATTTCATTAAAGAGGCTTGCACAGCATCTCTGAAGCAAATTTGTTGAATCATTGAAATGTTGCATCATGGAGTGTGCCTGTTATTTGGCTACATTTTGTTTTAAAAGTAAAGGTTTACCTTTAACTGTATTCTTTGATAGAGATGTCACATAAAATATAAAGTGTCGTCAAGTGAGTGATGTTAGGCCCAGCTGATATAAGTTCTATGATTATATGAATAATTTTAGGTTAAATTCATTAACATTTGTGTAATATGTGGCAAATGTAAATTTGTGAAAATATAACACAAAAAGTGACTTGTGCATGAATACGTCAACAGCGGGAATTGAACCCGGGATGCCCACACAAAAGATGCAGGACGTAACCACTCGACCAAAGTGTTTCTCAAGAAAAGCTCTGGAATTATTCTATATGTTAATGTCATAAAGACAGCGGTTCAAAAAGCATATTTTTAAATTACCGGAGATTTGTCAAGAACCAAGAAGTAAGGTAATTTGTTTTTTTGCTGATATTGTTTTCGGACAACACAGATACTCATGCGGGAGGTGTGCGGAACGGTTTGTTTGACACTCAGGTACGTATTCTCTGCGACACGGCCTGATTAAGTCGCATCTTTAGCCTGCCCGGTACCAGACTTTCTGTTAAAACCATGTTGCCCCAGTAACTCAGCGGGGACTAAGTTTAGCGAGTGTCGTGGAACCGAACTCTCACTAAAACTAGCGCCAACTGTCGAATAAAGCCGGGCTTTGCGCTTAGTAGCTTTTGTGGAATACCCCTCTGGTCTCTACGGTCACAAATATTATTTTATTATATATATATATATATATATATATATATATATATATATATATATATATATATATATATATATATATATATTATATATATATATTTTTTTAATGTGTGGTGATTGTAACAGTTTCTTCAAAATAAAAGGTAAAGTGATAACACACTCATTTTCAGTTACCTCTCTGGGCGAGTAGAAGGGGTGCTTGCTGCCGCCCCCTGCTGGATGAGGAAAGCCTGGCATTGGTGGCGGACTCAGAACAGGGGGACTCTTCTTCTGACTGTCATCTTTTTTCCCATCAGCCCCTTCACCAGGAGACCCCGCCCTGCCTCCTGATCTAGGAGGCTGAAGGAGTGTGTATACATTCTCTGTGGCTGTCCTAAAGAGATTAGACAATACTTTGTACAAATAATAACACTCATTTTTAATCTTTTTATAATTGTGTATTTCTGTACTTTTAACCACTTTTACTTCATGCCAAAATATTTTCACTACAATATGCTCTAATAGAAATCAATTGCCAAGGTTTACTCACAATCCAGTGAGTGTATACTGAATAATATTAAAGTTGTGTGTGTTGAGCCTACTACTGCATCTTGGTAATCCAGCTGCGAGTGTCACATTCATTATATTGAGTGACAAGGCAGACTGGAAAGAAACTTTATTTTCAATTTTATTTCTTTTGGCTGAAGTAAACAGTTGTCTTCGTAATCTGTATTTGAAATGTGTTGATAATCTCTTGGCTGGCTCCTGAATACTGAGAGCGAGCCACCACCTGTCAGATACATCTGTGCACACATACTGCACTGACTCTCCAGTTTCTGGCAGCTTTGAGACACTTCCAAGTCCACAAAGTAAGACTAAAAGGAGTTAAGAAGGGTGACTAAAAATGTATGATTTTAGTCTAAGGGAGATACAGCTCTGAGGAAAAAGTAGAGTAACATTACAAAGTTCAAAACCAGTGTTTGAACAAAATGAATTAAAATGTCCTTTTTAGTGCATTTTACATTCTTATTCATGTAGGATCATTTTAGACCTATCACTACCAATGAAACAAGAAAATCTAATCATTTGCAGAGAGGTTTAAAGTGGTCTCATCTAGTAGTAAGTACCAGATCTTTTTTTTTTTTTCCTCTCACAATCTCAAAACTCAAAATTGGTCAAATAGGAGATTCATGTAAAAACACAATATGAATTAGTGGCTAACTTTAGACGACTCTTTCCTGACTTGTTTCATGAGTTCATAAAACAAAGCAAGAGGGACAAGAGAGAGGCCAGGGACAGGAAGACTGATTTATAAATAAACTGCAGTCTGCAGCAGGAATCTCTTATTTCCCCAGAACTGTATATGAATTTTAAAGCAAGAGAGTGAGGGACAGATAATGAGATTTTGTGTGGTGTCTCAAGGCCATAGCTTAGAGGAAAATCATAATGATATGTTCATGGCTGTACAGACCCCGTGGGCGCCGTGACAACAGTGTGACACCCGTCGCCAAAAAACTCTGCCTCTGCGTCCGGACCGTGGCTGGGCTGGGTTTGGCTGCGGTTTTTCCTGAAGTTGAAAATGGCCAACATGTTTTTCCTCTTCTTCCTCCTGAGAGAGTGGGCTTTGTGCAGTGAGGAGAGCTGACTGAGCACAGGAGGAGACAGGTTCAGTGTCCACAATGAGACCAAGACTATTTCATTCACTGAGGGCTTTTCTATAGACCCTGTAAAATGCTAAGTCATCAGAATGATCAAACCTCTGGAATGACGGCAACTAGAGGCAAAATGAAGTGGACCATAACCCATTTTCACTGATTTACTGACATCAGATTTAAATGCTAATGGTTTTAATTCATAAGAACAAAGAATAAGGAACAATCTTGAATTTCCAGGGTAGAAATGTCACAGCTTTTCTATTAGAAAGGGTAGCCTCAAAATTGCCTTTAGAGTGTGCTGTGGTAAAGCATGTAATACATCTGTCAATAAAATCTTATTATTACAAAACATTGCACATAAAAATTCAGTGCGCTCTGATTAGCTCTCTGGTGTTTCTAACAAAAAAGTTGTAATTTTCCAATTCGATGACGCCCTAGCAAACATCTGTATCACTTAAACAACTAAATATTTTATGATATAAATTCAATAATAGAACAACACTGTAAATAATCTAAATATTTTGTTTTGGTGCAACATCAATGGTAAAAGTAACAAACTAACAGGTGGTCTGTGCAGTGAAAATACAGAATATTACCTGTCAGGGAGGACTCTCTTAGTGTAGAAGTCTGGGATCCCATCATCCAGAGGGCTTATTCCTCCATTTTCACTGCAGTGCTGCACAAATACAATTCAATTTCTAATACATACACAGCATATATCATAATTTATAGTATCACTCTTGAAATGAACTGCTACATGAACATTTGAAGGTTAAATATTTATCTTATAAGACTGCAAGAGCTATGTCCTTACAATCTCAGCTGGCATGTGTGCTCCTTTATGCTTTCGTGGTGGTCTAGGGCGCACTCTGGTCACATGATGCAGAGGAAGGCCCTGCGTAGGTAACTCTGACAGACCCTCCCAGGAGGCAGAGCGGGACAGAGGAGAGGAGTACGATGGGACAGAGGGGGGAGGAGAGGAGCTGGAGTCATCACACAAACCTGAAACACAAGTGATTCTGAGGAAGGCGTAGCCACTGCATTAGGAGTATATATATTGGAATTTTAATGTCAGTAAGTTAAGTTAATTTCTGTCCTGTGAATGTGACTATTTTGTTGATACTTTCTCAAATGAGTATCTAGTTTTGATACTAGTTTTAGTATCATGTAGAATGTGATTTTTGATGCTTTGAAAACCCTAGTCCAGAAATAGCTTTCTATGAAAATGAAAGTTTCACCTTGGTTTTGTCTCAGTTGTGTATTTTCCTATAGGATTTATAAACATGTTTTTTTTTCAAATATACATAATTACTGTTATTATACTAACACACAATGCTCCCAGTCATAAAGAGGCTTATATTGTGCAGGAATATTTAGAAATTACATTTTATTGCAGCATCTTAGCAGGAGAATGATGAATAAACAGCTGTCTAATGGTACATAGACGGGAAATGCTTGAGTGGACAGAGGAAGAGCAGTACTCACTCAGTCTAGTGGAGACAGGACGTATCCGTCTTGTCCGTGAGCTGCGTTTCTTAATGGCTATTGTGTCCTGAAAGGGAAAACATGCTTAAGGTTTAGTATTAATGGTGCACTTAGTGGAAATACGCAAACAGGCTGACTCTCAGGCTAATCAGGGCGTGGATTTGTGCAGTGGTTGAACCTAAAAATCTAATACTCAGAATATAAATGCATGAACATAAAATGTTTTATTTAATGAGGAAAAATCTGCTTTAGAAAAGCAAGATGAGCTACGCATTGAAATGTGTTCAGTTGCCACTGCACTGCTTTTAGTGCTTTGATCATGAGAAATATTATGCTAATGATTACCATGATACTAACCAACATAAATAGCCTTCACTTGCCTATCCATAGGTTTTAGCAGAATGAAAAAAATGACACTGCCATTGCAATTAACAATTTAAAGCTAAATATCACGGTGAATTGTGTAAAGTCCTCAAAATGTCATATAACAGGAAGCAAAAACCCATGAATATAGGCAAAAGGTCCTTCCCACTATCAGGTGCCATAATCACAGGGCAATTTGTGTTCTTTACTTTGTCATAATGCTGTGTCCTATTATTGATGCCCATTAAGGACCACGTGCACATCAAGGCCAGATGTATTTTCAGTAACCAAGACATTTAATTCACACCTACACCAGCTCCTGTCTTCTCAGCTGTCCCTTCAGGGCCCAAGGGAACTACCCAAGTAGGAGTATATTTGCCAGCCTAACAATACACATCTTTTGTGAGAAACTGTCAATCATATGTCCACAGTGTCAGCTCACAGCTCCAGGCAGAAACAGAGACAGACCCCAATTATTTAACAGCCCTCTTCCCCTCACCAACTTTGACACTGTCCAGTTACAGAACAGGGTCCTTCTGGGGTTAGCAGCCTGGTGTTGTAGCACATGTCTAACTTTACTGCAAGATTAGCTCTTCTAATGGATATGGCTCAAACTTCAAGTCCACTAAACTTCAACTTCTTTTCCTCTCAATGTGGAAAAGTGAGACAAAGTGTCTGATGTCTCTCGAATCATCATGAAAATAATATGCACATTATTTGAGAAACAGTTACACACACACACACACACACACACAGTATTTTTAGAGCATAATATATGCACAAGTTATACGTGTATTTTTATATTGCCTTCAGAGCATCTGAAGCCATCTGTCGCTCTTTCAGATCATGATGAAGGAAGACTGAGTGGAAAAAGCACATGGCACATGTCTTTGTTTGAGCTCAGAGCTACAATAAACATAACACCACTGAATATTGGCAGATCGTGATTGGATATTTTACTCTCATAATGCAAAGCCCAACCCTATATTCAGGTTGTGGGTTTGGTGAAACTGTGGGAAAATCTGGATAATGCAAATTTTACTAAACAAATTGTTTGGCATAGTACCATTTTTCTTCAGTGGTCGGTTGGGACCACTAACTGGGTCACACATGTTCTCGGTGCGTCATAAGAAAAATGTGCCTAAATCTTCTAAACTTGACATTTAGGTGGGAGGACCACTACTGCAAACAAAACTAGGGCTGAACCATTATAGATACATTATATATTAACTGTACTTGCAATTAGATTTACAAATCAAATATATTTCAGGATACTTTTGTGGATGCTTAATAAATAGTAATAAAACTGAATATTTTGTTGTTTACAGAGGACATTATTTAACTTACATCATTTATTAAATAAAAGAACAAAGACATACTTAAAATGGACTGAGTGGAAATTTTTAGCAGGGGATACTGGGTTTAAGTACAAAAGTTCTCATTTCTTCCTACTACTTTTAATTCTTTGACTGATGCACTGTGAAAGTGCAAACTAAATTGGTTTAAATTAGGGATGCAAATTATCGATTAATTCATGAATTGATAGTTGATTGACCTTATCGATCGATTAACGATTAACTGATAAGCAGCGTTTTTCACCAGAATTTAAATGTTTTAATAGGGTCTTTAAGAATATAAGCTCTAGTAACATAACACTGAGTCAAAAATATATCATAGTATTATTATATTGTATATTCCTCAATTAATTATTCCTTAGTAAAAAGCAGACAAATGTATTGATGCTGAATAACAAAATACAGTAATCCCTCGCTCTATCGCGAGGGATTTTTTTTTTAGTGTAACATTTTTTTATAGTGTAACATTGTGTTCTGTCTTGGTTGGCTAAGAGATTAGACCAGGACTAAACGTGGACTGGACCAGGTCTAGACCAGAACTAAACCAGGTCTGGACCAGGTCTGGACCCGGACTGAACCAGGATTGGGCCGCTGCATGCCGCTGCTAGTTTCGTGCGGCTGGTTTGTGGCTCGGGGCCCGGGCTCAGCCGCGCGGGCTCAGGGCCCGGGCCGCGGGACCAGCAGCGGCACGTTGTGGCGCATTCCTGGGCGCCGCGGTTCGATCTCGCCTCGCGCGTACACCCGGGGCTGCTGAGCAGTGCCGTTGGTGCCTGCGGCCGGCTGTGAGTCGAGCGCAGCGCGGTGTGCGGTTGTCTTGTTTCGTGACCACGCGGGTGCGCGTGTCCGCGATTAGCGATTAATTACAATTAATGCATTTTGTTCGACTAACGTCTTAATCGACAATTAATCGTTAATCGATTAATTCCCTAGTTTAAATACACAGAACTGAACTCACTATGCTGGTGCCGAGCTCCTCGTCTGTGATGTCCAGTGAGTCTCTGTGTCTGTTGTACCTCCAGCTTGTCCCCTCCTCTCCGACACCGTCCCACCGCTTCAAATGGGACACCTGCCGACTCTAAGTCACATACAAACCTATTAGTGCCATTAACACGGTGTACTGTTTGATTTAAAGATCAGAGAATGGGCTGATGTCACACTCTGAGATGTAGGCGGGAGCCAGTCGTCCTGTATTGATTATATCATATTTTAACAAGACATATCAATACAGTAAGTCTGTCAAAGAGTGAATCCAATCCAATTATTTAGTGACATAGTTCATAATCTTTCCATATTTATCAAGATAAGATGGAACTTTACATATTGAAAGTCTCTTGTCAAGATAGCTTTTTAACGAGCAGATAGTAAAAAAAGGTAACATAAAAAAACACAAAACACAAACACAAAAAATGATGTGAGAAATTAAAGCAATCAGACATAATGCAAAATTAATTGTAAATTGTAAATGATCAAAACAGTGCCAAATATAACATGCATCAATATAAAATAAATATTGGAAATATAGAAAAAATGTCCTAATTAGAATTTACCAGGGTCTTGTGTGTGGTGTAGAGCTCCTGCAGAATTTGGTCCACGATGGTGTTGGTGAGATAGGACACCACAGAGAGCTTAACTTCTCTATAAAGCAAAAAGCAGAGCACAGGGAAAGATTTATACAAGTGAGAGTAAATCAATACACTGCTTATCAAATTCAGAGGCATTAGAGCTTACTCCAGGGCCCTGTGGACATCCTGGGCCGCTCGCTCCATCAGGGCGGTCCGGATGGAGGAGCGAGGGATGGATACTCGCTCAGAAACAGATGATAAAGAGGGGCTCATTCTTTCTGCTGCGGTCGATGATAAAGGGCACAGCTCATGGCAAAGTGACACCATAGAGTCCACAATCACCTGCAGATTACACAGGAGTTGTTAAGGCTTCATAGAAAGTTAATAAAATAACTACATCCAATATCCCACATTTTTTCAGAGGAAGGAGTGACTTATGCTGCTCTCTGATGGTGCATTTTAAAGAATCCTAAACTGTGCATAATTTTACTGGCCAAAATAAATAAGTGATTGGTTTTCTATTAATACTATTGATCCTCAAGAGTATATTTTGAAGTTTTAGTCATAGATTTGCAAAGTCAGTGGGTCCTCATGGTTCTGGCTTGTGTAGTCCCGGTGTATTGGTGGTTCTACTAAGATGTCACTCCCCACTCATCACCCCAATTTTAAACTACACTTGCTTGGTAATTAAATGCACTGTATCTGATTTTTACTGCCTTAATAACATGAAAAGTGTTGGAAGAATTACTATGATGTTATCAAATATGATGTTATCAATTACTCATGTCTGTGTGTTAAGAGCTTCTTTTATCATTAGTACAGAAGCAGAAGTACGAGTGCAAGAGATTTGTTTATCAGAAAAAAACATGCTGTTTCCTTTAACTGTTGTGTAAGCCCTTAAGATGTGTTTTTTGCCCAACCCCTGTAACTTCATGCTTTAAGACAATAAAAGGCTAGGAGGAGAAGTGCGAAGGTTGTGGTCACTTCTCCCCTTGCAAGTAAAATATAACTTTGACTATCTGCCTGGTTCTTAATGTCTATTGTGTAGGAAACAGGTGATTTCCCTCACAAAAAGTTAACTATTTTATTTTAAACTCTTTGCAGCAGGAATTTAGCTGTTAAAAATGCGTTATAATTAGATGCTGACAGCACAGTGGTCTCATTTTCACCCTTAAAGGATGCTTCTACAATACATCTGTACTGGACAAAACAAATTTTATTTTAATAAAATGGCGGCTCCTTGAGCCACCTTAACGTGGTGGAGGGGTTTGAGTGCCCGAATGATCCCGGGAGCTATGTTGTCGGGGGCTTTATGCCCCTGGTAGGGTCACCCAAGGCAAACAGGTCCTGGGGGACGGGTCAGACCAAGAGCGGTTCAGAAGCCCTTATGATGAGTATTCAATCGAGGTCAGTTACGTCGCCCGGATCGGCGTCACCGGGGCCCCACCCTGGAGCCAGGCCTGGGGTGGGAGCTCGCGAACGAGCGCCTGGTGGCCGGGCCTTTCCCCATGGGGCCCGGCCGGGCTCAGCCCGAAGGAGCGACGTGGGGCCGTCCTCCCGTGGACCCACCACCCGCAGGAGGATCCATAAGGGCCGGGTGCAGAGAGATCTGGGCGGCAGCCGAAGGCAGGGGTCTCGGCGACCAGATCTCCGGACATGGAGACTAGCTCTGGGGACATGGAATGTCACCTCGCTGGGGGGGAAGGAGCCTGAGCTCGTGCGGGAGGTTGAGCGCTATCGACTAGATATAGTCGGCCTCACCTCCACGCACAGCCTGGGCTCTGGAACCCAACTCCTTGAAGGGGGCTGGACTCTCCATTTCTCTGGCGTTGCCCGCGGGGAACGGCGGCGGGCCGGTGTGGGCCTACTCATTGACCCACGGCTCAGCCGCTGTGTGTTGGAGTTCACCCCGGTGAACGAGAGGGTCGTGTCCCTGCGCCTTCGGGTCAGGGACAGGTCTCTTACTGTTGTGTCGGCCTACGGGCCGAACAGCAGTGCAGAGTACCCGGCCTTCTTGGAGTGCCTGGGAGGGGTACTGGACAGTGCACCGACCGGGGACTCCGTTGTTCTCCTGGGGGACTTCAACGCCCACGTGGGCAACGACAGTGACACCTGGAGAGGGGTGATTGGGAGGAACGGCCTCCCTGATCTGAACCCGAGTGGTGTTCTGTTATTGGACTTCTGTGCTAGCCACAGTTTGTCCATAACGAACACCATGTTCGAGCACAAGGGTGTCCATCAGTGCACGTGGCACCGGGACACCCTAGGACGGAGGTCGATGATCGACTTTGTTGTCGTGTCATCTGACCTCCGGCCGCGTGTCTTGGACACTCGGGTGAAGAGAGGGGCAGAGCTGTCAACCGATCACCACCTGGTGGTGAGTTGGGTCCGCTGGCAGGGGAGGAAGCCGGAAAGACCTGGCAGGCCCAAGCGCGTAGTGAAGGTCTGTTGGGAACGTCTGGCAGAGCCCTCTGTCAGGGGCACCTTCAACTCGCACCTCCGGGAGAGCTTCTCCCAGATTCCGGGGGAGGCTGGGGACATAGAGTCCGAATGGGCTCTGTTCTCGGCCTCTATTGTCGATGCGGCCGCCCGTAGCTGTGGTCGTAAGGCCTGTGGTGCCTGTCGCGGCGGCAATCCCCGAACCCGGTGGTGGACACCGGAAGTAAGGGATGCCGTCAGGCTGAAGAAGGAGTCCTATCGGGCCTTGTTGGCTCGTGGGACTCCGGAGGCAGCCGACGGGTACCGGCGGGCTAAGCGTGCTGCAGCCCGGGCGGTGGCAGAGGCAAAAACTCGGAGTTGGGAGGAGTTCGGAGAGGCCATGGAGGAGGACTATCGGACGGCCTCAAAGAAATTCTGGCAAACCGTCCGGCGCCTCAGGAGGGGGAAGCAGTGCTTCACCAACACTGTTTACAGTGGGGGTGGGGAGCTGTTGACCTCGACTGGGGATGTTGTCGGACGGTGGAAGGAATACTTTGAGGATCTCCTCAATCCCGCCGTCATGTCTCCCGAGGAGGAAGCAGAGGCTGGGGACTCGGGGTCGGACTCACTCATCACCCTGGCTGAAGTCACTGAGGTGGTTGGAAAGCTCCTCGGTGGCAAGGCCCTGGGGGTGGATGAGATCCGTCCTGAGTATCTCAAGTCGCTGGATGTTGTAGGGCTGTCTTGGCTGACACGTCTCTGCAACATCGCGTGGCGGTCGGGGACAGTACCTCTGGACTGGCAGACCGGGGTGGTGGTCCCTCTGTTTAAGAAGGGGGACCGGAGGGTGTGTTCCAACTATCGGGGAATCACACTCCTCAGCCTTCCCGGTAAGGTCTATTCCAGGGTGCTGGAGAGGAGAATTCGACCGATAGTCGAACCTCGGATTCAGGAGGAGCAGTGTGGTTTTCGTCCCGGCCGGGGAACACTGGACCAGCTCTATACTCTCCATCGGGTGCTCGAGGGTGCATGGGAGTTTGCCCAACCAGTCCACATGTGCTTTGTGGATCTGGAGAAGGCATTCGACCGTGTCCCTCGTGGGGTCCTGTGGAGGGGGTGCTGTGGGAGTACGGGGTTCGGGGCCCTTTGTTAAGGGCTGTTCGATCCCTGTATGACCGGAGCAGGAGCTGTGTTCGCATTGCCGGTAGTAAGTCGGACCTGTTTCCGGTGCATGTTGGACTCCGCCAGGGCTGCCCTTTGTCACCGGTTCTATTCATTATATTTATGGACAGAATTTCTAGGCGCAGTCAGGGGCCGGAGGGGATCCGGTTTGGGAACCACAGGATCTCATCTCTGCTGTTTGCGGATGATGTTGTCCTGATGGCTTCATCAAACCGGGACCTCCAATGTGCACTGGGGCGGTTCGCAGCCGAGTGTGAAGCGGCTGGGATGAAAATCAGCTCCTCCAAATCCGAGGCCATGGTTCTCGACCGGAAAAAGGTGGTTTGCCCTCTCTGGGTGGGTGGGGAGTCCTTGCCTCAAGTGGAGGAGTTCAAGTATCTCGGGGTCTTGTTCACGAGTGAGGGGAGGATGGAGCGTGAGATTGACAGGCGGATCGGTGCAGCGTCGGCAGTGATGCGGTCGTTGTACTGGACCGTTGTGGTGAAGAGGGAGCTGAGCCAAAAGGAAGCTCTCAATTTACCGGTCAATCTACGTTCCTACCCTTACCTATGGTCATGAGCTTTGGGTAATGACCGAAAGGACGAGATTGCGGATACAAGCGGCCGAAATGAGTTTCCTCCGCAGAGTGGCTGGGCGCACCCTTAGAGATAGGGTGAGGAGCTTGGTCACACGGGAGGAGCTCGGAGTAGAGCCGCTGCTTCTCCACGTGGAGAGGAGCCAGCTGAGGTGGCTTGGGCATCTGTTCCGGATGCCTCCTGGACGCCTCCCTCGGGAGGTGTTCCGGGCATGTCCCACCGGGAGGAGGCCCCGGGGAAGACCCAGGACCCGCTGGAGGGACTATGTCTCCCGGCTGGCCTGGGAACGCCTTGGGGTCCCCCCGGAGGAGCTGGAGGAAGTGTCCGGGGTGAAGGAAGTCTGGAGGTCCCTGCTTAGACTGTTGCCCCCGCGACCCGGCCCCGGATAAGCGGAAGAAAATGGATGGATGGATGGAAATAGAAAAACAAGTAAAGCTGACCAGCCCAAATTTGTGACACTACCTGAAGCTCCTTGTCTGCAGCTTTGGCCAGCTCTCCCGCTAAAGAGTCCAGTCTTTGTCTCACTGGCCCATCCACGGACAGCACATGTGCCAACTCACACAGGGAGGGATACAACTAAACAGCAGAAAAATCACCACATTTACTCCAACTTGGCTCTTGATAAAGTCACCTCCGTGCATTGCGGGAAAGCCAATTCACACAGATCTCACCGCGCGGGAGTTCCTGGCCTCTTTTAACACTTGTTTAGCAGCTTGAAGCTCCTCCAACTCGCCAACGCCTCGCAGCACACACACCTGCTGCTGGACACGCACACACAACCGCTCCATCACCTAGGAAACATACAGAGGAAGAGAGTAACAAGACGCACAAAGCAGCCACACAGAATAATAATACAAACAATAGTGATGATGGTAATGACCTGTTCAGCGGTGCTCGTGACCAGGCCTTGGTGCAGCCGGAGAGCCTGTCTTTGGGAAAAGCGCTGGGTTTGGTTATTCCTCACTAAAGCACGCTGAATCTGTGGAAGAAAAATACATAGCGAAGAAGACATGCTGTGACTGAAGTGATTTGTTACAGCGCAGACACAAGAACTGAACTAAACTCATCAGGCATAACGTTATAATCATAATCACTAAACCACTGAAGATATTTAGAAACATGTTGCTTGTAAATTGATGGTTTTCACACCAAATTCCCTTGGTGAGTTTCACGTTCATGTTGAAATGCAAATCATCTTGAGGTGTTTATGCTGGGTTTCATATGACATAACAAATTACTATATTTCATATGACATAACAAATTACTATATTTAATATGGATGTTTTTGTTTTTTAAAATACAGCTCTGGAAAAAAAAATAAGAGACCATTGCAAAATGATCAGTTTTTCTGATTTTACTACTTATAGGCATGTGTTTGGGCAAAAGGAACATTTTTGTTTGAGTCTATAAAATACTGACAACATTTCCACCAAATTCCAAATAAAAATATTATCGTTTAGAGCATTTATTTGCAGAAAATGACAAATGGTCAAAATAACAAAAAAGATACATGTTTTCAGACCTCAAACAATGCAAAGAAACAAGATCAAATTCATTTTAAAACAACATAATACTAATGTTTACACTTAAGAAGAGTTCAGAAATCAATATTTGGTGCAATAACCCTTATTTTTAATCACAGCTTTCATGCGTCTTGGCATGCTCTCCACAAGTCTTTCACATTGTTCTTGGGTGACTTTATTCCACTCCTGGCGCAAGAACTGAAGTAGCTCAGCTTTGTGTTTGTGTTGGAATTCAACAGACGCTGGAATGGAATGGCTGTAATACAATAATAGATGCTGATTTCAGAAAAAAATGCAATGGTCTCTTATTTTTTTCCAGAGCTGTATAGTAACTTCACTGACCCAGCAGTCATTCATGTAAATTATATTGTAGCTTTTATCACTTCATTTTCAAACAGTTTTTGAATTTTTACTCTAAGCCACTGTCGAGCAGATGTGAATTACAGTGGTACCTCACCTTACGAAATTAATTCGTTCCAGAAGTGGTTTCGTAACGTGAAAAATTCGTAAGTTGAGTAGCTATTTCAATGGAAAAAGCCTGATCCGTTCCAAGGTTTTTTTTTTATAGTGTAACTTTTTTTTTATAGTGCAACGTTGTGTTCCTGATGGGCTAAGAGACTAGACCAGGACTAAAAGAACGTGGAATAAACCAGGTCTGGCCAGAACTAAACCTGGATTGGACCAGTTATTATTATAACATGGCAGTGCCGTTGGATGACAGCGTTGCTCGTTGCTCGTGTCTGCGCACCTTGCGCGTTCCGCGCTAGGGCTAAGAGGCCGAGAAAGACGCTCTTTCAGCGGGAATAAGAGCGGGGCGGGGCGGGCTCTGCTTCTATCTGACCTCCAGAGCCGGGGCGCCGACACTGTGAGCTAACAGGCCGAGAAAGGTGCTCTATCGGCGGGCAAGACCGCGGGGTCTCGCTCGGGGCGGGCTCTGCTTCTATGTGACTTCCAGGTCTAGACCAGAACTAAACCAGGTGTGGCCAGAACTAAACCAGGTCTAAACCTGAACTGGACCTGGACTAAACCAGGACCGGACCAGGATTAAATCACCCTGTGCTCGGCCCGCGCGTGCTCGGCCCCGAGGAGGAGGCACGGCCCGGGCGCCGCGGTTCCATCCCGCAGCCCCGGTGTAGCGCGGCCTTGCGCCGTATGGACGTCGCTTTTTGATCCTTCGATGTCGGCTCTTCCTATCATTGTGAAGCAGAATTCACCAAGCGTTGGATTGTTCACTCACTAAGGGAACGTGAGCTGGGTTTAGACCGTCGTGAGACAGGTGAGTTTTACCCTACTGATGACGTGTTGTTGTGTCTCCCCTCGTGCGTTCGGCGCTATATTGAGCCGTGTCCCCCCCACGCTTCACTATCAACACATTCCATTGAAAATCTATGAAAGTTCGAGTGTTCAAACGAGAGAGAAATGCGAGAGAAACTCCAGTCTGAGAAAAGCGTAGAATGTGTGTGGTGACATTGAGATTTGTTGTTTTTAAAGTGCTTTATAAATAAAGTTGGATTGGATTGGAGATTTTGCGTTTCGTAACTTGAAATTTCATTCGTATCTAGAGACCAAAATTTGACGTGAAGGCATTTCGTAACTTGAAATTTTCGTTTGTTGGGTCATTCGTAAGGTGAGGTACCACTGTACTTCAAATTATACTGACATGATAAGCATTGTTAAAGGAATCCACAGAATTGTTCATTTATCTTTTTTTCTGCTGATGTTCAGTTGGTCCATTACACAGGCACCGTATTGATTTCTGTCACAGCAGGAGCCCCGTTTTATCTCAGACTTCACTCTATGCTCTTTGAATAAACTAGATACACATCATCTTAAGATCTACAGTGCCTTTTATTTCCATTTCCTGTGAGCGGAGGATAAGGCCAAATTATTCTTTTTCTCTGATCTATAGGATTAATGGAAGGATGTAAATGTCAAAGATGAACAAAGATTAATGCCATAACACAATACTTCAATCCACTAACAGACACCTCCTCTAACACCTACACATTTTTAGAAGAAGAAGCAACTTTATTGATCTCACACAGGAGAAATTCTTCTCTGCATTTAACCCATCCTGTTATTAGGAGCAGTGGGCAGCACATTACTGCGCCCGGGGACCATCTCCATGATCTTCTTGCTTCAGTTTGGTCAGGACCTAAGCTGGAGGATTTTACCTATCGTGCATGTTTTGGGTTGATGGGGGAAACTGGAGTGCCCGGAGGAAACCCACCCAGACACGGGGAGAACATGCAAACTCCACACAGAAAGGCTCGGGCGACCCGGGGATTGAACCCAGACCATGCATGCAAACTCCACACAGAACACACACAGAAAGGCCTGGGCGACCCAGGGATCAAACCCCGAACCTTCTTGCTGTGAAGCGTAAGTGCTCAGCCACCGTGCCGCCATTATTCATTATACACCACAAAGCATAAAGCACGATGATAAAATGTTCAGTTAACTTTACCCAGTAACGTGGTATCAGCCTGCCAGTTACAAGTGAATACATGTTTTGCTGGTCACAAGAACCAAGCGATCTTAAAACCAATGTGTAACCTTGACATGGGTTCCAGAGTGATGAAAATGTAATGTTACCATACCAATGACCAAAATAGCAATATTCTTATTAATTCTCTTCTTATTAAGGATAAGATTGCACACTGTTTGTTATAGTTATAGTTGTGTGTTGTGTTTTTTAGACATTTGGCATGCATTGCTACCTTGGTAAGTGCCTGTTCTGTCCTCTCGGGGGCGCTGCGATAAGCCTGGCTGATGTCACTTAGGGGGAGAGGCATGTACTGCAGGGTGAAATTACTGAGAAGAGAGAACAGAAAGTGGGTTAAAGACACAGCAACAAATACTTCTGTAGTAAACCAAGACAGAAGGAATCAGGACTGAAGTCAAATGAAGTAAACAGGTTATAACCCGGGTAAACTCAACCTGAAATAGGGATTAAAATAATAGTAAATCACAAAATAACACCCAATACCAATCCAGAACACGACAAAACATATTTAACACCACAGTCTGAGCGCCACTGTCCTACGGCATCAAGTGTTAATTCTTTCATCTTTGTAAGCCACCCATCTTTGGCCTTAAGATAAATCTGAACCATATGAGATAGCAAAGTGGAAAGCTACAATTTGCTTGGCTTGTGTTACAAAATTCAGATCGGTCACATCATGTTTCTAAAAATTCTGTAATTCTATCACACTAATCAATACTTCTCCTCAGTACATATGCTGGTAGATATTACTTGTATTTCAAGAAAGAAAAACTTTTAAATTTAACTTACTGTTCAAGCGCTCTGGCCACGTCAAGAAAGCCAGACGCGGAGGTGTTGTTGCGATCCCATGTCACACTCCTGCAGGGCAAGGACATGAGACACATTCAGGACTTTTCTATATAATATTCTCCACACAACATGAACTTAAACATATCCACTGACAGTAACTCGGACTAAGAAAGCAAGACATTTTAATTTTCTTATGCCTGCATTTTGCCCAAACAGGGACGTGTGTGAAAAGGGCCAGGACGAAATATCCCTGGATGTTTGGTTTGTCTTGGGATTTTCACTATTTTTGAGTGCATAGAGAACAATAGGCTATAAAAAGGAGTTACTTTAGTTTTACCTGAGGGTTGTGTTGATTTGTAAAGCTTTGCTCAACATCTTTGCTCCAATGTCGTCCATGTTGTTCCCACTAAGGTCCACTTTCCTCAGACACGTGTTGCTGCCCAGAGCATTCACCAGAACTGTGCCCCGAGACCGCAGCCTTGAGTCTGTGAGAGACAGAGTCTGCAGGGCCTGTCCAAACAGAATCAATATACAGTTATGTAGAGCTGGGAATAACAGGATGCGCAAGATTCAGTACAAAGTGTAAATCACTCAGGGCATACAATTACACAGATAATTTAAAGGGCCCATATTGCTCTATTTTCTGATCTGTTATAATGTTGTTTCCTCATCAAAAACATGCCTGGAGTTGTATGTTGTTTGAGTCATACATGTTTAACAGACAAATCTTGTATATTTAGGCTGAGTTCTTCTCTCAAACTGTAAACTCTTCCACACTGTCATGTCACATGGTAATACAGGAGTGCTCCACTGTGGTTTTAAACTCCATACACCTTGAAACACGGCTTAAAGTTCACAAGAATCAATTGTGTGTAATAAAGGACCTTTAAAACAGCTATATAAGAGACCACTGCATTTTGTTTGTGTGAAATCAACATATCTACATGTTTTACAGCCATTCCATTCCAGTGTCGGTTAAATTCCAACACAAACACAAAGCTGAGCTACTTCAGTTCTTGCACCAGGAGTGGAATAAAGTCACCCAAGAACAATGTGAAAGACTTGTGGAGAGCATGTCAAGACTCATGAAAGCTGTGATTAAAAATAAGGGTTATTGCACCAAATATTGATTTCTGAACTCTTCTTAAGTGTAAACATTAGTATTATGTTGTTGTAAAATGAATTTGATCTTGTTTTTTTTTTTTTGCATTGTTTGAGGTCTGAAAACATGTATCTTTTTTGTTATTTTGACCATTTGTCATTTTCGGCAAATAAATGCTCTAAATGATAATACAGTGGTACCTCACCTTACGAAAGACCCAACAAACGAAAATTCCAAGTTACGAAACGCCTTCACGTTAAATTTTGGTCTCTAGATACGAAAGAAAATTCAAGTTACGAAACGCGAAATCTCAAAAATTCAAATAATGCGCGCTCAGATGCGCGCTCAGCCACACACATTATACGCTTTTCTCAGACTGGATTTAAACTTTTCTCACATTTGTCTCTCGTTTAAACACTCAAACTCTCATAGATTTTCAACAAAATGTATCGGGGCTGCGAGCACGAGACCCGTGCTCAAACCATGCCTCCTCTAGACCAGGTTTAGACCAGGTTTAGAGGAGGCACGGTTTGAGCACGGATCTCGTGCTCGCAGCCCCGCGCCGGGTCATGCATCACACATGTCCGCGCGCACACTTCTCCGCCCTCCCCCTTCCCCACACGCACGCAGTCGCTGCTCGCCTCAGCTGTGACTCGTGAGGTACACCGGTGCTGCTGCTAATAGCAGAGCTAGCACGAAACCAGGAAATAGACCCGCACACGGCGCTTTAATCCACCTGGTCCAGTCCTGGTTTAGTCCAGGTTTAGTCCTGGTCCAGTCCAGGTTTAGACCTTGGTCTAGACCTGGTATAGTCCTGGGTCTACAGTCTCAGGACGCAGAACACAGTGTTACACTATAAAAAAAGAGTTACACTATAAAAAAAACTTGGAATGGGGCCTTGGAACGAATCAGGCTTTTCCATTGAAATAGCTACTCAACTTACGAAAGATTCACGTTACGAAACCACTTCTGGAACGAATTAATTTCGTAAGGTGAGGTACCACTGTATTTTTATTTGGAATGGGGAAATGTTGCCAGTAGTTTATAGAATCAAACAAACCTATAAGTAGTAAAATCAGAAAAACTGATAATTTTGCAGTGGTTTCTTATTTTTTTCCAGAGCTGTATAATACTGCTGTAATCAATATACATCACCTAAAATATATTGCTGTATTTGCACCATATTTGCAGTTTACATATATTGTACAGGGCCTCTTCATGCACTTTTTTGTTTTTAGAGCCAAAACAAGTCAGAGTTGTTTTGTATAGGGCTTGGCTATATGGTCAGATGGTCATAATGTAATACCCGATGGCATGTGCTTTGTTTATTGTCAAATATGTGAGTTATTTAGATGAAAATTAAGTTGAAAGAATACAAATTGAGAGCTGTGTTGAGAATGGGGACAGAGCAGCCGAAGGGGAAGGCTAAGATTTACTCCTCTGCAATGTCACGGCTCACCAGTGGCTTTACATGATGTTTACACAAATTATTTATATTGTGTGAGGGATGTGATATGGACACTATGCTGAAAGAAACGGGAATTATTAATGACAGTGACACTTCTAGCACAAAACATACTGCAAAAAGGAAGGCTTTGAGGATGTGCAATACTAACTGTCAGCACAAGACGGGGGATTCAACCATAAATCTTTAATGATATTTTTACACGGAGGGACATCTTTTATTAAAACGCGCGCTACTGCCCACTTAACCTTGAACTGTTCTCCCCTCATGCTTTTAAGCCTGAAGTAAAAACAATATATACCGTGAGTTTGTATTAAAAAATATCAAAATAATGTTTCCCTGTTTCCTTGCATAATACTGAAAAAAGATGAAAAAGATGAAATGAAAATGAAAAATAATCAAATTACTAAATACAATAATATTCAGATGCCTGTTATAGTACATATCGGATAGATTGAAGAACTATAAAACATTTTTTCTTATCAGGACAATCACAGGGTTGTCAGTAATGGCACAAAAATTAAAAATTAAATTAATAACTGAGATGTTCTAGCATCTTTGTCTTCAGTGAACATTTCAGTTTTACTCACGCAGTCTTCTTCTTGTATAAGCTGCACTAACTTCTGCAGCACCTCATCCAGTAGCCTACAGACACAAAGAGGCAGAGGATTAGCTGGCATGGTCACTTTCTGCGGCTTGCCTGCCGTGTGCCTATGGGCATTTAGAAACAACAGTAGACCCATCACACGGGCATATTCAGGCAAGCTTTAAGCAGTTTTGGTACACTGAAGAACACAAATATATTTCCAGGGGGAGTGAAGCGTGGCCCAGAAATAAAAAAATCCAGCACCTGTTTTTGATGTTGAAGTTTTTGCCCAGATGGAGGTGTTTGAGGGAGGGATGTCTGGAGAGAGCAGGCAGCACCGTGAGCAAGTCCGCATCCAGACCTGTCAACCACAGAAAACACATATGAGCATAGTGAAAGGAGCGAGATAAAAAGGCACTGAAGCTTCATATTTACTGGTCACGCAATATACAGATTAATTTATACATTACATTATGACAGACAGGTAAAGTTTTGCATTTCCATACGTTTTCTCCCTTTGTCTGCCCACTTTGTACTTACTTGTACTTGAATAAGAGTCCAGGTCATACATTAAAAATGTTTGATAGCCCCTTTTCTCCAATAAAAAGATACACATAAATAGAAAAAAAAGTAAATAAAAATCTGCTACTTGTTACTAGACCTAACCCTAAGACACGGGGCCTCTCAGTTCTACAGTTTTGAACAAGAAATCAATCCCTTTCTATTTTTATGTGATTTTAAATCAATATTACAGTGTAAAATTAACAAAATGTGATGCCTCAACAAAATAGGTCAGCGCATCTCCAAACCTCCAGCTCTAGTATGAACACAGTCTGCAAACAAAAGTGGTTAAATATGAATAGGAATAAATATGTTATTGTTATTTACTGCCTAAGGTCACCAAAGAAAATCCTCCTGACGGGCACACTTTTGCATATTAAATTAGCATATGGCATTCTTGACCTGTTCCTCTCAAAGCTTTGGACTGGTATAACCCTTGTTGGCTGGATTCAAAGCATGAATAAACTATAACATAAGCTCTAAGGACCGGAGGCCAGGGTAGTAGATGGACATTTATTGAAGAGAATGCAAACCGTTGTCTGAGATATCCAGAGTAGCCACCGAGGAGACTCGAGGGAATAGTTCTTGGATCACAGCGGCGCCTGCGGACCTGAGCTGTGAGAGAGAGAGAGAGAAAGGGGAATAGAGAAAGGTAGAAAAAGAGGGAGAGGAAAAAAAAAGGGGGGGTGAAAACAATACGCCATGAATCACACGCATTTCAGGCTAAGTCTATAGAGATTTGTTCCATTTTTCTAGACAAAGGAAAATGTATAGATGGGCTGCACAGGATTCAAAGAAGTCGAAGAATTTGTCGGCCAGCACATGCATCTTGTGTTCTTTCTCTATTTGGTGCATTTATCACAACATATACTGTAGGAAACTATTGCAAATACAGTGTGTCAGGTCAAAATAAAGAAGTTTTGGACACATTTCTCTGCTGAATGCTATTAGGGCTGTGGGAAGCCGAAGAAAACCTTGGCAACAAATGAAATATGGTGGGGTAAACTGACTGTATATTGGCCAGCAAGCCACTAAATTTGCTCATTCTATCATCTTAATGTCATGCTTTAGGGATGTGAAGATGATCCCAGTAATTTTGACACGCAGAGACAAATTTTATTGTCTTTCTATCAACATATAATATGATATGATCAATTTAGAACAAGTATACATATAGAGAGTACATTATTTATTGTACTTTAGAAAAACTCTTACCTCACAGCCGCTAATGTCCAGATGAAGGTCATTGATATGGGGATTGGAGGTTAACCCAGTTAGTAAAGCCCTGAAGGAAATAAAAAAAAAAAAACTAGAACAGACAAGGAGATGAAACGCAGCAGGCAGACACAACGCAGCAGTGCGTAACTTCACAAATCTGCTTTTGCCTTTTTTGATAAAAGAGCAGGAGAATATGAGAAGACAGGATGAGTACCTTAGTACATCAGAGGGCAGCTTCATGGACGACAGGCTGACATGGTTCAAACTAAAGGCAGAGCTAAAGAACTGGCGGAAAAGTGGTAACGTGTCCTTCACCTTTCTGTAACATGGAAAACAAAGTGGATGAAAGAGAGATAATAGCAAAGTCCAAGTTATTGTGGTTATTACAGGGGTTGTTCTTAGAGCCAGATCACAATATCTATTTCAATTAACTAATTAATGTTGTCTTGGTATCTTCTATACAGTCTTTAAGAGGTAGCTAAAGCCTTCTGTTGTTTCTGAACGTTCACTCTTCAATGTGATTGGTTAGACTTCTCCCTGTTTCCCACAATATTCTAACATACAAATGGTTTCAAGTTCACCTGATACTTCTTTATGATATTTTTAAACAAATGAACCCAAAACTATATTCTTGTTACAATGTCAAAACAAATATTCAGACTAGCCACGCAAAAGTATGGAAAATCTTAAGATAAGGCTGAGTGGGTGCAATGAGTTAACCAGACAGAGAGTTGACACAAATGCATAAAGTAAATGAGTTGTGCAGATTTAGAGCACCAAGTACCAACGCAATATGAAAAATTGAGTTTTTCTGGTAGTTTAAGAGACAGAGTGACTGGGGTCAAATGATAGATGTCTCTGCTCAAATATTCATGAGTCCTATCTACGCACAGGGCTCTGGTTTAAAATGGCAGTCGACACACCCACACAGTGATTCCCACAAAGCTCATTCTGATTTCCCATTAGGAGGGAGATAAAGATGAGATCAGGCAAAAGAGGCAGAGGAAGAAATGAGAGAGAGAGAGAGAGAGAGAGAGAGGGAGAGGGAGAAGATGGGTCATTTGAGTGATGGATCTGTAGGTTAACAGAATTGGGTAAAATTTTAAGATTAAGAAATGTGTGAAACTGCTGTTAACAAAAAGGTATTTGGTATGTAAATACCTTTGTTGATGTGGATATTAACTTTTGGTGTGGATTGAGATCACTGTTTTGAGGAAATAGATCAAAGATACCAACTTCACTCTCTAAAACAAATAATCGTAAGTGGCTTGATAGAAAGAGCACTTTATTTTTACCATTTCAAGATAGGACCAGTACCACAGAGGTGCTACTGGCGTTTTTGTTTATAATAATGTTTGGTCTGTACTGTACATTAAAAACTATGAAGTTCTGACTAACCTGTGGGAGAAGGAGTTTTTGGAAAGATTGAGAAAGGAGAGATCAGCACAGCAGCCCCTCAGCAGAGCCCCAAAGAGCTGCGTTAGACACAGGGTGGAAACAGTTAATCTGGCCCCAACACACACACATTATTTATTTAAAAGTCTTACGTAAACATTTGATTATCCTAAGATGGCATTACTCACAAAGTCCACACAGCAATCTGTGCCTGACAGATCCAAGTGCACCAGACAGTTGGGCTGAGACAGAAACAGATATAAGCTCTGAAAATAGAGGAGCAGGGGTTACGTACGTTAATTTAGAATAAAGAATATATGGTTTGTGAACTTCACTGATTGATCTGAAACATTTCCTAAAATAATCTTTTGAGTAATTGCGAGTAAGACATAAAACTAACACTGAAAACTGGTAAAACTATGGGTTATGGGTTTAAATCATATTACTTTTTCCTGACTTCTAACAACATAAAAGATATATTAAATAACTGCAATGCCCTAATTTTTCCTCACTCTGAAACCCATGGAAACCTTCTTGGCCTAAACTGGGGATGACTGCATAAATAAACCTCTTGTTAAATACATTAAGTCCATTATTTGACTAACTTGAATCAGTGGAGCAATCTCATGGATAACTATGGGCACACAGCTATCTACTGTATGGATTGTGCTTTTTCAGAATCAAGGCCATTGCACCAACAAAGAGGAAAGCTTTTGTCAAATGAGGCAGAGGAATGAAACAGACAAAGCAAATTGTGAGCTACAGCACATACTGGTGCTTCTTCAGTGATCATTTGTTACTATGGTGTAAAATCAATACACTGATATATATCGAAAATAAACCTAGATACACATTTCAGAAGGTAATACTTAAAGAAATGGGAAACAAATGGGTTTTCGAATTATCTTAAACCTCATCAGAAGTACAGTTAAGATGATATAGTATATCAAAATGTTTCCCATAGTATCAAAATCAAGTTTCAACACAACTGTGGAGACAACAATAATGATCCACTTGAAATAAAGTGATTCTGCATTGTTTTTGTAGAGTGAGTGGAGTTTCCGGATGGCTTTGCTACTGACCGAACAATCCTCTCCTGACAGGACCCCGGGGTTCTTGCTGAGGTCCAGGTGCAGCAGCGAGTTTGAGTATTCATCACTGGAGCTCAAGGCCTGGGACAAGGATGCCATTCCTGAACAGGCAGAGCGAGAATTTTGCTTGTAAATACTGTACGACTGTAGATAAAAATATGTGCACTCAAATTCCCTCCACAAATAAAAGTCTACTACATACTATTCTTCAGAGTTCAATGCAAGTAGTACAAAAGATAACTCACACAGAGTAATATCATATAAAACAAGATATAAATACAATATTAAAATCTCTCTCCGAGCTGAGTTCTTGATAGTCTCAATGAATCAACTGGTATAGAATACTGAATGTATCTGAGCAAAAGCAAATGGCAGTAGTAGTACTATTTTCAAATCATTTCGTGCTCCTGCATTATTGATTTGCCCTGTGAGGCAGGTAAACGGGCATAACAAGAAGTAAGTGCAAAGCGTCTGTTCATTTTGATGCAATATTTACATTCTCCATTGGGTAAAAGCTAAGATGAGACAGCCATGGGGGGCAAAAGAGGCCTATAGGGCTTCAGAAAAGTACTGATCCAAAAAGCATGAAGAAAGAGCTTCAAGGGACTATTACTGACGGCTCTGAAAGATTTATATTCACGGACTAAAAATGTGCGAGGAACTGTCAAAGCTGCCTCGTTAGTTTCATCACATTTAGACAAACAGATGGCCGAGTTAATTGTGGGAGCTGTGCTTGGGCTACAATTTGGTTGGTAATTTAAAAAAACTAACCTTTGGAGGTGAGGGAGGTTTTGGAGAGATTGAGGAGGCGCAGTCCTTTACTGAGGCGGCATATCTGCTGGATTAGGTTGGACACACCTGTAATGACAATAAAAGTGGGCAATGCATTTAAAAACAAGCTGTGGTTTAAAATGCATGTTTTCCTTATTCAAATTCACTAAACTTTTATCGATGTTACGTGTAGAATGTGGAAACCGAGGCATCTCTATGTACAGCTCTGGAAAAAAACAAGAGACCACTGCATTTTTTTTTCTGAAATCAGCATCTCTACATGTATTACAGCCATTCCATTCCAGCGTCTGTTGAATTCCAACACAAACACAAAGCTGAGCTACTTCAGTTCTTGCACCAGGAGTGGAATAAAGTCACCCAAGAACAATGTGAAAGACTGGAGAGAGCATGCCAAGACGAATGAAAGCTATGATTAAAAATAAGGGTTACTGCACCAAATATTGATTTCTGAACTCTTGAGTGTAAACATTAGTATTATGTTGTTTTAAAATGAATTTGATCTTGTTTCTTTGCATTGTTTGAGGTCTGAAAACATGTATCTTTTTTGTTATTTTGACCATTTGTCATTTTCTGCAAATAAGTGCTCTAAACGATAATATTTTTTATTTGGAATTTGGGGGGAAATGTTATCAGTAGTTTATAGAATCAAACAAAAATGTTCCTTTTGCCCAAACACATAACTATAAGTAGTAAAATCAGAAAAACTGACCATTTTGCAGTTGTCTCTTATTTTTTTCCAGAGCTGTATATGTTTTGTCATTTAACTAGAAATAGTATAGTGTTCTATCAAAATAAGAACCATAGTGTTTCATAGGGTGGATGCAGGGATAAGGCTGGCTTATATATAGTTTCTCTAGATCACTAACCTTGATTATATGTGTTGCATCAATGAAGACTGACAAATTACACTGATCAAAGCATTTAGCCAGGTGCAATCAGAAAGGATGCTGCGGCAGGCTATAATTTGAAGTTAACTGCTGAGTAAATCCAAGGCAAAGGCACCAGAAGAGATTTGTCCATAAAAAACACTGACCAGTGGAATAACCATTAAGTTGCCGTTGTTGATATAAAATTGAATGATTATACCTTGGTTGTCGAGGGAGTTGTGTGCTAGATTGAGAGAATGAATGACTGAACCAGGGTTTTCTGAGAGCGCCGTGGACATCTTCTGTGGAAAATCTCTGCAACAACACACAGGCAATTTTAATTTACTTTGATTAAAAATAAAACATTTAACATCCTAAAAAAAATGACTCTCCATTCCCCCTAACAATGGACAATTTAACAATTTAACCAGTTCAGCTACTCAAAACAAAACAAAAATAAAGAATTCAACTCAAAGTATAATAAGAAACCAAAACATATCAAACTATGCCACAAACATGATTTTAAAAAGCTTTCATTTAAGGACTATCCATGAACAAACTATAGCTTAACAATATCTGTAAATATGTGTTCCAGTGCTTACGATTTGAGCCCTGCATTCTCCAGCGTTAACTCCTCGAGGCTGGATGATTTGCTGACAGTGTGGAGGACCTGCTCTGCCACCTCCGAGCCCTGTGGAGAAACATTATTTCTGCATTAGCCTAATCATTAACATGCTGAAATCCAATGCAGAGCTTTGATCTTACAATACGCAGGTCTTTGCAGTAAAGTTTGGTGAACCAGGTGTTGTAGGCCATTGATGCTACAATCACCGCCAAATCCCTAAATAAGAAATAAAAAAAACACAGCAGAGTTTGTAGTCTTTAAAAAGCATATTTTTCAATATCTCACATATTGATTTTGTACGTGATGCTGTCTGAACTAGTTCAAACTAGTTCAAAGCTCCTCACCTGCTCTCCAGGTGGCTAAAGTCCAGCAGGTTAAACTCACGGTTGTCCTGGGAGTGATATATGGTGTCCACATCCTATAAGCAGCAGCACAGGCCCATAAATCCATTTCTCTGTGGTCTATATAACCTCACAATATTTCTGTGGACAGTGTCATACAAAAACACTTCACAGAGCACTCTCGGTTCTTACCCACTGCACTTCCTCCTTGCAGCTGATGCCATTATAGTCACACAGAGCGGCATAGGTCTCCGAGAAGCCTCCTGGGACAGAGACAGGCAGGGGGGAAAATAGAAAAAAGAGAATTTCAGATAATGTGAACAGATGCCTCTTTCACTAATAAACTCACAGACAGAAACAGTCACCCCAATTATCAATCATGAGTTTGTGTGACAGCGGCTGTATAAGGAACATCTGGGAGAGCTTTTTTTAAATGTTTTTAGAGCCGATTTTCGCCTCGGTCTGCAGAATGAAGTGCCCTGATTTGTAAGCTGAGTTGCAAGAGTGAGAGAGTGTAAAGATTCTAGAGAATGATGATTCCATCCAATGACAAATCTTACTTTACAAAGATTACTTTGGCAAATGCCAAGTGTGGAGATTTCATTTGTAGTGACTTGTATCTTTAGAGGTAAGATTTAGTGCTACACCGGTTGCCCTTTTGGGTGAAACAAAGATCAAAGTGGCTTAAAGGGATATTCGAGGATTTTTGACATGGGGGCTAATTTCCGAGTTAGCCAGAGTGTTGCAGAGATGTGGAGACACTTTTTAGCGAATTTCATGCAGTCCTTCCAGCTGCAGAGTTTTCAGTTGCTAGGCTAGCACAAGTCAATGGTAAATGGTAGCCTGATTTTAATCAGGCTTACCCACACCATAGTGCACCCAAGACAAGTCAATTATAACGGCAGACTGTCGATGTAAATATATGTTGATAGAGTAATTTTTGAAATAAAACTGACTGCGAATAGCATGAATCATTCCATATCTGAGGGACTAGCTTCGCAGCAGCAGCGGAATTTTACTTTACTCTAGTTGGTTGTGAAGTGACCAATCACGTAAACAGAGAAGCGAGAAAAGTCGTAGTAGGGAAGACCACAGAGTGAAGAGGTGAATTTTAAAAGAACTACCGGGCAAAATGGTGTTTCAGTGTGCATTTCGAAAATGTATAAATAAAGCCCGCAGGTGGGCACCACAAAGTTTTCACAGCTTTCCAGTGCACGATCGAGAAAGGACTCGACTGTGGCTTGTAGCTGCTGGCTTAGACATCAACACACCGGTGGAGACGCTACATAAACAGAAGATTTGCAGTGATCATTTCGGACCAGACTACTACACCAAATCCCTTGGAAAGCCTAGTCTGACAACCACTGCAATACCATCTGTCTTTCCAAGCGCAAGATCCCGTGATGAAGAACAGGTTTGTACCTTTTTTACCCAAGCTTGCTCCTGTCGTTATGTTAGCCTGCTGGTCGATTGATGAAGACTGTGCTAGAGCATTTGCTTCATTCTTGTAGTCTACCCGGCTGACAGAAAAGGCATGCACGCTCATAAAGTTGTTGCTAGCCCGTGAACATTCATCTGTATCAGCGCTCTCAAGTCTCACACTTTGAGAGTGTGACACACGCAATTCAACGGTATTCAAATGGTATTTCTCACGCTGAAATTTTGTTAAGCAATTCAAAACTGTAGCCACTGTTCACAGCGCTTCTGTGCCCAGAAAATCGGTTATTTCAGCGAAAAAAAGTCACGCCCCCCCCACCCCCCCGCTCCTCGGAAAAAACGCAGTTACACGCACCATCCCGCTCCCCCAATATAAATCTCACTCCTACCAAACTTCAAAACTTGAGAGCCCTGGTCTGTATATTCCGGCTCGTACAGGTACGGTTCAGTAGAGAAAGCAAATTACTCAGCATCGTCTTCAAAAGCATCGGGGAGACCTCCAAACGTGGCCATGTCTGGACTGTAGAACAGGGCAGGCTACTGTACTCTACGGCTAACGATGACAGCTGAAGGTAAACAAAAAACAGCTGGAAACCTAGCTGCAAGTTTTTTTTTTTCCTCTGGCAGCACGGTGGCTGAGTGGCTAGCAATCATGCTTCACAGCAAGAAGGTTCAGGTTGCCCAGGCCTTTCTGTGTGGAGATTGCATGTTCTCCCCGTGTCTGCGTGGGTTTCCTCCGGGCACTCCGGTTTCCCCCACCAACCTAAACATGCACCATAGGTAAAATCCTCCAGCTTAGGGCCTGACCAAGCCTAAATAACAAAACAAAATTATGGGGATGGTCCCCGGGTCAAATATAGAAACAACTCCTCCTGTGCGAGATCAATAAAGGTCAATCTTCTAATCCTTGACCACTGTCAGGCGCTTTGTGCTACAATTTTGTATGAAAAGCGCTTTATAAATATTGTTTGATTTGATTTGATTTGATATCACTCCGTCCATGCCTAGCTTGATCGGGAAAAAAAACAAGCATGAGG
Source organism: Paratrypauchen microcephalus (assembly GCA_036785185.1). NCBI lineage: Eukaryota > Metazoa > Chordata > Actinopteri > Gobiiformes > Gobiidae > Paratrypauchen > Paratrypauchen microcephalus. The sequence goes on along the minus strand of JAVJIX010000184.1, from coordinate 903,224 downwards.
ACATAAATCCTTTAAAGTACAAGGTTGATTATATTTCTAAAATTGTTCCATCAACACAGACATTTGCATCGACAGTCTGGCGTTATAGTTGACTGGCCTCGAGTGTCCTTTGGTGTGGGTAAGCCTGATTAAAATCAGGCTACCATTTACCAGTGACTTGCGCTAGCCTAGCAACTGAAAACTCTGCAGCTGGAAGGACTGCATGAAATTCGCTAGAAAGTGTCTCCACATCTCTGCAGCACTCTGGCTAACTCAGAAATGAGCCCCCATGTCAAAAATCATGGAATATCCCTTTAATCACCAAAGCAGCTTTTGTAATGACCTGACTAGGGATGTTCTAATATATTTTTTTCAGTTCTAATACCAATAACAATATTAATACTTTGACTTTAAGTATCTGCCAATACCTGATAACCGATACCAGTGTAACAACGGAGAATGGCACTTATTTACTTAAACATAGTTAACATATTACACAAGAGATCCAGTTGTGTTATGTAACTGTTGTTTATCCTTCAAGGAACTACTGATCAGCTTTGTATCAATAAAAGTTCAAACATTATGAGACCAAAGTCAGCCTGTAAATAGTCTTATTGCGTCCAATAAAAGGCCCAGTCAGGATATCGGCTTAACCGATATCATGTATTCGATATCCGATCTAGCTAATTTTTCAGTATGCCTAAACCAGTATCAGTATTGGTTCATCTCTATCTGATTTGCATGTTAATTTGTCCATTTTTGAAGCAACTACATTTATCTAGGCTTGTTGAAGGAAAAGTTGATTTAAATGTATTTTTCCCCACAAAATGGTTCAGTCTTATAATATACTGTCCTCATTTGTGTTACAGTGCGTGTGTTGGATGCTAATGTTTCATACCACACGCCCTCTGGGTCTCCACTGAGGTCTCAGAGCTGGGTGAGTACTTCTTGGAGCCCTCTGAAAGGTCACTGTCTGAGTGGCAGATGGATGGCCTGAAAAAAAGAAAAAGAAATGAAGTAAATGTGCAGTGCAAATGTGAAAGAAACAGGTAAAGAACTTGATTGATTGATGGATTGATTGAAAATGTACTACAAATATGCAGGCACTGGCTCCCACAATATTCAAAACAATACACTGGCCATGCATGAATTCGTAGTTTATGGTAAATGCTCTTTCTATCATACCGACACGTCTGACAAGGATAAGTCTACTAAAACTAATATTCTAAGTAAATCTTTAGTATGTATAAGATTGTGTTGAATTTTTTGTTAGAATTTTTCAATTTTAACCTTTGATTGATAGTTTAATGGTATGATAAAAAGAATGAATGTGTGTGCTGTTAAACGAATTTGTGACACTCACGCAAAGATGGAGTTGTTGAATATCCGTGACAGGGCGTAGTTGATATGATTGACCACATGGTTGAGATGTTCCCTGCACTCAAACCTCAGGGAGAAGCTGGATTTATCTGTGTCAATGATAACCTGAAATACAGTTATAGTAATTTAGTGAGTTCAGCTGTAGCAATGAACAAAGTGTGCTAAAGGCCAACCACTGAGTCTGCTACAATGAAAGACACGGCTGTATTACAACTTTACTACCAGATATTATAAGCCTTGCAATTAGGTCTGTGATTTTTTTTCTTTTTAATTGTAGGATTCAGTTAACTTTGCACATTTTATACACATCCAGAAGCTTTAACATTTGAATGAAATTACAAAAAGTAGAGGTTAATAGCGGTGTTAACTAAAGAATTAGCAGGTCTTAAACATAATAATCCTGCACATTGCTATGAACCTTTATTCAAATGTTCAGTTATTTGGAGAATCTCATCTGTTGGATCTTAGCTCAAGGTTTCACACACTTTTTAGGCAAGAAAATAGCACAGGACTCCCATTACAAATTATGATTTTTAACACTTGCAATGATTAGAAGCAGAGAAACATTTCGATCTTTAGTTGTTGTATCTTTTTGAATAGTTAGTGGTGAATTTTTACTTGAGTCCAATAGTGGTACATACCTGGTGGTCTGGATGGGAATTCAAAGCCCTGATCTCCAAGAAATTGAAGGTTGTTTCTACCTAGAAAACAAACAAACACATTTAACACTGAAATCATAGATGAACACTGTATGAAGAGAGCTATGACTTTACCTTTGTGGGAATCTTTGGCGCCATGAAATAAAGACGCCAAGTTGTAAGAACCTAAAAATGAGAAACAAGAACATTTTATCAAGATTTCCCAAAAAAAGTTCACTGCACAGTCATACTCCCTGCTGAGTGTCAAAAATAGTCCCAGATTTTTTATGGTAATGATAGAAAGAAATGGAGACCCACGTATTGATCGAGCTAAAAGCCTTCTATATCAGAAACACATTGTGCGACATAAATAGATTAAAATATAGCAATGCATGCTGACAAATTTTGGCATGTTGTAATGTTTAATCACATTTAGGTCAGTGTAGTTGTAATTTGTGTACATTACTCTGGGCAAGTAGGAAAATTGTTTATAGATTTCATTTGTGACACACAATGGAGCGTTTGGCTAAATAGGCAATTATTATAACACTAATGGTCATTTAGCATCAGCGGGGGATTTAATATAATAATACAATATCGCTGGGAAACACCACTCATTTTATTAGCATATTTACTCTGGGCAATCAACCTGGATCAGAGCCAGAAGTATTGCTTTTGCCCACCACCACACAAAGCTATGTCAAATGACCTATTTACTGTAACTACGCTGAATAAGTTTGGCTTAGTTTGGCTGCAATTGAAAAACTGGCAACAGTAAATGGATCTTATTGAATAGGCATTTTTCTAGCACGGCATTTCAACAGCCAAGATAACAAACCACATATTACATACAACATCTACTATAATGTAGATGTAGTCTAGCAATTTATTTTATGCTTTTAAGACCCTCTCGTGAGTCTGTATAGTCGTTGTTGTAGAATTTTGTAATAAGAGCAGAACACTATACTATTTCTAGTTAAATGACAAAATATATACAGCTCTGGAAAAAAAGAAGAGATCACTGCAAAATTATCAGTTTTTCTGATTTTACTACTTATAGGTATGTGTTTGGGCAAAATGAAAATTTTTGTTTGAGTCTATAAACTACTGACAACATTTCCACCAAATTCCAAATAAAATAGTATCGTTTAGAGGATTTATTTGCAGAAAATGACAAATGGTCAAAATAACAAAAAAGATACATGTTTTCAGACCTCAAACAATGCAAAGAAACAAGATCAAATTCATTTTAAAACAACATAATACTAATGTTTACACTTAAAGGGACAGTGTGTAAGATTTTTTATTAATTAATTACTTAAATTGAAGATACCCATTCAAAAATACATTGTTTTCCAAGCCTTTTCACTTCCATCATGAAATCAAAGTATTCTTTTGAACTTAGATATAGTCACATAAAAGGGGGATCTTCCCCATGCAGAGGCAGCCATTTTGAATACGAGAGCCGCAGAAGGACATTTGGGCTCCGCCTTTGCCTTCGGCAAGGCTCGTGGTTTTGGGTAAACAACACAAGCATGCTGCTGGATCAGACTCGTAATGGATCTAACACGTGTTTTGGACTAAATTGTTTTACTGGATTTTATTCGCTGGATCCTTACGGACAAATTGAGAGCAAGTTTATGGTGAAATACAGAGTTTGACCTGTGCAAAGCATTCTAAGGTAAGCTAACCTCGTTTTGTGCTTTTCCGTATAAAAGCCCCATGTGCTCGGGGAGTGATTGTTTTGCAGGGAAATGAATTGCATAGTCAAAAAGAGGAGACTGTAAGGTTTCATTTGATGTGTAGATTTGATGTGTCATGGTACATGATCGGGAATGTGTGTTTTCATGAGAAAAGAAAAAAAAAACAAAACAGGACGGCGTTTTATTTATACAGTAGCGGCGCGCGGCTCGTGCGCGGGTGACCCTCGAGGTCTGCCGTAGCTAAAACAGAAAGTGCAATAGCACCATCCACCTATGCGCCACAAATCCTACACACTGGGGCTTTAAGAAGAGTTCAGAAATCAATATTTGGTGCAATAACCGTTATTTTTAATCACAGCTTTCATGCGTCTTGACATGCTCTCCACAAGTCTTTCACATTGTTCTTGGGTGACTTCATTCCACTCTTGGTGCAAGAACTGAAGTAGCTCAGCTTTGTGTTTGTGTTGGAATTCAACAGACGCTGGAATGGAATGGCTGTAATACATGTAGAGATGCTGATTTCAGAAAAAAATGCAGTGGTCTCTTATTTTTTTTTCAGAGCTGTAGATAAAGAAAAGCATACTTAATTTAATTTATAGTGTTGACCTTCTTTTTTACTTCATTTTCACATTTAAAGGAGAATTTACATTTTTTTACCATCTGAGCCTTATTTCGGTATAAAACAAGTTGTTTTACTCACCCATAGCCCTTTGGTGTCATTTGGAGCACTTCCAGAGATGTTTTAGATTTGCAATATCTGTAACGTGAGTTCTCGGGGCATATGTTTGCGGTCTCCAAATAACACAAACTTTAACACTTTTCAAATCATAAAAGCTCAATGTCTTAGTCTAGACTTTCGTTTGAGTCAAAAGTGGCCTGTAATCCGAGATTTAGCCATATTTTCGAGGAGACGAGGAGGCCAGTGCGCATGTGCGCAGCCACAGCTTATTTCGCTCTCAGCTCTCGGGACCCAAACATGAAACGCAAAGCTTTTGGACCATCGTGTTTGCAGTACCCACTTCAGTCAGGACAATTTTTTACCAGCAAAGGAAAAGAAAGAAGGCCAGCGGATTCAGCGGGCGGTTCTGAGAAGTAATGCGAACCTGATGGTTGTTCTCTGGTGCGCTGCTCCTAAAACTGTCTCATTCTTTCTGTATCCATTCTGTCTCCTCATCCGTATACTCCTCTTCCTCAGTCCTCCATAAGTCCTCTTCAGCCTCAAAGTCCGAATCTTCTGCCATGTGTCACTCGCAAACAGAAAAGTTGCGTCTTCTTATCTGCGAAATAAGCTGTGACTGAGCGCATGCGCACTGGCGTCCTCATCTCCTCGAAACTATGGCTAAATCTCGGATTACAGGCCACTTTTGACTCAAACGAAAGTCTAGACTAAGACATTGAGCTTCTATGATTTGAAAAGTACTAAAGTTTGTGTTATTTGGAGACCGCAAATATATGCCCCGAGAACTCACGTTACGGATATCGCAAATCTAAAACATCTCCGGAAGTGCTCTAAATGACACCAAAGTGCTATGGGTGAGTAAAACGACTTGTTTTATACCGAAATAAGGCTCAGATTGTAAAAAAAAATGTTAATTCTCCTTTAATTAAATCCAAAATTAAATCTTTTTTATCCTTTTCAGATTTTGAGCGTGCATGCTTTTATCTCGTCTGGACTACTGCAACGCACTTTATTCCTGAATGAATCAAAACGCACTTTATCGCCTGCAGTTAGTCCAGAATGCTGCTGCGCGTCTTTTAACAGGACGGAAAAAATATGAGCGCATCTCCCCCATTCTTGCGTCTTTGCACTGGCTTCCTGTTCGTTTTAGGATTGATTTTAAGATTTTATTGTTTGTTTTTAAAGCGTTGAATGGACTGGCCCCAAAATACATCTCTGACCTCATCCAAATCTACAGACCGGTGCGCGCTCTGAGGTCAGAGGGCCAGCTCCAGCTCAAGGTCCCTAAGACTAGACTTAAAACTCGGGGGTACAGGGCTTTCTCTGTGGTTGGCCCTAAGTTATGGAACACTCTGCCCCCTCATGTCAAAACAGCCCCCACACTGGAGAGTTTTAAGTCTCGTCTTAAGACCCACTTTTATTCTCTGGCTTTTAATACCGTGTGAGTTGTGCGGTCCTCTGTGTTTGTTTTTTTTTAATAATTGCTTTTGTTTTTAGTTATTTTATTATTATCACTTTATTTATTGCTATTTTAATAATGTTTTTATTAAGTTTTATTGATTTTATGTGCAGCACTTTGGAAACTGTTTCTGTTTATAAAATGTGCTATAGAAATAAAGTTGGATTGGAGTTGGATTTACTTCAACTTTTACTGAGGTTCAGGTTTGAAGCACCTCTTTCACCCCTGCTTACTAGAAACATCTGTCAGGTAGTAACTGGATGAATCTGATTTTCTTAAAAACTCTAAAGGCAAACAAAGGGAGTGACTCTGGCCTATAGTGGTGTCCTCCGCTCTTCCTCTGTCTATCTTCTGCCTCGCCGCTCCCAATCATTTACTCTCTCTCCAAGTGGCCCTCCGGACCCACACCATCCGCATGCCTAAATAAAATAATTAAATTACCCCTCACTTTAATGTTTTTGCAGAGGAATCCATCAGAGAAGCACAGACATAATCAACACCCACACAACCACAGAAAGGTAATAAGTCAAAATGTGCACTATAGATGACAAGCCAAGAGAGCAGAGGGGAAAGCAAGAAGGGTCTGTAGTAAAGCAGGACCAAGCCAGGACTAAACCAGGACTAAACAGGGATGGTGCATCTGAAAAATCACTATAAAACAACTATTCCTTAATAAATGTACAGTATATTTCACGTATTTTATGACAAAGAAGCTTGTTCTCGTTAGCAACCTGTCCACTTGTAACCCATCTGCACACGATTTGTCAAATAACATGCAGATTAAATGCAAATAATACAAAGCTCTTGAGCCAGAGCTAAAGATTTCCTTAAAACTGTTTCACTAAACCAGACCTGGGCATTTCAAGGCCCGGGGTCCAAGCCGACTCTGTCCGGCCCGCGAAAGGTTGCTTGGAATTAAGAAAATAAAACCTACTTTTAAAATTGTACATAATGCATTTGTACTGATGCAATTGTACTGATGATCATCTGTTAAGATTAAGATTAAGCTTAGGCTTTTAGCCTTTATTGGTCTCACACACAATGACACACAGGAGAAATTTGACTTCTGCATTTGACCCATCCTTTTCAGGAGCAGTGAGCAGCCATCTTTTTCAGCGCCCGGGGGGCAGTACCGTGAAGGGTCTTGCCCAAGGACCCACACTGGTTAGCTCATTGCCCGGGGGGGGGGGTTTGAACCTACAACCTCCAGGGGGAAAGTCCATGACTTACCAGTTGAGCTAACCAGCCGGTAAACGTGCTTCACATCCCCACCTCAAACATGAACCTGACTTTGTTGCACTTGTTAAAGTTCAACAGAGGCTAGATTTCTCTCACTGATCAAGAAAAAAAAAACTGCTTCTAAACAGTTAGGCAGTTGGACAAAAAAATTTTGTGACATATCTTGTATTATATTATTTGGCATACAAAGACATTGTGGTGTCTTAATACAAAGTTAAGAAAGTTAAAGTTAGAAAGCATTGTAGGGTTAATGTGACTGAAAAAGAGTTATAAACGTTTCATTGTTTTCAATTGTAAAGAATCCCTCAGTCGTCCAGGTAGAATCCATGGCAAAATGTTGCCAATGTTTTGAATTTACTGAATAAATTCAGTTTTTCTAAAACCTCACTCTCTTATTACTTAATAACATAACATAATAATAACACATAACTTACCAGTGCCAGTGCCAATGCCATTTACCAATTTCAACATAGAAATAAAATTAATAACTAAAATAGACTTCAAACTTTTGGCCCAGCCCTCCACAATATTTTCTGCTTCTCATTTGGGCCCCTGAGGAAAAATAATTGCCCACCCCTGCACTAAACTGTCAAAAAGCACCTCACTGTGCCAGGCGGAGTTAAGCCAGGAGTGATTCACCACATGGCAACGGTAGGACCAAACAAGGACCAAACAAGGAAAAGACTAAGCTAGCACCAAAGTAGAACTAAAACAGGACTAAACTAGGACTAGCCCAGAACTAAACCGGGACTAGACAGGGACTAAATCAGGACTAGACCAGGTATAAACCAGGACTAATCTATGATTAAACCAGGACTTAATTAGAATAAACAGGGACTAATTCAGAACTCACATGTTTTAAATATCAAATCCAATCCAACTTTATTTGTATAGCACATTTATAGCACAAGGACAGAACAACAGCAGAGAGAGGTGGCGGTGATCGGATCAAATGTGTGAGATGGGGCTGATGGGGCTGATGGGGCTGATGAGGCGAACAGCATTACAGATCAAAGGGTCTGGAGGAGGTGATGAGAGGCTGATTGTGTTACATTACTGAGATGAGGAGGTTATGGAGGAGCTTAGACATATTATATTTTGCAGGTATATATCAAATTAGACTATTACCTAGGTAGATCTTTAGTTGACCCTTTGTTAGTTGTAAACCGCAATACTAATCTCATAGTGCAATGTCACCGTAGCAAGCAGGACATTTTCATTTACTTGTCACATTTTCTAACTCAGTATGACTCAGAGTAAATGGATGGGGTAGGGCGTAGGTGAAAACAGACATTTTCTGAGCACTCACACATCAAATGAATCAATCAGTAAATCGGAACTACTAGAGTAAGCTAATGATGAGGAGGAAAGACTTTATAACATGCTCATGAAAGTCTATTTTACATAATGCATCTTCTTTAAGAGAACATATAAACAGGTGTGGAAAAAAATGCTGATGCAGCAGCGACCACCGAGACTTATCAAAGAACTTCACTCCAAACAGGACCACACTTCATAATTATCCTGTTTAATTAGAGGTTTGACAAGGTAGCAATGCAGAAACATATTAAATCAAGCTAGAAACCAACACAAAGTTAGTAAGCTACCTATCACATTAAAAATATATTATTAACTAACAATACAAATTACCAGTAGTGCTCATGCCACCCTTTGAGAACCGCAGACCCATGTAGCCCTTATGATATGCACAGCCCACAGATGATGAAGTCCAGATTTCTGCTCTAACTTTTCAATAAAAATTTTAATAAAGTTGTTTTAATAAAGTTTGTCTAAAAGTTTGTCTAAGTCTAATAAGTCTAGACTTGGAAAAACATTCCTAGATTGATGTGTTGTTCTAAGGGAGTCCGACATATCAAAGTGTCTTCGTATAAAAGGTTGTAGATGGAGTAACTCGTTTTAACTGCCCAGCCTCACCACATGATGAAATATTAAAACAGAAACCAAAGAGGAAGTGGAGGTGGTTGTGCCAAGCCTGGGCATACGATGAAGGCTTATTAGCTCATGGGAGATAGCGGGACGGCGGTGACAACATAGATATGCTGCAGTTTGTTTGGACTAACTTCATCCCTCTTTATGCACACAAAAAGTCAATCAGTAATTCTTTTCACATGTTGCTCCTGCTAGTCCTGCTAGTGCAGGAGCAACATGTGAAAAGAATTACACATCCACTCTTATACATTACATTCACCAGTCATGTAAGAGCAAACCTCAGTGACAAATGTACTGTATAGTACCTTCCTAAAATATCAATTAGGATCAATATCAATATCAATACCTGTTATGTTATGATTAAAAGCTGGAAAAGTTGCTCCTGCATTGACAGCTGAAGGGTGGGTCAGATCAGAGGCAGACAAATATAAGAAACTACACTACTTCAGCAACAACTGCAAAAGTATCATAAGTGGCCCACCCAATCAGAGAGTCCCATCCAAAACAAGTACAGTGGTACCTCACCTTACGAAATTAATTCGTTCCAGAAGTGGTTTCGTAACGTGAAAAATTCGTAAGTTGAGTAGCTATTTCAATGGAAAAGGCCTGATCCGTTCCAAGGTTTTTTTTTATAGTGTAACTTTTTTTTATAGTGTAACATTTGTGTTCTGCGTCCTGATTGGAATAAACCAGGTCTAGACCAGAACTAAACCAGGTCTAAACCTGGACTGGACCTGGACTAAACCAGGATTATCCCGGGACATGGCAGTGCCGTTGGAGGAGCGCGTTGCTCGTGTCTCCGCGCTCCTTGCACGTTCCGCGCTAGAGCTAAGAGGCCGAGAAAGACACTCTTTCAGCGGGAATAAGAGCGGGGCGGGGCGGGCTCTGATTCTATGTGACCTCCAGAGCCGGGGGGCTGACACTGTGAGCTGTGAGCCCGCGGCCCCATCCCGCGCCGTGTCGCTTTTTGATCCTTCGATGTCGGCTCTTCCTATCATTGTGAAGCAGAATTCACCAAGCGTTGGATTGTTCACTCACTAAGGGATAGAGTGACCACCGGCATGAAACAGGAAAGGAGGACACTTGTGTCCAAAAAGGAGGACAAAGGCCCTAAAGTGAGGACACCTTGTTTTTTGTTGTTGTTTTTTTGCCCTCGGTCAAGAAAAACTACTTATGAATAATGTATGAAGTCAACATATATTTATTAACATGGAACACCCATCAAAAACAAAAATGTGGCAAAGTATGGTCAAGATGATATGAACAAAAACAATATCATCACCAGTTCACTAAAAAAACACAGTCTTTGCCATGCCATCATATGGCACCAAAAAGCAAAAAAACATGAAAAATTGCACGCATCTGAGGTGCAAAAATCTGTCAATAGCCTGAGCGGAGCTTTTGAGTGAGAGCAGCTTCCAGACAATCAGGCGCTGCAGGGGCTGTATCAGCTGCGCGCGCATCGCGAATGTTTGCATACGACACAACATTGCAGAATAGCAAGTGTAAATAATGGGTGGGGTGTGCGCCGACAAGGGTCCGAAAGGAGGACAAAATGTAAAAAAGGAGGACACGTGACAGACGCCGAACAGACAGCTCTAAAACCGGACGAAATCCGGACGAATGGTCACCCTACTAAGGGAACGTGAGCTGGGTTTAGACCATCGTGAGACAGGTGAGTTTTACCATACTGATGATGTGTTGTTGTTGTGTCTCCGCTCCTCTCACACGTTCGGCGCTATATTGAGCCGTGTCTACCCCACGCTTCACTATCAACACATTCCATTGAAAATCTATGAGTGTTTAAACGAGAGAGAAATGCGAGAAAAGTGTAGAATGTGTGTGGTGAGGCATTTACAGCCCTAAAATATGTAGAACAATTGCCAAATACAAAGTTGTCCTACCTCGTGGACCTCTCCCACCGCGGGCCACCACTGGAACCTAACCCCGTGTGTGTTGATAAAGTGTATTTACGTTTCGGGGCGTGCGTCTGAGCGCGCATTAATTTAATTTTCGAGATTTGTTGTTTTTAAAGTGCTTTATAAATAAAGTTGGATTGGATTGGATTAGAGATTTTGCGTTTCGTAACTTGAAATTTCATTCGTATCCAGAGACCAAAATTTTACATGAAGGCGTTTCGTAACTTGAAATTTTCGTTTGTTGGGTCATTCGTAAGGTGAGGTACCACTGTATATGTGTATACAGTGGTACCTCACCTTATGAAATTAATTCGTTCCAGAAGTGGTTTCGTAACGTGAAAAATTCGTAAGTTGAGTAGCTATTTCAATGGAAAAAGCCTGATCCGTTCCAAGGTTTTTTTTTTTATAGTGTAACTTTTTTTTTATAGTGTAACGTTGTGTTCCTGACGGGCTAAGAAACTAGACCAGGACTAAAAGAACGTGGAATAAACCAGGTCTGGCCAGAACTAAACCTGGATTGGACCTGTTATTATTATAACATGGCAGTGCCGTTGGATGAGAGCGTTGCTCGTTGCTCGTGTCTGCGCACCTTGCGCGTTCCGCGCTAGGGCTAAGAGGCCGAGAAAGACGCTCTTTCAGCGGGAATAAGAGCGGGGCGGGGCGGGCTCTGCTTCTATCTGACCTCCAGAGCCGGAACGCCGACACTGTGAGCTAACAGGCCGAGAAAGGTGCTCTATCGGTGGGCAAGACCGCGGGGTCTCGCTCGGGGCGGGCTCTGCTTCTATGTGACTTCCAGGTCTAGACCAGAACTAAACCAGGTCTAGACCAGAACTAAACCACGTCTAAACCTGAACTGGACCTGGACTAAACCAGGACCGGACCAGGATTAAATCACCCCGTGCTCGGCCCGCGCGTGCTCGGCCCCGAGGAGGAGGCACAGCCCGGGCGCCGCGGTTCCATCCCGCAGCCCCGGTGTAGCGCGGCCTTGCGCCGTATGGACGTCGCTTTTTGATCCTTCGATGTCGGCTCTTCCTATCATTGTGAAGCAGAATTCACCAAGCGTTGGATTGTTCACTCACTAAGGGAACGTGAGCTGGGTTTAGACCGTCGTGAGACAGGTGAGTTTTACCCTACTGATGACGTGTTGTTGTGTCTCCCCTCGCGCGTTCGGCGCTATATTGAGCCGTGTCCCCCCCACGCTTCACTATCAACACATTCCATTGAAAATCTATGAAAGTTCGAGTGTTCAAACGAGAGAGAAATGCGAGAGAAACTCCAGTCTGAGAAAAGCGTAGAATGTGTGTGGTGAGGCATTTACAGCCCTAAAATATGTAGAACAATTGTAAAATACAAAGTTGTCCTACCTCGTGGACCTCTCCCACCGCGGGCCACCTCTGGAACCTAACCCCGTGTGTGTTGATAAAGTGTATTTATGTTTCGGGGCGTGCGTCTGAGCGCGCATTAATTGAATTTTTGAGATTTGTTGTTTTTAAAGTGCTTTATAAATAAAGTTGGATTGGATTGGAGATTTTGCGTTTCGTAACTTGAAATTTAATTCGTATCTAGAGACCAAAATTTGACGTGAAGGAGTTTCGTAACTTGAAATTTTCGTTTGTTGGGTCATTCGTAAGGTGAGGTACCACTGTATATACATTAATGGAGTATTCAAATAACAATATATTTTATGAAGTATCCATATTCAGGCGATAGTTTCTCAAAATCCACTCCAACAAAAATGTGCTAAAACATTTCTAATATTAAGTATTAACTCATTCACTGCCGGACGTCCTCTCAAATCCAAACGTTGACTGCCGTCGACGTTGACTGCCGTCGACGTTGACTGCCGTCGACGTCAATTGCGTATTTCAGCGGGGGGGGGGGGGGGGGGGGGGGGCGCTAGAATACGACCTGGAGCAACTTTGAAGGTGTAATTCACGTCTCCCAACCTGTAGGTAGCGATCTTATCTGCCGATCGGAGACCCGGAAGAGAGGAAGAGTGTAGTGTGTGTACTGTGCATTGGCGAGAGAAGCAAGATGGCGAGGCGAGGGAACCCGGAAAAGCAGATAACTGTTGATCAGCGTCTACGGAGCGCTCTGATCGCTCTTGGGACCCAGGATCCTGGATCAGAGGATCGCAGAGACACGCCGGATCAAGCAGCGAGGTCGGAGCAGAGATCTGCTCTGCCTGAGGCAGGGGGCGTGTCGTGCTCGCGCTGCGCGGAGCAGGGACTCTGATCAGAACTACGACAGCGCCAAAGAAGATGAGTACTGACTTGGAGCAGTAGATCCTCGTCTCCAGAGAGGCATGAGATGAGAAAAATTACGTTTACATGATGCTGCTGTGTGGTAATTGTAATGAATGAAGTTATGTGTGTGTATACGTACGTGCGTGCGTGCGTGTGTGTGTGTGTGGGTATAGCTGTGTGTGTGTAAAGGTTTATGCATGCCCATGTGTGTATGTACATATATGTGTGTGTGTGTGTGTGTGTGTGTGTGTGTGTATTCGTTTTTATTATGGATCTGTACTCTGGGCCTCAGAACAAAGTTCTATTTTGTATGAAAAGATATTATTATATCCTGTAAACGTCTCTGGCCACTATTGATTTGAAGGAATTTTCAATTCACAGAGCTACCTCACCTTACGAAAGACCCAACAAATGAAAATTCCAAGTTACGAAACGCCTTCACGTTAAATTTTAGATGCGAAAGAAAATTCAAGTTACGAAACATGAAATCTCAAAAATTCAAATAATGCGCGCTCAGATGCACGCCCAGAAACGTAAATACACTTTATCAACACACACAGGGTTAGGTTCCAGAAATAACCCGCAACAAGAGAAATCCCCGAAGTAGGACAACTTTATATTTTACAATTATTCTACATGTTCACCACACACATTATACACTTTTCTCAGACTGGAATTAAACTTTTCTCACATTTCTCTCTCGTTTAAACACTCAAACTTTCATAGATTTTCAACAAAATGTACTAAATAGTGAAGCGTGGGGGAGACACGGCTCCGGAAGCCCCGTGCCGCGCGAGGAGTACCTCACCGCGCCGCGCGAGGAGCACCTCACCGCGCCGCGCGAGGAGCACCGCTAGTCCTGGTCTGCACGACCGGCACCGGGTCTGCGAGCACGAGATAGAACCGCGGCGCCCGGACCGCGTCCTCTGGAGCCCGAGCCACAAACCAGCCGCACGAAACCAGCAAAGAGCGGCACGTGGTGGTTTAATCCTGGTTTAGTCCAGGTCCAGTCCAGGTTTAGACCTGGTTTAGAAATGGTCTAGACCTGGTTTAGAAATGGTCTAGACCTGGTTTATTCCACGTTTAGTCCTGGCTCTACAGTCTCTTAGCCAATCAGGATGCAGAACACAAAGTTACACTGTAAAAAAAAACATTACACTATAAAAAAAATAAAAAAAAACCTTGGAACGAATCAGGCCTTTTCCATTGAAATAGCTACTCAACTTACGAAAAATTCGCGTTACGAAACCACTTCTGGAACGAATTAATTTCGTAAGGTAAGGTACCACTGTATTCTTATATTTGTAAATAAAAAAATGTACTTTGTCATCAAAAATCTCTTTCTCTGTTGTTTTAGATGTTTGAGGTGTCACTAAATCAATAAGTATTGACGTCAAAATCACCGATCTGCACGAAATCCTTCTTTGCACTTTTCTCCACTTTGTGGTCAAAAAACAGCATTTTTGGTGAAACTACCCTATATTCTACTATGAATTACTTGAGAACCGAAAAGGTTAGAAGCCTAATTTTTTTCCAGGTGAAAGAAGAGAGTCTACACTTTTTTATGTGTGCCATGTTTATATAGTCAAAGAACTCAGTAAAATCTTGTAAAATCAGTGAAAATCCACTGAAACCTCCGGCAGTCTGGGGGATTGAATCCTGAAAACAGGCCGGCAGTGAATGAGTTAATGTGTATTATCTGAAGTTTAAGTATCAAAAGTGAACAAAAGTGAAATGACTCTATGAGCCTCTCCCCCCCCCCCCCCCCCAAAAAAAAAGTGCAGAAATATATCTTTTTTGGAAGCATTTTGTTATGAACAATATACTTACTCACTATTCCAGTTGTGCATATCTTCAAACATTAATCAAAATTCTCTGTCTGCCCACCTTTATAAATACCATACTTTTTTGTCCCCATATTTGGTCCCATCTCTGACAGACCTCCATTACTAAAACACAGATTTATGTCTCTGTCCCTGACGGACTGATGAAAGCTCCCCCTAATCAAAGGCTTTGAGCTACTCTGCTCCATGCCTGTCCACAGTGGGACTCCAAGACACCGGGGGGCGCTCCCACACACTGTCTATCCAATATTCATCCAGCTGCCTCACTCGGGGGGAGGCCACATAATGAAACCTACGCGCATGTCTTCCTCAGTGTTACATGGTGAGGGCCCCAGCTGTCTAAGCCTACTATCACATGGTACTAAAATCTATGACTACCACAGTTCAAGTGAACATCAAACACAAAGTACACACAAAATGCCTGCATCAGCTCATTAATGTGGCTGATGAAGGCGAGTTCGCCCACATCAGCAGCCATCACACCTGACAGGCACTTTACAAGACTTCAGAGGAGAGAGGGAAGAGACATCTTACCAGAAGTCTGTCCTCTGATTTCCCATTTTTGGTGTCAAGCTTAATGCCACACACAAACTTGATAGATGATTTGTCGATGACCTTCCTGATGCTTTCTGTGAATAAAACAACAAAAGACTGACATTAGAATTCCAGCATTTAAAAAAAATCATATTCCTTGGGCAATATTGAAATACCAATTCTTCAGCATGCAAGGGTACTTCTACCACAGTGAACCACAGAGAAACACTGCTTTAGATAGATGGAGGAAAGATTCAATGCAAAATGCCCTAACATGGAACAGCTCCTTAATGCAGCTTAGGATAGGCATAAAGTAAAGAGAACTTTTAAAATGGGGACACTTCATGTTATCTAGAAGTTGGTTTATTGCTCTGTCATAATCACCAAATGAGTTTGGAAAGATTCAATTTACAGTGCACATCAAGCAGATTTAATATGTGAGAGAATTACTGTACACAAATTATAATTACACATTCGAGAATGGTAATAAATGGCAAAGGTAAATGAGGCTCTCTATACCATCACAAAATCACCTATCACTGTGGAATAGAGAGAAGTGCTTTCAAAGTCCAGGCGTCCATTTAACTTGAATAGATGACCATACAAATCAATTCCTCACGATCAAAGCAGACAGTAAACGGTCTTGACCTTTGGCGGTGGCTGGACAGACCTCTAACTACTTTAATAACCAAGGAGGAGACTGTCTCATCATTCAAACAGCCCACTGATGATATTTCATACACTCAGATACATGCCTGAGAATATTCTGAAATCATGTACTACGACAGAGTAGACGTGAGCTGTCAGATTTGTTTGTTCAATTCTGAAAGAATATGATTCTTCTATGAGCCATGGGAAAGTAGTGAAAATCTCAACAATGCAATTTTATTCAAACTCCAGAAAATCCTGTTTACTATATCCAAAAGATGTAGATCTTAGATGATAAACATCGGCAAGGTACTGAACCATGGGCCTAAGGGCTTACCTTGGCACATTTCTACCTCCTTTAGAGACAGAAACCATTTTACATCAAAGAGCCATTCAACCCTTTGCACACCCGATCTTACTCTAGTGTACAAAGAGAAGGATATCTAGCCCAGTGACAGAACTAAATTATACACTGTGGCCTTGGGGTCAGGGGGTAAAACCACAAACGCAAAAACAACTGAAGTATTGCTGCTCATTCACTCATAATTCATTCACTCTAATGGCAATTTAGATAGTATATTTTGGCTCAGGAACAAAACCAGAGAGAATCTAACTCAAAATTTCAATGGCGAGTCCACCAAAGAGAAGCCAAGAGAAGCCACAACCCTGTGCAACCAGTTTCACATAATATTTTCTTTTTGCTTCTGACAATGTGTCTGGTTAGTGATTCTTTTTTACTAACTTTGTTCCACATACATTTCATAAATATTTTTGCATCGGCCATTGTCAAACTGCCTCTAAATGTTACACAACGGTCTTGAGGAAATTAATAATAGAAAGTTGCTACATCTTGATCTTAGCAGAACTATTTTCCCCGTTCCCTATTGCATTGAGTTCATTACCATTGTATCATCCAAATGTTTCACAATATGTGTTAGTGACATCTCTCTCACGGGAGACTTCTGAGCATGACACATTGGAGCTTTGGGTTTTCTGTGATTCACCGAGAACTGTTCCTGTCAAATTGGATTCAAACCACCACCACTGATGCTGTAATCTCGTTATGATCACCACAACCTGCTGGCCCCATAGTCAAAGGGGGAAACTGACTCGAAACTGACTCGTGTGCCAAACTAAGCAGCATCTCTAACACAAATGCAGTATTGTCAAGCAGTCGGCAGGTGATGCAACATTTACTAAAACCACGACTAAAGGGTTTACAAGCAAATCAATACAGAGATTTCACGGTTGTATATTACAGCGGACATTTTGCAGCCTGTCTGGAAGCGTTATCTTTTAAATAACAAAAAAGCAAAACACACTTGGGCGCTTATTGAAATTGGTTCACTGAAATTGGCTGCTGTGTGAGTGCATTCTTAGGTCTATTATTTTAAATATAATCCATGCTGGTCCTTCTGATTTAGGGCTATTCTGATCATGCTGAAAGCTAAGGAATCATATACAACATTAGCACTATGACAACTGGTTAATTATGCACATTATTTTATGGGGGAACTTTTACCATCTGACAAATTAAAAAATATAAGTTCATTGGTGCAAGGGGGTTACAGCTGCTTCAGTGCTGAGTCCAGTTTCTCTGACATCTATCCCCGCTCTCTCTTCTAATTTCAACAGTTATGTCAAAATAGCATAATCAGGTCAAGAATACCTCTAAAGATCCCATGACATGGTACTTCTTGATGCTCTTATATGGCGCCTTAATGGTTCCCTAATACTGTAAATGAATCCTTCTCCAAATAAAGCCTCAGTGCATGAGATATGACTCTGACTGTCTTCATGAGGCTAAATATGTCTCTGAAACGCTTTATTTTGGGCGTTGTTGCTTGAATGCAAATGAGGAGGAAAGAGACAGGCCACTGCAGCGGGTGGGGGTGTGGCCAAATACTCTGCTGTTTCCTGAATTAGCGGTGCGCTGTGCGCTGGCCCCACTTCCGTGTGTAAGCGCAGAGGAAGATATGAGACGAGTTGCATTAAAAAAACACATTTTCACAGAAAATAAAACTAAACCACTGCTGTTTCAGAGGTTCGGAGGCTCGGATAAAGGACATCTGAGCCTGGAAACACAACGTGTCTCCAGGCAAATAAAAAAACGCATCTCACATTGCGTAGCTCGTTTTGCGGTCCAAGTTCTCTGGGCGTGATTTCCAGAGACGGTGGGTAGACATCCAGACGGGGGGTGGAAACCTTTCCACGAGTGTGACGTCAGAAAGTTCCCTTGTTCACAATCGCCCGTTTGAGCTGTCTTTTTTTTCAAACGTGGAAAAGGATCGCAAATTGTCAATTTACACGTTTTGCAACTTTTAGCCATGGGGGGGGGGGGGGGGGCTCACATTAACCTTCAAAAACCTCAGAAAGTGAAAATTTCATGCCATTGGACCTTTAAATATATCCTTTATTTTGTCAGTGCACCAAGCATATTAATAAGTGGCTAATTGCAATGGTGTAAATTGATTATATGGCCTGGGTGCATTTGTGAGCTTCAATGTAAAAAATGGTTCCTCAAGTATTTCACCAAAGCACATTTGAATTCTAAGACAGATGGGGAGGCAGACTCTTTCAAGAAGCAAAGTTTTGTCCAATCAGAAAGAAGTGTAGTTTTGCATTTAAACTAGCTCGACACGTGGATGTCAAAACTGGGCTGAATGACTTGCACCTAAAAATAACATTGAAATGCGAGATCTGAACAGCCCTAGAATAATACATAAACTACACAAGGTAATACAATACAACACAATACAACTTGGCTGCAGACTTGGCCTAACCACAGAGTCAATAGAAAGTGGGTCTCATTCAATTGACCTTGTGAGGTGGCCCCGTGGCCCCTGCTATAGTCAGTGCAGTGATGTAGTCCAGGAGTCCAGATGGAGCATTCGCCACATTCCCAGGTGACTGAATGAAAAGGGAAAGATCTCACTGGATTCATCATCACAGAGAGCCATTAGCGGTAATTAACACGCTCATTCCCGGTATCATAAGCACGTGTACAGAGGTGTGGACGCGCCTGGAGCACTACATTTTCTTCAGATACAGTACACCATTCTCATATAAACATATTGTTGGAGAATATGAGAATAATTGTACATCCTTGACGCGCTGCTGCTGCTTCCAATCGCGATATTCGTTGGTAAAAATCGGAGGAGCATCTGCTTCTTTCAGCGCCCCGTGCACTTTCAGACATGCACCATAGCGCTGGGCTGACCGGGGTGCAAGAAAACAAAGAGTAAAGACTTAAGGCCAGGGTTAACGAGGAGAGCGCGGTGTGTGGATGGGGCGTGCGCTGGACACGGCGCAGGGGCACACCGCACTCCGCCGTGGCCTAAGGCGCGGGTTCATTAATGGATCATCCCTGAGGGGCATTTTCACGTAGCTGTCCCCTGCACATCCCGAGGTAAATAATGTATCCGCATCCCACAGCTGAGCCTTTCAAACGCGTCCCGGGAAGCGCAGGACAATATGGAAAGGTGTTGTAGCTCAATCCGTCGCAGCCTTCCCCCTGAACGCAAAATCCCAGAGAAGATGCACATGCCCCAGACGCGCCTTTACCCACCTGTGATATCCTTGTTCACGCTGACGAACCCAGTGGCAGTGGTCTCTTTAGAAGCCATGTCTGTTTCTCCGGATCGCCACCCCGCCTCCTCCCTCCTCCTCCTCCTCCTGGCCCTCGCTCTCGTACAAATGGACACGAGGGATGGACTCGCTCTCCTACAAATGGACAGCAGGCATTCCAGCGGAGCAGCCCGCCACCGCCGCCTTCCGCTCTTCCCTGACCCAGCCCTGTGGATGTGAGGATGAGGAGCAGTGGGGAGCCGAAGGGGGGTGCTGGGCGGGCTCGTGGAACAGAGGGCGGGGAGCCTCCATAATAATGAACCAGTTACCTGAAGCTCAAGAGTGTGTGCAAGAAAACATCATGTTCTGAAGTCTGTAATGGTCTGTTGGTGCAGTGAAGGTCAGGTGCAAGAACTTCATATCACAAACATCACAAACGTAGTCATGTGTTGATGGAGGTTCAAGAATTCCAAGTTCAAACTCTAAAGTCCCTTTTATTTCATTGAATGTGTTTTTAATCCTCCAGTTTACACGATTGCAGCTGTAGAAATCTTAAATGGTGGACTTTTAATCTTTCATTACGGTCCCTGAATAGACCTATACTGCCAAAATCCCATAATTGTTAATGTACAGCTCTGGAAAAAAATAAGAGACCACTGGATTATTTTTTTTTTCTGAAATCAGCATCTCTACATGTATTACAGCCATTCCATTCCAGCGTCTGTTGAATTCCAACACAAACACAAAGCTGAGCTACTTCAGTTCTTGCACCAGGAGTGGAATAAAGTCACCCAAGAACAATGTGAAAGACTTGTGGAGAGCATGCCAAGACGCATGAAAGCTGTGATTAAAAATAAGGGTTATTGCCCCAAATATTGATTTCTGAACTCTGCTTAAGTGTAAACATTAGTATTATGTTGTTTTAAAATGAATTTGATCTTGTTTCTTTGTATTGTTTGAGGTCTGAAAACATGTATCTTTTTTGTTATTTTGACCATTTGTCATTTTCTGCAAATAAATGCTCTAAATCAGAGGTCTTCAACAGGGGGGTCGCGGAGGTACTGCAGGGGGGTCGCGAAATCTTTTGATTTCACTTTAAGATAATATAATTTTATATTTTATAGTGTAAAATACAGTATTAATCTGTGTATTATTTCCTTGTATTGGATGTACCATAACAGAGTAGCAATGTTTATACATGACACTAAGCCCAGTTCGCCATCTGTTTGGGGGTCCCTGGCCTGAAAAACGTTGAAGACCCCTGCTCTAAATGATAATATTTTTATTTGGATTTGGGGAAAATGCTGTCAGTAGTTTATAGACTCAAACAAAAATGTTCCTTTTGCCCAAACACATACCTTTAAGTAGTAAAATCAGAAAAACTGATAATTTTGCAGTGGTCTCTTATTTTTTTCCAGACCTGTATAGCACACTCCAAGAACTTGAATGAATGTGAGAAACAAATGTGTCTTATTAAGACACAAATTACAGTGTAATTAAACAATTAAAAACAATAATATTGTACTGACCCTGAGATCCAAATGTTGATCACATCAAACAGTTCCTTAAATAAAAATCTCTGTCTTCAAATATTGGAAATGACAAATCTAGGATGGTGCTGTGCTGAAAATAGATAAAAAAGAATAGTTTTAGACACAAGGAACAGCAAGGGGTTGAAAAACATTGCATCAACTCAACTTTCTTAACTTTCTTTTATTGGATAACAGGAAGGAAATGTCCCACCAAGATGACAACCTCCCTCTGTGGTTTATAAACACCTCTGCATGCATTGGGTTTCAGTCACAAACATATAGGGAAGATGGGGCACGTATACTTGCTTTTAAACAAATAAATAAAATAGTAAATATTGAGACAGGATTGTACTGTATTTGAGCTAGAATGCACCTCGTTCTTTTCTCTTCACTGCTGGGTGAGTAACAGATGGAGCAACCGACTGGCACATTTTCACCAGGAAACAAACCACATCCACACATTTTCAAAAACACACTGTTGATAAGACCTGTGCTCTAGACTGATTTACACTACTCTGCCAAACCATTTTGAGAATGGAGCAGTGCCTTGATGAGGTTGTGGTCTTATTTGTAGTTTAAATTCTTTGTACATTAATACCTTGAAACTACAATTTTCCATATTTCTGTTTTTGGGATTCGTGTTATTAGCTAAAGACAACTGCTACTACACGATATCTTGGTTTGCTAAAAGCTCTAGCAAATAGACCATAGTGTGTGCACATTCCTTTTGCTCCCAGTGGAGAGGGTAACACTAATTAACAAAAAGCAGTCTCTGAAGCTAGAGTTATCAGAGGAGTGCATGATCGGGGGTTGAATAGTTGGTGTACAAATTTCACTTTTAAATTGGTTCATGATGTTGGTTATGTAAATGGTCGTATCCGCAGTGGCCCATGAGTGTGGCAGTGGCCAAAGGAAATGGTGTCCTGTGCTGCCTGTGGTGGTCTCATTTTACACCTGACTGACACGAAAACACACTGTACCCAAAATGTCACCGAGCGCTGGCGGGAGGGCAGATGTGTGGGCTGAATATTTTCTGTTACAGGTGCAGCTCTGTGCATGGAACAAGTTACTTTGACTGAAAATACAGGTACAAAGATAAGATATAAAAACATTTACACAAATCTTACATGGCAACAGAAGTGCTGGCTGGTGGTTTTTAAGCTTTCCATCTGCCTTAAGCCTTTCTACTGCCAATGTGATATAGATCAGTATGCAATTGGCTTAATGTAATACTGCATAAGATTTTATACTTTAGAAAAAATACAGATCTGTTTCTTCAGCCTCTTGAGTTGAAATCACAGTTCTTGTTATTTGCTAAATGACACTCATTCTACAATGTTTCTGCTGTACATCGTTTTGTCTTTAAATGCAATGATAATACAATATAACTATTATTTTGCTAAAATGCAGCTATATTATTACATGCATGTATTGCTGTTTTACATAAAACCAGGGACAAAAGTAAACTAATAAATTTCACATCTAGTCACAGCAGATTCTAAAGTATAATTAAGCATAAATAGTAATCTTGTGTCTCTTGCTCTAGACTCTGTAACAGTCCATGTGTCTGTGTGGCCTCCTGGTTCAAACCTCCACCAGGGGGAGACTGTGTTACTGCTCTGCTCTGTCCAGTCCAACTCGAGTTCAGTCTGGGTCTACCACTGGTTCAGAGAAGCCCCCTTCAGTGCACTGGCCTCTGGACCCAGGATCTGGGTCTGTGGGGTCAGCCTCTCCATCAGAGGGGTCTCCAGGCAGGACCAGGGCAGGTACTGGTGCCAGGCCCAGTTCTGTGATGGAAACAGGACGGTGGAGGTACAGAGCCAAAAAGTGGATCTCAGAGTGAGAGGTGAGTGGATACTGAAGGAGAGAATGACTTTATATTTTTATACCTTTATTTGAAGGTTTACAACATCCATTGTTTCCTTTTTATCAGATCAGATCTGCAGCCTTTGTATATAACAAAAGTCATATAGTCTACTTGATATTCAGATTTGTATATTTAGAAAACCTCATACACAATATTATTAATACTTCAATAATCTGCCTTTCTCTAGTAGTAGGTCTTTCTCATACTTGTATTTTACTGGTGATATAATAGTAATGTGAGTAACATGAGCACACTGAACAGATATGTTGTGAACACCTGGTCTTCAGAAATATTTTAGATATTGTCATCTGAAAGTTTCTTTGGCAGTAATATGTTACTGTTTATAAGATGCAGTACGTAATATTGATCACAGCCACATGTGATTTTCCATAATCACAAATCAGCATTTTTTAGGTGTCAAAGTAATATACACTGACAAAGTGATCTAAGTGTTATTAAATATAACATTTTGAGCACTTTTCACCCAGGATACTTTGTTTTAAATTATTAAAATCTATGGCAGCAGTCCTCCTTCATGGAGAAATGGAGAGTTGAGAAAATCCAAGCGAGAGTGCAGGAGGGCAGAACGCAGATGGAGAAAAAACAAAACAACAATAAACCACCAATTATTCATCAATCAACAACGAACACACAACAATGCTATAAGAAATGCAAGAAATCATTATTTCTCCACTATAATCGACAACCACAAAAATAATCCAAAATTTCTCTTCTCAACCATTGAAAACATTTTAAACCCTGATTTTAGCATATTTTACTTGACACTAGGGGTGGGTATTGGCAAAGAAGTCACGATTCAATTCGAATCACGATTCATATGCCACGATGCGATACTATCACGCTGCATCACGATACTTGAATTATTGCGATGCATTGCAATATATTCGACATACTTCAGTGAAAATGTACCAAAAAAAAAAGAGGATAACTTAAATATCAGTGGCTGTGTATCTGGGTAGTGTCTTCAATTGATACATAACTCTGAGCAACTCAATTCATAACTGAATTTATTGAATAACAAAAACAAATAAACCAAACCAATAACAAAAAAAGTGCATAGGATTTTTTTCTAAAACAAAAAATGATGTTCAAACATTTGCCATTTTGGAGGTAGCTACCATCATAACAAACAATACCCTTTCACAAAGAAAAAAGTGCATAGGATTTATAAGGAAAAATAAGTAATAATGTATTTATTTATTTATTAATATTAAATATTAAATATTACATTATTAATTAATAATAATCGATTTTTGACATCAAGAATCGATGCAGTATATTGTGAAAGTTAGTATCGCGATGCATTGTCATGATGATTATTTTGCACACCCCTACTTGACACCCACTGACTCTCTCTCTTCATGGGAAAGATAAACACTGTCAGATGTGATATTTTATCTCGTCAAAGCTCTGTTTCTAACATACCTGTGTTTGTCTGGACCAGAGGAAACACTGGACACTTTTGTCCTGGTTAATGCTGAGATGCTTGACAAAGTTTTCTCCTCCACATGTCTTTTAGCCACCCAGTTTTTAAGTAATTTTATGGAACTTTTAGGGATGAGCTTTTGGTCATGATGAATTCCTCTCTTCAAACAGGGGTCTTTCCCACCGCCTTCAAAGCGAGGGCGGTGAGGCCCCTGTTGAAGAAGAGCAAATTAGATTTTAATGATTTTAACAATGGCCAGTGTCTAACTTACCATTTTTAAGCAAAACTTTAGAAAAACTTGTTTTTATCCAACTAAATGATTTTTTAGACGATCACAGCATTTTGAAAAAAAAATTCAATCTGGTTTTAGGGTGAACCACAGCACAGAGACTGCCTTAGCAAAGATTTTAAATGATTTTAGAATAAACTGTGCTTCACAAAAGGTGACTGTGCTGGTTCTTCTGGATCTGAGCGCTGCCTTTGACACAGTACACCACACTATTCTTTTAACTCGCCTAAAACACCTCGGCCTCTCTGGTGCTGTTCACAAATGGTTCACATCCTATTTCACAGACAGAACATTTATGGTGAGTGTGGACACATACTCCTCCAAGGTCCATAAAATCACATAAGGTGTTCCCCAGGGTTCCATTTTAGGCCCTGTGCTTTTTAATTTGTACACGCTCCCTCTTGGCGGCGTCATCAGGAGACATGGAATCAACTTCCACAGCTCTGCAGATGATACGCAGCTTTACGTCCGGCGCACGCTCTGCTGCGACGACACAGACTGTCACTAACATGTAACCATCTTATCCACTCCTCATTTGCATGTGTGATGTCCTGTGTGTAATGTTCATATGTGTCTTTGTTTGTTTTTGTTTTTTTCCGACAGTGTCTGTGGAAACAAATTTCCCCTCGGGGACAATAAAGGTCTGTCTGTCTGTCTGTCTGTCTGTCTGTCTATCTCTCTCTCTCCATGTCTCCTGATGACACCAGGCCAATGGATGCTCTTTTTAACTGCATTCTAGATATCAAATCCTGGATGGCACAAAACTTTCTCCAGCTTAACCAGGACTAAACTGAGGTTTTAGTCATCGGTCCTGAGGCCCTGAGAGAGAAACCTTTACCCAAACTACAAGCACAGTCTTTTAACCCATCACCTCAAGTGAAAAACCTGGGCGTCATTTTTGACTCTGAGCTGACTTTTATCCCACACCTAAAGAACATCACAAAAATAGGTCATAACCATAACCGGACCAGAGTCCGCCCTATTCTGTCTTGGGCCAACACGGAGACACTGATGCTTTTATCATCAGCCGTATAGACTACTGTAATGCTCTGCTCTCTGGTCTTCCCAAAAAGAGTATTTCATGTTTGCAATTATTACAAAATTGAGCAGCACGTGTCCTGACTAGGACCAGAGGGCGGGACCACATTACACCGGTTTTAAAATCTCTGCATTGGCTCCCTGTGTTTCAGGATCGATTTTAAAGTTCTTTTACTGGTTTTTAAATGTCTTAATGGTCTTGGGCCTTCTTATCTTTTAGAACTGCTTTTACCTTACGAACCTTCATGGGCCCTGCGCTCCTCCGGCAGCAGCTCCTGGTCATTCCCAAAGTCAGGACACAGACTCACAGAGAGGCGTCTTTTCAGTACTACGGCCCTCGTCTATGGAACTGCGTGCCAGAGGAGCTCAGGGCTGCAAAGAACATTCATGTTTTTAAGAGCGGGCTCAAGACTCACCTGTTTAGCTTGGCCTTTGATTGAAATTTTATACTTTTACCTGATTTTATTATTCATATTTTATTTAATTAATTTTTTTTTTTTTTGGCATTTTATTGAACTAATATTCATCTATCATTTTTAGGATTTCCAGTGCTCCCTCTGTAGGAGCCCTCTGCACTGGGAGCGGTAGTCGGCTGCAGTCGCGGGGTCTGTCCCGTAGGCTCCTGGTGGGGAAGGGGGGGGTGCTTGGGGGGCGCGGGGGTCCCTGGGCGTCCTGGTGGTGGTGGACAGCTCTCTGCTCCTGGTGCAGACAGCTCCTCTGATTTGGGTTTGGGTTGTTCAGTTGTGTGGTGTCGGGCAGCTGTGGGGGCCTGGTTGGGTGGGTGGAGGGAAATGTGGGTTGTTTTTAATCACTGTAAAGCACTTTGTGTTACATTTTTTTGTATGAAAAGTAAGTTATAAGAAAGTAAGTTATAAATGAAGTTTGATTGATTGATTATTACTAGTGCTGTCAGGCTATTAAAAAAATCTAATTAATTACAGGATTTGTAACTTATTAATCAAATTAATTGCATTTTAAGAGTGTGTGTGTGTGTGTGTGTGAGAGAGAGAGAGAGAGAGAGAGAGAGAGAGAGATTGTGAGTGAGCGAACCCACTTTGCAATTGAGTTTGTCAGTTTTTCTGCAGTCGCTTTGCTCATTCGTTTCCCAAATTCTGCGAGCGTGGTTTGGTGGTTTGCACTCTCTCACCAGTAACAATGGAACTTGTCCAGACGTGTTTATCATTCAAATAATCCATCAGACTGGAGCAGCTTTGGTGATTGGAAAATTCTTTTTTACAAAATCTCCAAATCACCGCATTCTTTTTGATAGTCCCGCCTTCATTCTTTTTATAAATAAACTTGCCGTTCAAAGGCCCAAGCAGCGATTTGCTCGCTGCACGCTAAATTTTAAATGTGCGCGCATTGAATTCCACTCATAATTAATTGCGTTAATTTTTATAATGCGTTAATTTGCAGTGTAATTAATTAATCTAATTAACATCATACACATAGTATGTAAGTGTTATTTCTTGTTTTAGCTGGTATACTACTGTATGAAAGTAAGGGAAATGTGAAATATTGTAGCAAAGTACAAGCAAGAAAATCTTTCAAATGTCTCTTTTTTCTGTCTCTCCTCTAGACTTCCCTGGTCCCACACTAACAATGAGTCCTAACAGCCAGTATATCTTCAGTGGAGAGCACTTTATGTTACATTGCCCCAAATTTCCCACAAACTCTTCAAACTGGAGTCTGTGGCACTTCTCTCTGGATAATGGGGTGAGGTGCTCTGACCTCCGCACTGACCTCTGCTCTCCACTAGTGGCCATGATTTTGCCAGATGAGTCAAATGGTTGCATGTTTTCAGCAGCGAATGGGAGCAGTGGATTGTACTGGTGTCAAAGTGCAGGGGATCGGACAAATGCAGTTAACATCACTGTGAGCTGTGGGTAATTCAGAAATTGTTAGACTGTTTTAACTTGAATTTATTCAGTAAAAAATGTCATGGATGGGCCTTCTGAGTCTGACCTCATTACTATTAATACTGCTTGAATTACCTTTACTACTAGTTTTGATCAACTTCTGGATGTGTACAGGGCAGAGATTATTCAACTATTTTCTATGTATATGTGTATACAAATACATGAAACCATGCTATGAAAGCAAACCTGTGTACAGTATATTTATTTTGCAGATGCTCCTCTGATCTTGAGGACCCCTTCCTCTCCAGTTCCACTGGGCCATAGAGGCATCCTGTACTGTCAGTATCAAACAGACAACCACAGTCACACCAGCTTCTATAAAAATGGAGCAAAAATGTATACATCCAAAACATCACACTCAAATAAAACTATGATGATGACAATAGAAAATGTGACACAAGAACATGAAGGGTTTTACAAGTGCAAATCTGAGGACACTGGGATAGAAAGTGAGGAGGGTTGGTTTTCAGTGCAAACAAGCCAAGGTGGGATTTATTTATTATTTGTGTTTATTATTTTATTCATATACATATCAATATAGAATTATCGATGTTTTATAGGAGTCTTGACAACACCAGAGCACGAGGAAGATGCCACTTATGGTGAGTTTATGATATGGCATAAATTCAGTTATTTACATAATAGAAACATTAGTTCAACAGTTGTGTTGTATGAACTAGAACACAGGGATACAGTATAGAAATAAAAATACATATTGAATCAAAACAGAAAATTGTGATTAATCTTGATAATTAATACCAATAATGACAAATGACAAATGGGTACAGGTGATGTTTTAGTCATTATGTTTATTGTCTTGTTTATCAGATGTTGTATGTTCACTGTGGGCCTAGGGAGCGCTGACATTTCAAATCCTGTGTGTGCAACCTGTACATATGGTTTTTGACAGTAATTCTGACTTTGAACTTTTGAACTTTGAAAATCACATAATCAAGGTAAATTATTATTTGCTCCTGCTCTGTAGTGCACATATTTTTGTGAGTGAAAAACTGATGGATGGAACGTTAAAAGAGCCTGTTTTATGCAGTTTTATGTTTTAAGTACTTCAATTTCTCATTTATCTTGTTTTCTTTCAGGTCTTGGGCTGGGGATCACAGTGTCATGTACCATTGTATTGCTTTTCCTTGTGTCTGTTGGTGTGTGGCTCATTTGGCGAAACAGGTGACTCTCTACTTTGCTTTTATCTGTTCACTGCTTTTTTAATCCACCATTGTCACTGTGTTGGAAAAGACACCTGCCTTGATGGGAGTATGTGGATGATAGGAGTTTGGAAAAGCCATTTCGCAGTATGACAACAAGAAAAAATCAACAATAAAAAACATACCTGGTTATGATGTCTTCTAACAGGTACAAAGTCATATGCACCAACAGCTGGCGGCCCCATCACACACAGGATATTGCAGCTGTAGACCCCCCCGGTCACTAAACAGGATGGCACGGAGGTTCAATGGGACCTGTCCTGGATGGAGATGACCAACCTGCTCGATAAAAACCTGTATCCAGGAAAATAAGTTTTAAACAAATACTATTGTTGTTGTTTATCCAAAATGCATTCCATAGAGAATCACTTTTCAGACACTGGATGTTTAATACATGGAAAGCAAATAAAAAAAGTAAAGAAGAGTCAAACTTAAAATCTATCTATGTTTTTGTCTGGGATGCACTTTCAGTCTCAATTATAGATCAACTGAAGGACTCACAGCGTAGTGCAGCTTTGTACTTTTCACAAAATCTATGTCACGCAATATAGAATTTCAAGATGAGATATGAAAAAGTAAATCTTAAATGCATGAACAAAACATTGATCAAATGCAGGATACACCATTTGATGACTTGTGTAAAAATGGTCCAAAACTAGGAATATGAAGGTGAATTTGGTAATAGCAAACATCTAAATGCTCCCTTATATTGGCCCATATTGGGTAAAACTTGATTACTTATACTGGAAACTTGAATATAGTAACCAGATACTGTAAGAAAAAATACAAACTTAATTACTTGTATATCTTTCAATAAACAAATCTTTTATCAAGGCTGTAAGAGAACAGCAGCAAACACGTGACTCACCAGGATGAACTAAACCCAAGCCAAAAACTTTCACAGTTGTTGTAAATACTTAACCTTGACAGCAGATTTTAATTGACCTTTATTGTGTTAAAAAGAAACACTGGAGAGAGAGAGACGCTAAATAAAAAAAAAAATGATCTAGATGAGGCAATCAAGCTGCTTTGTTGATTGTTAAATGCACTGCAGCAAATCACTGTCATTTGTTTGCATGATATACTTTTAGCTGATGATGCACTGCAGATGTCCTACATAATAATTAACATTAGGCAATAGTCATTAAACATTTGTTTTATTATCATAGGGCTAGTACGAATTAATAACTTATTTTACTGTTTAAATCACCACTGAACTGAGGGTGTATTCTTGGTTCTTGAGTAATTTTATCACATTGTGCAGCACTCATCATAGAAGTTACCAGACTTTTTTGGGGATAATTTTTTTAACCCTCCGGTCGTGTTCGCCTCCAGCCCCCTACTTTAGTGTTCCCGGTCAAAATTGACCGGTCTGTTTTAACTGCTCTTAAATAAGCACAAACATTTTTTTTTCCACACCAATTTTTTTATCAAGCATTCTTTAGTTGAGAACAATGTTTCAAAGTAGTGTCTAACAACAATTTATAGAAGTAAACATTAAATAACATCAGTTAAAATACAATTGGGCACTGAAAATGAACTACAAAATGAACATATAATACAAAAAATAAATGGAAAACCAAACACCAAACTCAACAGGGTGTCTGTGTGTGTGTGTGTGTGTGTGTGTGTGTGTGTGTGTGTGTGTGTGTGTGTGTGTGTGTGTGTATTCATGCACATGAGTGGGATGTGACACTCAGGTCAGAGTGAGCCTTGCAAACATAAGCATGACATTAGCAGCATGTCAGGCTCGTTTTGATGTCTCTACGGGCACAGAGGCCACAACGCTTCCTTTTCTGCCCATGTCCTTGTTGGGGGAGAGCAGCCAGGGCAGCGGCTGGAGCTTGCATGCTCCTAACCAGAATGGCGGAGGCTGGTGTGCGGGGAATGTGCTGGCGTCGCTGTATAAGAGGAGTCACCAAAGCGAGGAAAAGTCTCCTCTTGAAACTTTTCCCCTGATTCCAGGTTGGGTCGATTGCTGTCCACACCACATACGTGTTGAAAGCTAACACATCCAGGATGTTGTGGAACAGTGCCACAGGCCAGCGAGCCGTCATCCGCTTACAGATGTATGTACCAGTAAGCTTCAGTAAAAGAACAATAAATAATAAGAGATTAGGAACAATATTCAATCTGTCGTACACAAAATGCTATGATTCACCTAGATAAAAATAAAATAAAATGCATGATGAGACTTTACATTACCTTATCAAGGCAGTCAACGCCTCCCTTGTTCTTGTTGTAGTCCTGGATCATCAGGGGCTTCCTGTCCTCTGTGGTGCTGACAGCGACGTCTTTGTGTACTGTGCTCATCAGGATGAGCACAGTACTGTTCTTCTTGGGAACGTATGACACAAGAGTGTGAGTGTCAGTGAATGCAAATTGTGATGAGAGTGCCTGTCTTCCTCTGGTCGATACCAGCGCAGGGGGAAGTTTGGGCTTGTTCTTCTTCACTGTCTCTACCATGGTGAGCTTTCTTTTTAGTAGCTCCTGACCAAGAGCATGTGATGTGAAGAAGTTGTCACATGTGATATTATGCCCTTGGAGACCGGTTATCATGTCCAGCACAACACGCATGCCCTGGTTTGTGTGTTTGTGTGTGTGTGTGTGTGTGTGTGAGTGCTGGGGCAGTGTGTATGGGGATGTTTTCTGTATGTTGAATGAATTTACTCTGGATACCCATTCATTTCCTATGGCGGTCACTTTTGACCGGGAACACCACAGGTGTAACAAGGTTGATTAAAACACTCAAAATTGAATGAAATAGGTGATCATCACTTTTATATGTTCAAGTAGACAGTGTGGAGGATATTATAAGGTCTTGAGGTAATCAGATGAAAAACATAATATTTATGAATATTATAAGTTGTAAAACGGTCACATTTGACCCGAACACGACAGGAGGGTTTTAATGCAGTTTATTTTTAATCAGGGTCATTCTAAAAACGGTTCTTGGATTGTTTGGTCTAATCTGAAAAATAGAAATAGCTCAGCAACTAAATTTCCAAGAAAGACAGTAACACTGATGCATCATCCAAAACTGCAAACGTGTGTGATGATGACCCTGGTCTATTTCAGTCCTCAAGCTCATCTTTAAATCCATATAGCCTATACACTGATCTATACAAATTTTTTATTAAAATTTCTGCCAGAAATACATAAGGCAGACCTAGAGCTACGTTATACTATGTGAACTGTTAAGTGACTATAGAAATTAAGATAATACATATTTTGTTAAGATTCTGTATAATCCACTTTTGGTTCTTTTAAGCAGGGGATATGTTTTTCAACATTTATTGCAAATATCTACAGAGAAAAGTAGGCTAGCTAATATTACAACACTTTAGTAGAAACTAGGGAGCACAAATTTAGTTGCACAAAAATGAGTGCAACTAAATTACACTTAGACTGACTGATTAATTGAACAATTATGACAAATCACGAATAAAAAATCGACAAAAACTTAAAGTATTTATGACACCTTTTCTTGTTCTCACATATGATTAATAATACTTTTTTTCTTAGATATTACAATGGTAATTCCATGGTATCTTGCTCAGTGTTGCCAACTCCCCAGCATCGGAAGTAGCTATTGGCCCGCCCAGAAGTAGCTAAAAGTAGCTAGACGAGCGAGCGGTCCAATCCAAACGTGAGAGCGGGAGGGGGGGGCATCCTAACCTTCCTTACCCCGTGACACTAACCTTTTATTGGTGTTGTTATTACATATACTTGTTTGTTTTTTATTTTTTTATTTGGTTTTTATTTTTTAGATATTTTTTCGAGCTGTAGTCCAAGATCTATAGCTTGCTTTTTTATTTTGTGTTTTTTTTGTGCTGTAGTTTAACTAAAGCTTTTTATTTCTTTTTTATTTTTTGTGCTATAGTGGGC
Organism: Paratrypauchen microcephalus; assembly: GCA_036785185.1. Lineage (NCBI taxonomy): Eukaryota > Metazoa > Chordata > Actinopteri > Gobiiformes > Gobiidae > Paratrypauchen > Paratrypauchen microcephalus. Next base: position 870,239 of record JAVJIX010000184.1, on the reverse strand, counting down.
AAACTATAGCTTTTTATTTTATTATTATTATTTTTTTGGTGCTAAAGAAGTAGCTTTTTTAAACTTTTCTGTGCTGTACAACTAGCTTTTTCCCACTCTCGTCTGTACTTTTGTGTATACACTTTTGGTTGTGGCATTGCGATTGAATACAAGAGGAGAAAAAAGAAATGCTCTAAAGAATGAGAGGGATATGCACGTGACGAGAGAAACTGAATGACAGAAACAGAGAGAGGAATGACCAGACTCCGAGGTGATCTGACGAGATGGGAGGGAGCAGAGGAGAGACTGGTGAGTGTCTCTCTCTTCCACTGCCCCTCTCTGTCTCTCTGTCTCTTTCTCTGAACGGGGAAAGAGAGAAAACGGCGCAATTATCTTTTCCCCCTCCCGCGATCTTGGAGCCTCTGATCACCAAAAAAAGTCGCTAGATTTGTCGCTAGTCGCTTTTGTCTAATTTTCTCGCTAGGGGGGTCCAAAAAGTAGCTAAAAATAGCGACAAAGTCGCTAAGTTGGCAACACTGATCTTGCTGGAATGAAAATCTCGTCTGCATTACCCTCCTTCTCCACTAGAGCGCAACAAAACACCACATTAAAACAAAGGCGCGTCCCGTGACGCAATAATCACGAGACGGAAGTACAATTTGTAGTCCAGTGACACAGATGAAAACACAATTCTGTTAAAAGCAAGAAAGCTCATTCATTAAAACGGTACGTACTTAATCTAGAGATGCACCGACATTATCTTCGCTTTTGTGATGCAGTAATATGCTCAAGTATCATCGTACTTCACGTGATGTTCTCAGAAGCAGAGAGTCAATTTGTTTACAACGTGGCTAATGATAAAGCTAATTTTGTTGTCATATCTCGTTGAGGTCTTTAAATTCCCGATTGTCATATCTTAATGCAATATCTTTGACTAGCTGCGATGCCATAAGTGTATACTTCAAGTGTCATCAATCAGCTTTGGGTCACGACTTGCATCTTTTTCTGTCATCAGGTTGTGGGACAAGCCTTAGTTTTACATTTGCACAGAATGGTAGGATATTCCACATGCATAATTCCCTTATCAAACTTGTATATACAGCTACTATGTAATGCTAGATACTTTATAAAACTTTTTTTTTTTTACTAAGACTGTTTTCTATTGCAGCACGGTAGAGTGAAGGTAAAAACTACAGCCCAGCAGGAGGAGGAAAAGAAGAAAGAGCGCGAGAAAAAACTCAAGATCTATGTGGCTGCACGTGATGCCTGCTTTGCTAAGGTTGTTCAAAAGTGCTTTATACTTGCATATCTATAGCCTCTAGGTTCAAAAGTTAACTTCTCACACCCCCCTTCTGTCTTCTGTAAAACAGAGAAAAGAGGGCATTAAGGATGAAGAGGCATTGGAGCTAACCCAACAGCTCCTGTCCTCTAATCCTGACTTTGCGACCCTCTGGAACCAGCGGCGAGAAATCCTCCTGCACCTAGAGACCGTAAAGTTAGTCCAGTACCTCTTAATGTTGTCACTTGGTCATGATATCTACATAGATTTCACTCACAGGAAATAAAAAAAGGGATGAAAATAGCTCTGTGATTTATGACTTTAGGGATGAGGATGAGATGCAGAAGATTTACGAGTCAGAGCTGCACTTCCTGGAGTCATGTTTGAAGGTGAACCCAAAATCTTATGGCAGCTGGTTCCACAGAGGATGGGTATCGGCTCGCCTTCCACGACTCAATTGGGAGAGAGAGCTCAGCCTTTGTGACCGCTGTTTGAGCCTGGACGACCGCAACTGTGAGTAAAAGACTTAGATCAACTTTCAAATACAGTGGTACCTCACCTTACGAAATTAATTCGTTCCAGAAGTGGTTTCGTAACGTGAATTTTTCGTAAGTTGAGTAGCTATTTCAATGGAAAAAGCCTGATTCGTTCCAAGGCCCCGTTCCAAGTTTTTTTTTTTTTTTATAGTGTAACTTTTTTTTTATAGTGTAACACTGTGTTCTGCGTCCTGAGACTGTAGACCCAGGACTAAATGTGGACTATATCAGGTCTAGACCAGGTCTAAACCTGGACTGGACCAGGACTAAACCTGGACTAAACCAGGACTGGACCAGGTCTAGACCTGGACTAAACCAGGACTGGACCAGGTCTAGACCTGGACTAAAACAGGACTAGACCAGGTGGATTAAAGCGCCGCGTGCGGGTCTATTTCCTGGTTTCATGCTAGCTCTGCTATTAGCAGCAGCACCGGTGTACCTCACGAGTCACGGCTGAGGTGAGCAGTGACTGTGGGGGGAAGGGGGAGGGCAGAGAAGTGTGCGCGCGGACACATGTGATAGCGCAGCATGACCCGGCGCGGGGCTGCGAGCACGAGACCCGTGCTCAAACCGTGACCTGTTCTAGAGGAGGCACGGTTTGAGCACGGGTCTCGTGCTTGCAGCCCAGCGCCGGGTCATGCTGTGCTGTCACACGTGTCCGCGCGCACACTTCTCCGCCCTCCCCTTCCCCCCACGCTTCACTATTAATACATTTTGTTGAAAATCTATGAACGTTTCAGTGTTTAAACGAGAGACAAATCTGAGAAAAGTTTAAATCCAGTCTGAGAAAAGCGTATAATGTGTGTGGCTGCGCGTGCATCTGAGCGCGCATTATTTGAATTTTTGAGATTTCGTAACTTGAATTTTCTTTTCTTTCGTATCTAGAGACCAAAATTTAACGTGAAGGCGTTTTCGTAACTTTGTTGGGTCTTTTGTAAGGTGAGGTACCACTGTAATCTGATACAGTTGGAGTTATTGAATCAATTCCTGTATAATATTAAAACGGAGACATTTCTTGATTTACCTTTTAACTTTTAACCTTTAGTTAATGTATTTCTAAAAAGTTGTTGCTTAAGCATGTATCGCACATAAACTAACCCTAGTTGCTGATATAAATTCCAGTTAATAAACATAACTGTTAAAAAATAAGCAGAAAGGCCAATTAAATGAATGAAATAATGTTCACAATTATTGGAATTTATTAATATTATACTCCATTAGGACTGAAAAAAGACAAACTATTTTTCCAGATTTGTATAATTTGCTGACATTCTGTATGCTTTCAGTCCACTGCTGGGATTACCGCCGGATGGTAGTGAAGATGTCTGGTGTCCCTGTAGAAAAAGAGTTGGAATTTACTGATCGTCTCATTGGTTCCAACTTTTCTAATTATTCGAGCTGGCACTACCGCAGCACCCTCTTGCCCCTGCTTCATCCAGAGTCCCCTGACCCCAAGTCGAGCATGGATCCTCCATCTTTGCAAACCCACTCTCATCGTGTGTGTGAAGAGCAGCTACTCAAAGGTATGTTTGTAATTTTTAATAACAACAGATGAGAACAGAATCAGTCTGGAGATTGTTACTCTAATCATGCTGTGTGTAAAATTCCTCAGTCGTCCAAGTAGAATCCATGGCAATAGGAGAAATTCAATTTGTCAATTGGCCAGAGAAAATAACTGGTTTGAGAGGGCAGTTAAAGAGGCTATTTTTGTCAAGAAAGAGATTTCTTCCTTGAACAGAAATGGAAGTCTCAGACATCATTGCCTCCTACTTATAACTCTATCCTCAAACCTAAATCAGAACAAACAAAGTAAACAATAGGGCAGCAGGTCAGGCCCAGAGGTGTGAAAACACCGATTATGGTCCTGAATGGTTCTGCTAACCAGACCCCACACTCCCACTGCATATTTAATAGGCCTACCAACTGACAGAAACTGTAAACAAATAGGTGGGTTAGTCTCAGAATAATTTAATTGTAGTTAGCTCCTCCCTTCAGGCAGATATAGACAGTGTCTGTCAGTGTCTGACCAGAACTGAAAAAGCAGCTTGGATGAGCTGCGAAACGTATTGGACCAAATCAACTTTTGTCCAGTTGACAAATTTAATTTCTCCTTTTGCCATCTAATCAGGCAGTTACACATTTTTCTCATGGTAGACAATAAAGGATTGTCATAATTTTCATTATCCTTTATCATTAGGTGAATATGCCTTTGTTCTATGTTCTCATGTTGTGTTTTATCCTTATTATGCTTGGTCTGTTATAATAGTAGTTTTCCAAGGAAACAAATGGGTAAAATTGAAAATGAGCATTCACTTGAGGTAACCTCCTAACAATTCAGCAATTTTTGGTTTACAATAGTTCTTTGTTTGAAACACTTTGGTATTGACCTGTCCTCTGCAGACAAGAAACACTTCACACTTTATGTATTTGAACAAGTCATATTGTTTGTGTAGATTTTTTTGCCATAACATCATTTTTTCTTGCTAATAACTAGGGCTGGGTAACTAGGCTTTAATTATTCATTGTTAAATTATGTATTTAATTTGCCATTTTATACCTGATATGTTTATATTCAATACAATAATGCATTATTTTTGTCATTTACCAGAATATGAGCTTGTACAAAATGCCTTTTTCACTGACCCCAATGACCAAAGTGCATGGTTCTATTATCGCTGGCTACTTGGCAGAGGTAATTCCAATGTTGTTTTGTCATTCTCTCTTTCTTTTGTTATCCACCCCACAGTTTGACATCATGTTTTTTGGGTATTTTTATTTATGCAGCGGACCGTGAGGAGATGATAAGCTGTGTTTATGTCTCTCGGGATGAAGAGAGAGTGGTGGTTGGTTTCTCCAGACCTGTCAACGTAAGTGTCTTCTGTCTTCATTTGATTTGTTGAAGAAAGTAAAATTGGAGTGTATAGCTGTCTTACTATTCTTTTCAATTGTACTTAAGGCACAATCCAGTGGTCTGTTTTTGGTGCTCGATGGTCAGCCATTGAAAGTCGACTGGAGAAGTGTCCATCCCTGTTTCAAGCATAGCCCAGTTTGGGTATCCTTTGTTATAAGGCAGACAAATAATATCTGATATATAATATGATAATAATATTTCTTGTGCAGTTCAAAAAAGGTAACTTTATTGACCTACTATCTGTAGAGTCCACATAACACTGTGGTTGGTTAAATCCTCCTGTCACTCAAACAAAGGTAATGTGGATGGCTAATTTTTGTGTTTTAGCATAGAGCGGCATTAAACAGATAAGAACATTGTGAGTAATGTGTAACAAAAGTCTGTGTCAATACATGCCAGATAAACTTTTATAGTTGTCTGCAATTTGCCATAGTAGAGAACATGCAAGTAAAGTCTTGACATGAATTATTTGCAATTCACAGGACAAGCTGAACCAGGGCACCTTGTTCTCCTCAAAATGAATAAGGATCTTATTATGTTCTTTTTTTCAGACCAAGGGTTTGTTTTCATACCTGACAGTTTTGACTGCTCGCTAGTGGTCTTCCTCAGAGTGGTCACGTGGTCACCTTTGGAACATGCTTATGCTTATCTTCATGTTGCTCTGACGTGTCCAGTCAGCTGATTAATACAGGTTTTGTCGCTGTCTTCCTACCGATGGAGGCAGCGTTCCCTGCAGTCCGACTTTCCTCAGGATAGCATCCCAGGTGTGTGAGAGTAAAAAAGCCCCCTCGTCCCGATTGATAGTCCCGTAAGCATGTTTCCATATTTCGATTGCCTCTTTAATCCACGATGATGTTGGTTGTCCTCTATCCCTATGATGTTGGCTCCATCCCATTCCATAATGTGGTTCTTTCTTTTGCAGTGGTCAGAAATTGGCAATTTGAGCTGTTCCTGTTCTGTTTTGTTGCTCGTATATACACCTTCGCTGTTGACTTCTTGCATTCTGTCTTATCTTCCTTTTTACATGTACTGAACGCCCTCCCTGTTTCCCGATTTATGTTTTATTGCAGGACATGCAGGGTATTTTGTGCATTTATGCTCCGGTTCTATTTTATCTTTAGGGTGGACGAGTTGCCTGAGTTTCCTCACTGGTTTGAACTGGAAACATCCAATTCACACATGAAGAAGAAGCAAATAATACAATTAATTTTCAGGACATGAACATTACACACAGAGAAGATAGCAGCATCAAAATAAAAATAATAGAAAACCAACCCTCACTGACCAGTACCTCTTATGGACGCCGGAATATCCCACAGCCCACAAACTCTCCACAATGCTCTGAAGCAGTGCCAGTACCAAAAATGGGCAATAAACACAGGAAAACAACCAGAAATACAAAAATAAAAAACTGAAAAAAAGAGCGCATGCATGGTAACATTACCGTACATCAGGGGCATAAAAGAAAAAGTGCAGAGGGCAGTGAGAAAACACAATATCAACACACAAGTGAAACTACAGGAAACTCTGGCAAACACAAAATGGCACAAAAAAAAAGTAATGTCATATACAGAATACACTGCATGTCCTTCAATAAAACACATCGGGGAAACAGGGAGGGCATGGAAAAAGGAAGATGGGACTGTGAGAAGGAAACGGCTAAGACAGCAACAAAACACAAAGCAGAACAGGAACAACTCAAATCGACCATTTCTGACCACTGTAAAAGAGAGAACCACATTATGGACTGGGACGGAGTCACAAACATCGTCGCTGGATGCAATTGAAATATGGAAATGTACCCATGAAACTATAAACCGAGACGAGGGGGCTTTTTTACTGTCACATACCTGGGGTACTGTCCTGAGGAACTCGAACTGTAGATGGCGCTCCTGTCCTGTAGCGCCAAAACCTGAATAAATCAGCTGACCAGACACATCACAGCAACATCACATGACCACTCTGAGGAAGATCGCTAGTGAGCAGGTATGAAAACAAACCCTTGGTCTGATAAAAGAACATAAATTATCAGAAGACCAAATGAACCTCATTGGACTAATAAGAAGGCTTTTTAAACGTGACTCACCCCAGGCACGTTCTTCATTTGTTATTTTGAAGTGGCGGACAGCCACAGCTTGACCTGTTACTCAATAGTTGCATCTTATGTCTTTGGAATATGCTTATGCTTATCTTTTTTTGGAGAGTGATGTACTGGATGTGCATTATTTAAAAGTACACTCAGAGCCTTTCGAAAAACTTTGAAAGTCAGATAGGAAATCATTGACCAAACTTTTTAATGTGTACCAAGGCAAAATGTTTTCAATATTAATTTCTATTTTAAAAAGGCATGAATGTTACCAGAAAATGTTCAAGGTTCATAACAGCCTTAAAGCCTTGCGTGCGCTGTGCACCAGTCCAATGGGAGAGATTGATGCATTTGTTAGAAAATACATGTCCTGTCAGGACCAAGATATTGGACATAGCAGGAAAGGATGAGATGGGAGATGGAGAGGTTGAGGAGGTTGATGCTTATTCTGCTTGGTGAAAATGGGACGGTAAAAGTCTGTGGCTTAGAGCTGAAAGAGCAGGGTTTTCACTTTTCCAGGGTGAAATTGTGCTTGAGCTTCTTTTAGATGTTTGAACTCCTGGAAGAAAACTTTCTTATCATGATGAGGTTATGCAAATTATATTTTTGTATTTATTCAAGCATGTAGAGGCAGTTTTTCTCTAAAAATTTCCAGCCTGCTGTGATTTTAAACCTTAACGTGGACTGAGATATGCCATCTCCCACCGGGAACAATAAGTGACATCACAAATGAGCACAATCTGACAGTGCACTGGAGCGAGAGACCCACTCAGAGAGACTGTGCTCTGTATACAGGTAGCTCACTGTACCCTGCGGTCTCTGTGCCACGTTCCATTAAAGACCTGCTCCAAAAATGTGTTTCCTGTTTTAGGTCGGACTGAGAGCTGGTGTCGAGACTCTGCCACTGATCAGGAGTTGTTCAGGTACTGTCTGTCAGGCTCAGGGCAATTTATAATCTCTATCTAGACTCTTGCACACCTCAATTTGCTCCTCTCACAGTTCGTAACCACCCAACAAAAAGTATACTTTATCTTCTGTTTATGTATTCAAAAGTGCATAGTAAGTGTGTGCACAGGTGATCACTGCCATGTGTATGAAAATATAAATGGATTAAGGCCAATAGTGAATGTAACACTGAAACCATTTGGATAATACCTCAGTTGAGTTTAGTGTTTTCCTCCTTTTACTTTGCCTTTTTTACTTTTACTTTTTACTTTTAAGTTTCTTTGTTTAGCATCTTTGAGTGGCATGTTTTGACTACTTCCTGCAGTCTTCCTCAGATTACAAATGTTTTTAGCAATGTTTTTTACAGCCCTTTGAACCAGTTTTCCTGTAGATGGGTCGCTCTGAAGCCCAAGAAACTTTTATTTTTGCTTAATGTAGATGGGAGAAATGTTGACTGTTTTTCTTTAGGAGTGAACTCTCGGTGGAGAAGACCTCCGTGCTCCAATCTGAACTGCAGTCGTGTAACCAGCTACAAGAGCTGGAGCCACTCAATAAGTGTAAGTGGTGCTAAATCTCTATTCAGACAGAGCCAGATACAATCAATATGCTTAGGGACATAAGTTACTGATGTATACATTTCAATGGCAGGGTGCTTACTCACCATAATCCTCCTGATGAGGGCGCTAGATCCCCTGGGATACGAGAAAGAGACACTTGCTCATTTTGAAACACTCAAAGTAAGTACAGACTTCTTTTGAGATATTCTGACAGGCAGTGACCACAGAAACACCTGCTAATGTCTGATCTGCCGTTCATGCAGCAACAGTAAAGTGTACTTATTTCATTTTTTTTGCTGAGCAATAACCTTGTGCAATTTCAAAGGATGATATAATGATTGCCTAATTATTAATTTTGTTGTTGGCAATGTAGCAAACAAAAAGTTCAGTCCATAGAAGAGTTTCAGTGTGATCAATTTTTCTGTATTTTCTAGCGACGGCCATTATGAAATTGTATAAAGCAGTCTCTCTCTATCTCTCTCCCTCTCTTCCCTTGTCTCTCTCCCTGTATCTGTCTCTCTTTCTCTGTCTGTCTCTCCCTTTCTCAGGAAGTAGACCCTATGCGTTCATCTTACTACAGCGACCTTTGCAGCAAGTTCATGATAGAAAACACAATTCTCAAAATGGAATATGCCGAGGTCCGAGTTTTCAGCATTTCTGACAAGGTTGGTTAAAGAAAAATCACGGCTACTTCCTGTTTTCCCTCTTTGGATGTTCCTTATCAGGGTTTATCCACATGCCTTACATGTACTACATATTATATAGTATACTATACTATACTATAACACTATATAGTTGTAGTCGCTCATATTCTAGATTTGCATTTGTTTTACAAATAATATATTAGTTCTTCAGTCTGTGTTTGGGGTGTCCCCTGGCATAGACCAATTTACAGGCCCAGTTTAGTAAGATATTTACTGCAGTTTGGCTATCTGGTTTAGTCCAGACTTAGTCCTAATAGTAGTTGGGAGGCTAAATATTTTACAGTGCTGTATTTGGTGTCAATGGGTAAAGAACCACTGCCTTACATCTATTTGTTCACGTTTTATTTATTTATTTATTTTTTGTTACAGAACTTGACCACTCTTTGTCACTTGGATCAGCTTGTATTGGTCACCCATATCAATCTTTCATCCAATCAGCTACATAGACTGCCTCTTCAGTTGGCCATGCTGCAGTGCCTGGAGGTATCAGCTCTGCTAGATGAATCTGAGTTCTTCTGTTCTCATGTTATGGGTCACAAAGCCAGAGATTGAGTGGATATTTTTCATTGTGTCTTAAATGGTTTCTTCACACTTTCAGGTTTTGGAGGCTGATAATAACTTGATAGAAAACCTCGAAGGACTGTATCACCTTCCCAAACTAGAGGAGGTGCTTTTGAGAAATAACAGTATCCTTTAATAACTATAAATCTAATATTTGTTTTATGTTCAAGCTACATTATGTAAGGAGGTGATGGTCCACCATCATAAAGGTTACGCAGTGCACTTTTAAGTCACCATGTCCTAAATGACATGTTTAGTCAATCAAGAGGCTTGTATGATATATACATAACTTACATTTAATGCAAGTGGAAAATTATCAAAGCATTTTACTGCTTATGGTTGATAAAAGCACACATAGACATTTTGGCTGCTCTTTTTTCATATTGGATGCATTTTATATAACAACCAGCCATGTACTGTGACAAAAATAAACAACGTGAGTGTCTGCACCAGTTAAGAGTTGAAATCAACACTTCATAAAATGCAGCAATTTCTAGGATAGCATCACTTCTATCCTAGAAGACTGACACAAAAAACAGTGGCTTCTGATCTATTTTTAGGAAGATACTTTGAAGAATGCTACACAATTTATGTAATGAAATAGATTTTTTTTTTCTAAATCTTCCATATACAAAGTAACAATATTTTTGTATTGAACTAAACTGTGTTAATTTAAATCGGCTCCGATCTTTAGATCTAGTGGTGTTTTGTACATTTCATATACAATAATAGTAACCCTAAAGTGTACTGCCAAAATGTTCTGAAGAGAATAGTGCCAAAAATTCTCAATTCTAACTTATTTGGTACTACTGAAGTAAATGTCTCGCTGCCCAAGAAAGTCATTATCTGTCATTATAGCAGCTTGAACATTAGCGTTCTAGTACAAAGGCTTTATTTGAGGAAAACCAGTTAAATAAATTTGCTCTAAAAAAGTCCTCTAGTGATTTAATTAAAGCGTGAATCAGCCCTCAAAGCAGCTTAAGTAACAATGACTGTGTGGGATTAAAGTTGCACTACACACAAATCTGGTGTTTTGAGGGTTCCAATTGCAGCTAAAATAATGGCTTTACCTCAGCGATTTTTTTCTATGTTGAAGCTACCAATTTAGGAGCTACTAATTCAAGTTTCATTAAGAAGGAAACGACTCTTAACAACATGTAATGTCCCTTGCATGCTCCACTTCATCTGGTGCACTTGAGGAGAATTAATAAGGTTGTGACAGTGAGGGCTGCATCCAAACAGTTGTTTTTGTAAAGACTGTCGAGTTATAGCATCCTCTTTACTATATTTAGGCTTCCCTCAAAATTAATTCATGAACCATTGTCAAATTTGACGCTGATCTGACTTCTGCTCCAGACGCGCTACTATTTATTGAGGCTCATTATCATTGCCGCTTAATAGTTATTCTCATCATAAGAATAACTATTAAGTGGCAAATTGGCAAAAAAAAATGGTAAGAAGAAAAAAAAAAGATTTCTGCGCTCAATTTGTATGAGGTGTGAAAATGTAGTTTACTGATTTTTTTTGAATGGATTTTATTTTACTATGATTTTTTTGTGAATGGTCAGCAGTAGACCGAGGGCAAGAAGCTTATTGTTGGCATCTATCTAAGAATAATGTTAGATATGTTTTCCTTTGGGGATGATTAGCTATTTATGTTAATGGTCAGTTGCTGGAGGATTCATCTGTTGTGTTTGTCTTGTTTTGTTTCTAGTGCAAATTCTACTAAAATATTGAATGTTGCTATCCATGTTTATTTCAACTTAACCGTGCTGCTCAGAAATCTCTACACTGGCAGATCTGCAGCCTCTGGCCTCATGCCCCAAACTTAAGCATCTTGATCTCCGTGGCAACCCTGTCACTCTGAGCGACGGTGTTGAGGCTGAGATAAAAGCCCTTTTGCCCTCTGTGACCGAGCTGCTCCTCTGAAGGGGCAACCTGTTCTAGCACTAAGGGTGGGCGATATGGCAACAGGTTAACATCATGATATTTTGGCCTTAGACTTGAAACATAGTTGGCTGCCTTTAAAGGTGCACTACGTTAGTATCTAAGCAATTTCAAGCATTTTTATTGCTAAAAAAAAAATTGTTTGATGGATTCACTTGCTTGTCTCCACCGTGATTGCCAAGTTTTTTGTTATTCTATGAAATGTTCCAGGCTCCATGGAGAAAAGGTTTTGGACCCTCCACATTATCTACATTAAAACTTGAAGAGGACACCTGGTTCTACTGAGGCTGACCAGTAGAGCTCAGGTGCCATCATACTACATAGAAGTTTTAGATGGTAAATACTTCAAAAATGATAATAATGCATCAGTTTTATATAGCACTTTTCTGGACACACAAAGATGCTTAACAGAGCATTATTCATTCACTCCACACTTGGTGATGGTAAGCTACTGTAGTAGCCACAGCTGCCCTGGGGCAGACTAACCGAAGTGAGGCTGCCAATCTGCGCCATCGGCTCCTCTGACCACCACCATCACTCGCGCACACACAACTTTCATAATAGGCAATATGGGTGAAATTCCTTGCCTAAGGACACAACGAGAGTTTTTGTGACCGCCCCACTGTGGCACCTGATTTTCCCAGTGGTCCAAGTACTAACCAGGCCCGGTCCTGTTCGGCTGCTGAGATCTGACGGGATCAGGCTTTGACAAGCCGGTATGGCCACTAAAGTGCTCTGACGCTATAGGTTTCAAAGGTAGTCATCTGGACACTGTTTCTGAAATCAGGACATTTCAATTCCCAATGTCTTCATTTCAAAAAACGTGTCAAGATGACCTTAGAAACTTTTTCTACTTTGAACCACTCATGGATGAATGAGGGATTACACTTTGAAATTTCTAACACTGTAGAGAGTTGATTGTATAATTTACCACTAGTGGTCCAGCAGCTTATTGGGTTGTTCCACAGCTCATTTGTTTACTTTTTTATTTTGGTAATTGCAGCTAAATGGATATTTTACACCGCTGCTGCAAACATGCAGGATTTGGTCAATAACACTTTTATATTTTAAATCTTGTAGGTGAGAAAAATAGATGACTCCTGTTTATGATCTTTCTAGATTGGCAGATCTCTCAAGGTTGGTTCACAATTTTATTCATTATTGTCATATCGCCCACCCTTTGGGGCAACTGGTATCCACTGTCTTTTGTAATGCTGTGTATATGTTTGTGTTTGCAAGTGAGAAAGAAAGATTAAATTAAACTGTCATGGTTCATCATTATGTCCATCACTAGGCTGCACCTCCAAAGGAGTACTGGCATCAGCTATTTGTCCTTCCCCTGTGTCAGTAATTGTAAATATGTGTGGTTAAGAGTGAAAGAAAAAAACAAGTTTGACTTTGTTTTGTCATCTCCAAAGTGTCAGGGTTCAAAATGTGTCCATCAACAAAGTGTTCCTCTGGGAGGGTGGGACTGGGGCATCCCTCTGATCTGCTGCCATCTTTGTCCTTCACCTGTGAAAATCACGTGACTCTGTCTCATCAAAACATGTCAAACCAGCTCCTCTGTGATGAGAGTAGATATCGACCATTATGGCATATAGAGAGAAATGCTGTTTTAGCAAGTCAATTGAATATGAAATACTAAGCCCACAGTTTTATGATAATTAATATGTAATATTAAGCATGCTTTTTTTCTCCTAAACAAATTCTTCCAAGAAAAACCTGATTGCCTTTTGAGGTAATGGAAAACCCTAAATTATGCCCTCCCATTCTGTGATACTTGAAGAAACAGAATAAATTCATTAATACCAACAGTTAAAATATAAAGTACATTGAGCATTTCTATCAGAAATTACTTTTACTTCCCGTGTATTCTACTTAAATGAGATGTGTCTGTATTTGCATGCGTGGTGAATGAATGCTCCGAACACAACTTGCCCAAAAGCATGCAAACACGCTGATAATGAAGTTAATTGACTGTAATAGACTGTAAAGAAATAGTGGCTTATTGCAGCTACAGGCTTTGAAGTAATTTGATCAAGGGCTCACAAGACGATAAAAGCTGTGTCTAGGGCTTTCACTCTATAAAAACGTGATGATATTTAGCATATTTAATGTAAACCAATCACTCATGACATAACTACCTACTTAAATATGATTCATATTATAGCATACATTTGGTTATACTTGTCCTGCTTATAAACTTCATGAGTTAGAAACAGAAAAAAGTGTAAAGGTTTGACACCATTTTACAGACCAAATTGTGCTCTTCTTGTAGTGGGGTGGTTCAGTCTCCAATAGCTATCAAGTGGTCCAAACAAGGAGCCATGGTGGTCTCTTTGGGCTGAGCGGATGAGTAAGCAGAAAAGTTGAAGTTGCACAAGTCGTGTTGTCAGAATAAACTGATTTAGATTCCTGCGCAGCTGCATAGTTTTCAGTCATTCATTATGTCATGCTTGACTGGTATATTTCACAATAACTTGCACCATTTTAAAGCCGGTTAAAATGGCATTTGTGCACTTACAGAATATTCTCTCATGGGAAGTCTCACCATTTCTCAATGCTCTTAGGTGTGCCACAGCTATACTCTGATTCATCTGGTATTGTCTTTGTTCACTTGTTTAAGCTTTTCAATGAAGTGCATTAAGCAACACACCACCTCAATAACGTTTGCTTTTCACTTATGTCATTGGATTTTAGTTGAACCCAGAAAGTAAGAAAAATGTTGGGTGTGTCTTAACAAAAACATAAGACTGCAATATGTGCTTTTAAGACAATAAATTAAATGTGACATAAAAGACCTTATTACAGCTTGCGGTACGTAATTTCATTCATCATTGTATGTGAACCATGTCGTCCTGCATTTCACACAGGTTTTTATATTGTTGTCTTTCTAGGTGGTATGTTTTGTTTTATAATTTATTTGTTTATTCTTTTTTTTTCTCAGACACAAATATCCTTCTTATTATAATTTCAAATAAACAAAGGATAGGGTAAATGTTCATCATAGTTTTACTCCAAACTAGAATTATTTGTGAAGAGAAGTCAGAAAGAAATTTAAAGAAATTCCACCATCTGTGTGATCAGTGCACAAATTCCATCCACAATGCATGGGGAATCCAACATGCCAAGGGAAATTTACACACAAGGACAGTTTAAACATTAATTTAAGAAAATAAAGGGGATGTATTTTTATTTTCCAAAGAAAAAAATTGCAAGGTGTTTTGGTAGAATCTTAAATCTAACAATAAGAAGGGAACATTGTGTTATTGAAATCAGTTGTCTAACCTGTCACGTACACTTACGAGATAAAAGGAAATAGCCAAAATATGTAAAAAAAACAGTTTATGCACATATTTTCATATTTTTGACATTGCATCGGGTGATTGTGTGGACAGTACCGAGAGCCACCTGTCACTCGGCCCCATTTCTGATTTAGGAGATTATTTGGTTAATTTACACGGTTTATTTGGCCTGCTTAGTTTATTATTGAGTTTTATTTTTGGACAATCCTCTCTGCAGTGTGGGAATTCAATTGTACACCAATATCTGGAAATGATACAGTTGGCTGGTGAAATGAGGACATTGGTGTGGATAGATACTGTAGTAATTACACAATAAATATTATAAGAGAAATATGTCATTTCACATGTCACATTATAAAATTACAGTAAGACATTTCTAAAATAAGACTAGTATGTTTGCTGTTGTAGTCAATAGTGTATCCTGCAACTTCAAACTGAATACTACGCATGCCTAATCTTTGTTACATGCAATAAACAAATGATAATTACTACTACTACTCCTACTACTAATACTACTACTACTCCTACTACTAATACTACTACTACTACTACTCCTACTACTAATACTCCTACTAATACTCCTACTGCTCCTACTACTCCTACTACTTACTACTTCTGCTTCTCCTACTACTACTCCTCCTCCTACTACTACTCCTACTATGTCTACTACTTCTGCTCCTCCTCCTCCTCCTATTCCTCCTCCTCCTCCTCCTCCTACTACTACTACTACTACTACTACTACTACTACTACTACTACTACACATTTTTGAAGGAGATAGAGAACCTCTGGGTGACATTTGTCCACTGGAATAATTGAGTTACATTTATTATTTACTAGAGAGATATGTGTGTGTGTATGTGTGTGTGTGTGGATGGGTTGGGCATGTAAATGGGCTACCAATACACACATGCAACTATTAATACTCATACTGTTACTTTACAGTTTGTGGGTAAGGGGATGACTATAACTGTGTAACATAACACTGCTCCTGTGATTACTTCAACTGCAGTTTGTTAGTTACACAAGCACACAGGTACAAAGGGCTCTAGTTGTTGGAAAAAGAAATAAAGTATTCTCCAAGACTATTTCAGGCTATTAAAAGCTTTTTTTTTTTCTTTTTTTTTTCTTTTTTTTAAATAAATAGCTGCAGATTACTGTTAAGTGTGTCACATATATCTGGGCTGTCAAGAGAAGGTGTGTCCTCACTCTGAGTCTGAGCCCAAACTATTTAAAGTTGCCTGTTGTCTAGGAACTTGTAGAAAGTTCAACTCCTCCACACTCTGAAGATTTCCTACGTCTGTCTCTTCTCCTCCTCCACTTAGCCATGTAAGTGTTTTTTGTTGTTGTTGGTGTTTTAAATGATGTATAATGTCACACAGATGCTCAACTTTTTTTTTTTTACTTTAGTTTTGGAGAAGAATTTGTAACTTTCATTTTGTAGTTCCTCTTAGTGAAAGGAATGCTGACGAGGCTGACAATGAATGTGAATAGAAGGGAAAGCTAATTTGAGTGATTTATTTATATTATAGCTGTGTTATACTATAATTTCTACACATCAGTATGGGTAAATATAGCATACTGGTTGTCAAATGGAATCATTGTCAGATTTGTTTCATTAAAAGTTTTATTAAATATATGCTCTTCTATAAAAAGGCTCACAAATGTAAAAAAAACAATGTGCTCCTTATGAGTCCAATGAATCATATTGAACTACATTTTGCACATTAGCTCAGCAATTTTATATGACAAGAGAGCTTATCATAATTATTGCAGATGGCATTTAAAACAATGCAACATTTCTCCTGATTTGCTTTTCCTAATCTGGGGTTACCAGCCACAGTAAATCTTTTGCCTCCAAGTGTGCACTGTTCCGATTGGGCAAATCTTTTCATTTGTTTATATGGGCTTGAACAAAAGGTATCCCTCATAATTACTTGTTGTTGTTGGATCCACTTTAAGATGATTAGCCCAATTACTTAATTATTTGACATGTGACTTTAAAGTAGTGCAACTTCAAGGGGCTAATATGAAGACATTATCTACTTGCAAAAGTTGTTTCTGCTCCAGAAATAGTGCCTTTATATTACATTCATTGAATCCTTTGTGTACACAACCTAAAACTTGACCTCCCGTCTCACCCCTGGAGCAGCTGTGTCATGAGTGTAGCTTTGAGCATCAGCACCCTCCTGGGGCAATTAAGAGCTATGATCAATAACACACAAGTGCATTATGTATCTGACTGCTGCTGACGTCTTATCAGTAAACTCTTCCGTAAACAGTAAACCTGTTTGGGCACCACATGCACAGTGTGAATGTTCAAGATTCAAGATTGTTTATTTGTCATATGCAGGATCAACACAAGGTCAACAATGCAATGCAAACAATGCCGGCTGGTTAGCTCAACTGGTAAGTCATGGACTTTCCCCCTGGGGGTTGTGGGTTCAAATCCCCCCCGGGCAATGAGCTAACCAGTGTGGGTCCTTGGGCAAGACCCTTCACGGTACTGCCCCCCGGGCGCCAGAAAAAGATGGCTGCTCACTGCTCCTGAAAAGGATGGGTCAAATGCAGAAGTCAAATTTCTCCCGTGTGTCACTGTGTGTCATTGTGTGTGAGACCAATAAAGGCTTAAGCCTAAGCTTAAAGGGATATGCCACCCCCAGGTCAAATTTGGGCATCTCCCCACAGTCCAGAGACTAAAATAAGTGGTGGAAAGCGTTTTCCTGCTCACCCAGCCATTGTCCGAGTCTGTGGCCACTGACCGCCGCGGTAACTGGTGCTCCTCCGCCTTAGACTGGAGTCTAACGTAGCCAGAGAAAGATTTCGGCCAAAAGGAATTAATTTGCTCGATGCGTTTCCCAATTACTTTGTGTGTAGTGCGCATTCATATCGAGTGCAAATAAATGTGCAAATCAACACGGAGAGCTTGCCTTGGTCATTTTGGGTGGGAACTATTTTCCAGTGCGTAAGAATACAGGCGTATCACGCACCACGTTGTGCAACAGGGGAACTCCCTTCCCGGTGCGTAACAGGGATTCCCCTGGTAGCGTGCTGCGTGATACGACTGTATTCTTACGCACTGGAAAATAGTTCCCACCCAAAATGACCAAGTCAAGCTCTCCGTGTTGATTTGCACATTTATTTGCACTCGATATGAATGCGCACTACACACAAAGTAATTGGGAAACGCATCGAGCAAATTAATTCCTTTTGGCCGAAATCTTTCTCTGGCGACGTTAGACTCCAGTCTAAGGCGGAGGAGCACCAGTTACCGCGGCGGTCAGTGGCGACAGACTCGGACAATGGCTGGGTGAGCAGGAAAACGCTTTCCACCACTTATTTTAGTCTCTGGACTGTGGGGAGATGCCCAAATTTGACCTGGGGGTGGCATATCCCTTTAAAATGCTTAGGATCAGAAGAACCGTTGACTCGCTAAGATAGTCAAGAAGTACTAATAGCATGCAATAATAGTACATGGTACAAAAGTGTTGCAAAAAAGTGCAGGGGGAAAAGTAAACAATATAAAAATAAAAAAGTAATCAAATATAATAAAATACTAAGGAAGTCGACAGAGGCCATATTCATAAGCAATATTTTTTCTTCCTTGTTATCCTGAGATAACGAGATAATTAATTCGAGATCTCGAGAAAACAAACCGTTATTCTGTGATCTTGAGAAAACAAAACTATTATTATTATTATTATTATTATTATTATTATTATTATTATTATTATTATTATTATTATTATTATTATTATTATTATTATTATCAGTCTGTTCACTTGTAAGTGGCAATGTTTACAAGTGGATAGGCTAATAATAATAATAGGCGTGCAGTGATAGGAATCGACAGAAAATAGCACCAAGCGATTTAGACTGCTGACTTTTTCGTGGGCAACTGTTTTGTGACGCAAATATATCACTTTTTGGACAAATATAGTTTTGAGAAGAAAAACAAGCTTTATGAACTGTCCCCGCTAACTTGCTGGACCTACTTTCATCAGCTCCAGAACCGGCAGAAACTCACAGGACACTGTTAGCGGTAAGTCAGTGTTAGTGCACGACACTGCTGAAGGGGATGCCAAGGCGGCACGGTAGCTGAGTGGTTAGCGCTCTTGCTTCACAGCAAGAAGGTTCCGGGTTCGATCCCCGGGTCGCCCAGACCTTTCTGTGTGTGTTCTGTGTGGAGTTTGCATGCATGGTCTGGGTTCGATCCCCGGGTCGCCCGAGCCTTTCTGTGTGGAGTTTGCATGTTCTCCCCGTGTCTGGGTGGGTTTCCCTGTGTCTGGGTGGGTTTCCTCCCCCACCAACCCAAAACATGCACCATAGGTACCTCCAGCTTAGGTCCTGACCAAACCGAAGCAAGAAGATCATGGAGATGGTCCCCGGGCGCCCTAATGTGTGCTGCCCACTGCTCCTAATATATGAATATATATATATAGGATGGGTTAAAATGCAGAGAAGAATTTCTCCAGTGTGAGATCAATAAAGTTCACTACTTCTTCTTCTTCTAGATTCACATCAAAAAACCCGAACTATCCCTTTAAGGTGGAAAATAACAATTACAAACATGGCCTTTGTCAGCTTCTGTAAAATACAAAGGTACAGGTAGGGCTAAATAAGGTGTAAGTATTTCACAGACTGCACATAATATAGTATAGTATAAGTACTGAACATGGGTTATTGAACAGGTAACAGTAGCATTTACAGTGAGGTAGTCACATACATGATACATTCATACAGAGCAGCAGCAGTAAACATGCATAACGAAAGTAGTTGATTATCTTTCTGTAGAAACAAAAACATATTACAAGAGAATTCTAGTCCTGCATTATTTTACATCTTCAAATTTTCATTTGCTTAAAAAATAAATAGGTACTATAGTAGCTGAAGGGGGCACCATCTTTTGTGACTGGGGCACTTCTTGAGTGGTGTTGATAAATTTGTGAATCCAACCAAAATGTTTTTAGAGTGCTATTATAATCTCTCAGATATTTGTTGAAACACCCCAAAATACTGTATGTCCTGACTCATTCACACCCAAATATCGAGATGAAGGGGAATGCATTATCCTAAACAGAAAATAAAATGATCTTGTTTCAGTTGTTGAACTATTCAGTCACAATATTCAATATAGTAATCACATTGCACTGTCTTCTCTCATATCATGCTCTGCTAAAGAAAAGCGTTGAGTTTTTGGGGTCATTGTATAAAATTATGCATATGATGTGGTGGAGTGGAGTCCCAGAGCGGGGGCTGGCCTGCTCTCTTTAGATGATTAACTGATGACGATCTGAGCTCAAAGCAGCTTCACTTATCACCTGCCTCATCTCCTCTCGTCACACGCTCATATTCTGTACTGTGCCCCTTATCTCTCTGTGATTTATCCAGGACATTATTGAACACACTGGAGAATATACTGCCTCCATCACTCCACAAATACTACAGCTTATTGTGCTTCATAATAAAACACCACCTGCCAAGATTTGCTCAGAGAATGACAGAAATAATCGAAAACTTTGTGAGATGGATTACTGGTCAATTAGAAATGTGGTGCACTCAATGACCTCATAACAAGGAAGTGGCATATAATCATTCGGACTATGTCAGAGCCAAAATAGCATTCAAATATGGCTTATTGGGTTTAAAGGGATTTCTCTTCTTTCTCATATTTCATTACCAATATTTTTTTTTGTGTCCAAACAAGATCCAAATTAATCTAATATTGATTCCATTGTAATGTTAAGTTATACACAGTTGCAAAAAATAGTATTATTGTTATATAATGTGATTTTACAGATTCCATGTATAAAAAAACTCAAAAAAAAAAAAAAAGAACAAGATCAGATTTGTCCTCAGCCAGCGTATGGTATTCCAGGTTAAGTTGATTGTATTGCTTTATTTAAACCAGGAGTGCTACATTATTGTTTATTTATTATTTGCTACGGTCAGTCATTTTCCTCCGCGTGGACCTTTCAAAACTATAATGTGGCCACTTAAAGATGCTGTCAGTCATAAAGGTTTATGGCACGACCACTCAGTCCAATTCAAAGTGCCATTTAATGTAAGTGATTAATGTGCCAAGAAATGTGTATATATATAAATCACTTTTACTGTTCCAGCACACACTTAACGGTTCTATATTATGCCAAATTAATTCTTGTGAGCTTTAAGTCATGTCATAATGTTGTTACCTCATGTGTTCATGTTTTGTTTCATTCACATGTTTGAGTAATCCTTTATTATTAAAATGTTCCACCTTGTGATGTCATGAAGCTGTAGGTTTCTATTTGGAGTTTAAGCACTTCCTGTATTACCGCATGACCTCCCAAGGTGAACGAGAATTATAATAAGCCCAAATATGCAGAATCTGTGCGTTAAACATGTATGAATGAAACAAAAGACAACTCTGGGTATGTTTTGAGGTTTTTGAATAGCATTAGCGTAATATAGGCCCTTTAAAATATATTATGGCTTATAATAATATAGTTACATTCATTTTGCAACATAAGTGGTCATTTTGAGTCTGTGGTGAAGCTCACACTTTATATTTTAATTCTGATATTTCACATATACATAATTGTGTACAGTTAAGTCTATGTAGTTGGATCTTTTCAGGAACAGTGACTGCCAACATGTGAAAGAAAGTCACAAAGTGTCAATTGCAGCAAGAATGACCTCATGTTCCATTATAAATGCAGATCAACATAAGTACATTTAACAAAGGCAAAGGCATTTATCGCCTATTTACCAAAAATCCTTTATTAATCAGTCACCAGTTTCACTCAAAAGCCAAATATTACATCTACATTAAATGAAGAAAAACATGAGACCATAAACTACATTGGATTTCCCATTCAAACCTTGTCATGCCTTCAGGTAGAATTTACTCAGTCCAATCAGATAGTCTATAGTGCAGATGCCAAAACACGATTGATATCCCATTACCTTTTATGTGCTGTTTTATGTTTTGTTGTTTTGATGTTTTTCTTTTTACTTGTCATCTGTAATTATGATGCAAGCAATCCTCATCTTTCTGTCACCCATTCATGTCTCTGTGAGTTCTTCTGTCGTGGATCCATTTGCATTTGAATAACAAAACTGTCAGAGAGCCTCGTATGTGCTGCTTTGACCACCATTAAAGACTAAACATGCATGCACAAAATGGGTGTAATTTTCCACATCTCTTTAGGTAGTTAGGTTGGAGGTGTCTTGGTAAAAACAGGTCTAGAAATAACACATTTTGGCGGCGACACCAGGCTATTGTGAGAAGGTTTTGAATCAATAGTGCAGTCAATAAGATCTTTTTAAACGCCACACTGACACGACACTGCCTTTTGCATCTGTAGCAAGCATTTAGCAGGTAATTTTTCCAATAAGATCAACTGAGAGCTGTTTAAAGGGATGAGCCATGCGGCCCCCCCAAAGTTTCTAAATGAAATCCCTTTAAATCATAGAAATTGCTGTTTCTGCTGAACTTGCAGCAACAAGCATCCAGAATCTATAGTTTGTTAAAAGCCCATTGCTTTTCCTAATAGGACCTGTATATTTGAGAGATGGTATGCATTCTCTAAGTGCAGATTTGTTGGCGTGTACATTGGCATATCTAATAGGTTGAAAAAAGCGTGTTTAGCATCTGTAAGAAACAATTTTTCTAATCATTTCTGTTACGTGAATTGCATGAGAATATGGAGTTGCAATAAGGGCGGTGTTGAAACTCTGGGAGCATCTTTCATCCATCCCCCTGATAGTGCTTGCACAGCCCACTCTTCTGTACATCCATGTAAGCTGTGGTGGCAGCTCTGCAGGGACCCACTGCTGAGCCTGACTCACAACCCTCTGGAAGAGACTCACTGTGGGTTTCATTTGGTTATTTTAGTAAAGTGTACGTTTACAAATAATGTTTTTTTTAAACACAGTATAAAAGTCCTATATCACGCAAAATTTGTATTAAAGAAATATGCATGAAAAATAATTTGCCTCTGAATCAAACCTGTGGTTAAGTTGCAAACCCATGATTAAGTTTCATGCCTTCCTCTTTCACTGTACAAACTATTATCCTTGGGTGTTATTTGTCTGTTCGCATTATTATCTTGGTAGCTGCTTTGTATTAACATTCTGAGTGTTTGACAAATAGAGAAAATTTGCAGTGTGGATTCACTGCTGTCGTGCTGGATGGGACTTATATTACAAGTAGATACAGTATTTTTTCAGGTTTAGAGCCAAGATCTGGGACAGTTTTTTAATCTGAAAACCACATTTTTTTATGTTTATTGAGAGCACAGGGAAACCAATCTTACCATTTGAAGATGTGTGTAGAATCCTTCAGTCATCAAGGTAGAACCCATGGCAAAAGGAGAAATTCAATTTGTCAACTGGGCAAAAGTTTATTTGGTTGAATACGTTTCGCAGCTCATCCAAGATGCTTCTTCAGTTCTGGTCAGATGCCGGTGGACACTGCCTATATCTACCTGAAGGGAGGCGCTAACTGCAATGAAATTGAAACTACTGCAGCTATTTGTTTACAGTTTCTGTTAGTTAGCTGGGCCTATTCAATATGCAGTGGGAGTGGAGTGTGGGGTCTTGTTAGCATAGATATTCAGGGCCATAATGGGTATTTTCACACCTCTGGACCGGACCTGGCTGCCCTATTGTTTTCTTTGTTTGTTTTGATTTAGGTTTGAGGATAGAGTTATAGATGGAAGACAAATTATGTCTGAGACCTCCATTTCTGTTCAAGGAGGGATTCTCTTTCTTGATAAAAATAGCCTCTTTAACTCCCCTCTCAAACCAGTACTTTTCTCTGGCCAAGATCTGTACCTCACTGTCCTCAAAGGAGTGGCCCTTGTACGGCAGATGAAGGTCCACTCTGGCACGCCTGTCTGTGTTGGTACATCCTCTTGTGAAGTGGCTGTTTTGTTTCTCCAGTGTAGCGCTCACTGCAGTCTTCTCTACACTGAATGGAGTAGACCACATTGCTTTGTTTGTGGTGTTTTGTCCTTTGGGTGGACCAGTTTCTGTCTTAAAGTGTTTGTGGGTTTGAAATAGACTGGGTTTTCATGTTGTCTGAAACTCCTCTGTAGTTTTTCAGAAACGCCGGCCAGGTAAGGAATGGTTACACCTTTCCTCCTGGGTTCTGATTCTCTGTTGTCTTGTTTCTTGTCCTTGTCTCTCTTGGTTTTGTTGAAAGCCCATTTAGGATATCCACAAACAAAGAGGGCTTTCTCCACATGCTGTTCTTTTTTCTCCTTTCCCTCTGTGTTTGTAGGAACCACTTGGGCCTTGTTTTGTAATGTCCGGATAACTCCCAGTTTGTGCTGCAGTGGGTGGTGTGAATCAAAAAGCAGGTATTGGTCTGTGCTTGTGGGCTTCCTGAAGACTTCTACTTGGAGACCTAGTATTGGAATATGTCCAGACTTTAGTTTTGTTCAACTCCAAGTGACAAAAAAAATTGAAATCATGATATGATCCTTGTGACAATATACTATTCTGGTGATATTGTAACTGTGACTGAGAAATATTTTATTTAATGTCACCCTAAAAACAAAACAAGTTTTCCCACCCTTCCTCCTATAAGTCGGCCTCTGTCATCATGTTAAAGGTACAGTGTGTAACTTCTTTTGAGGAGTGTCTGCCAACTGCTTGTCTTCATGGAGCTGTTATTGTTTTGTCTGGTATGTTCCACAATAAAGCAATAAACTCATCTGTCTCCATGAAGATGAGCAGAAACAAAACTAGGCCAAGACATCTCTGTTTTTAATTGCATTTTTAAACAATAAAAAAAAATGCATTTTTAAACAATAAAAACACTGTAATGGAATAAATGCAAAAGAGACAAGTTTAATACAATACTGTGGAACAAACCAGACAAAACAAGAGGTCCATGGAGACAAGCGGTGGACCCCCACAAGAGAAGTTACAAACTGCACCTTTAAGTGGAGAGTGAATTTTCAGAAGCAGGAACTATTTAAAATACTAAGTCTATATGAAATGTGATAAAAGAAAATTGTGCTTTATAAATCTGGCTCTAAAGAAATCATTATATTCTTTTTTTGGCATACCACACACCCCCCTAACTCCACGGTGTCGTCTTGATGGAGCATTTGCCCTCTGTAATACACCAAGGTAATATTGTACCGCCCACTCCCACTATTACTTTTAGACTTTCCACTTATTTTGTCTGAATCCTTGCTCTGACAACCCACCAGCTTTTCCCATAACAAAAATGCTGCAGCTCAGATTTGTGTTTGTATCTATTTTACACTGTTGTGACAAAGTGCTGGGGAGCTTTACATATGACAGGGTAAATGCCTCACGTGATGCTGTTTTTGTGATTCTAGGCACATGCTCGCCTCCCAGAAAATCTCCCCTCTGTGACTCAAGTATAAATCAGCCCCAGCATCAACTCCAGATGTGTCCTCGATGCTATCACACCCTCCTGCTGCTGCTGCTATGTCTGCACTTATAACTGTACGCTCCCAAATTAATATTTATACCGTGTTACCCCAAAAAAATCCAATATGTTCATTCAGACAGGATTATCCCAAATGATTCAGTAAGTCCCAACAGCAGCACCTGAGCTGTCCTTATGCATTCTGGTTCTTATACAGTGATATGGGGACAAACGTCTGTAATTAGGGCATATGTGGCTCAGACATGGATTATACAGTTTTGGTTGAAAAATGGCGTTAGCGTTAGTGTTTTCTCCTCTACTCCTATAGCTTAGAGATGGTTTAGAATTGGCACAGTATTTTCTTTTGTCAAGCTGTAGCCTGTTTAGTAATATTTGGAGTTTAATGTCAGTGTTGTCGCAATTAGAATAAGCACTGGTGTTATTTTCATTCAGAGCAGCTTTTTTTCATTTACATCAGGTTCGAAATGTAATCTTATCTTAAACCAGTTTTAGACAATGTTTCAATGTTACACCAGGGACTAGTTCAGTCTAAACCTGGTTTAGATCATACCTTAGTTTTTATTTTAGACAATATTCTTTTTTTTAATGTTTTCTAAACAAAAGCACATCTTGTACAATACCCAAAAAATTCTTCATTGTGACATTATCCAAGTTTCTACCCTATATTTCTTGGCTCGCCTCTACATCCCCATATTAATGTTTTGACAAGCGTGCATAATAATACATTTTCCACGCAAGACATTACAGAGGATTCATGTTTGATGCTAAAATTATACTACCACCTATTTTGTAATATGGCTTGGAGCAGCAAATAAACTAAAATCTCATTATCAGTTTGGACATAAATAAAACATGTAGCATTAGTGCTATCAGTAATAACCCTGTCAGGATTCCAGGGTGATAATCGGGATTAAATGTCAGTCATGCTATTAGGAAAAAGTCCAATCTTACACTTTATATTTCAAGTCTAATTACTTTACACCCTTGAGTAAAACATCTCCAAAATCTTTGAGTCAACTGAGTGAGATTACTCCTAAAAGAAGTTTTATTTCAGCATACTACTTGCTGTGCTGTGCTTACCTCACATGTACTTACCACCTTCACTAAATAAAAACACATGCCTACAGTGTCCCTCTGGGCCCAAGACTAAATCTCAGGGGGGACTAAATAGGTTAAGTAGACCAAGATGTATGGAAGCCAACAGAGGCCATGTTTGTAATGATTATTTTCCACCTTAATAACGAGAAAATTAACTCGAGATCTCGAGAAAATTACACAATTAATTTGTGATCTCGAGAAAACAAAACTGTTATTTCGAGATCTTGAGGGAACAAAGAGTTATTCCGTGATCTTGAGAAAACAAAAAATTATTCAGTGATCTCGAGAAAACGACCTCAGCTGGATCACTGTATCTCCGTCGGTAGAAAAGAAGCCAGGCCAGTCTTCTGCGGAGGTGTTGTGGACTAATCTTGAAATTATCCCAAATTAAAAGAATCATTAATTAATTATCTTGTTATCTCGGGATAACAAAAAATAACAAAAAATATTATATTACATAAATCTAGGATGTGAGAACCAACTTTCTGTTGACAGGTTGACTGACCTATTGGCTGGTATGGCCATGAACGATACTTGGCCTAAACATCTAAACCAGGGGTCTTCAACGTTTTTCAGGCCAGGGACCCCCAAACAGATGGCGAGCTGGGCCAGGGACCCCCTACTATATATACGGCATAGAATTGTGTTTTATATTAAATTGAGCTTAGTGTCATGTATAAACATTGCTACTCTGTTATGGTACATCCAATACTAGGAAATAATACACAGGTTAATACTGTATTTTACACTATAAAATATAAAATTATATTATTTTAAAGTGAAATCAAAAGATTTCGCGACCCCCCTGCAGTACCTCCGCAACCCCCCCAGGGGTCGCGACCCCCCTGTTGAAGACCTCTGATCTAAACTATAGCATGAATCAAGCATCCTGGCAAAGTGTACTATATGTATTTACATTTACATTGCTTGAAGTCCAAATGTACAGTGTTTGCGGGCTAAGACATTTTTTGCACTTTCTCAGACTAATTGCAGGTCAAATGTAGTCTGGTTAACACCTGACCCTATCACAAGTGAGATATGGGTCTGGAAACTCGCTTCGAAAAATCCCGTAGCGGAGGTGTGGTTAGCGATTGCCAACGGCCGTTTATTGGGCGTTATGAATGTCTATCATTGAGCGTATACGTAAGTCCATAGCCAATCATGTCAGTTGTCAGTTCAAACTACAAGCTTCCGTTTGTCATGTAGTACGCGTCACCGTCTTGCCACACCTCCCCCGCTCTCTGATTTGGGCCCTAAATCTGGGACTCTCGCTTGGACGAGTTTCCAGGCCGCCTTCCAGTTCGAAACGAATGGAAGCGGCCTGGGAATTCCCAGGCTAGGTCAAATGACTTTACACCTCCAGAGTAAAACCTGTCCAGAAGTATTCTTATGTGCCCACACCAGTCCCATCTGGGCCGTTGGTCTCCCTAACCTTGTCCTGGATGTTTGTGGCGGCAGGATGCCTGTGGAGAGCCGGCTGCACGGGAGCACATCCGCTGTGGGTCGCTTTCCAACCGCGGGCGACGAGGCACCAAACGAAGAACTGGAAAAAGAAGAGAAAGATGCGCTGGAGGAAACTGCGTGCCGCCGGTGGTTACGCAAGGCCTGTTGGTGCTGCTTCCCTAAAACAGAAGATGACCTCGAGAACACCGTGGTCACTGGGGTGGACGACAGTGATGGGGGAGAGAAAGAGGACAAGCCCACAGTGACTCCTGAGGATGATGCTGACATTGAGCTGGATGGTAATACAAATTCATTAAGTCATGGCTAAAAGGGGAAATTATAGTCTAACTGTGAGGCACAATCAAACAACCAGACAGAAGAATCAATAGGCTACTCTCAACCCATGGCTATCTTGAAATCTTGTTTTAAACCTAGAAAAACATATACAAAGTTTGCTTTGACTTTTCAAATATAAGACCATTTGTTCATTTTAATATATTTTACTGTAAAAGTCACAGCATCCATCACTAGAGGCGTCTAAAAATTATTTAAATAAGAAACATTATTGAATAAGAAAGACTTTTCGGATTACTTGTCAAACCTGTTAATATTTATCTTTATCTTACTTACTGTTCACCTTAAAGTTATAAATGACCTATTTTAAACAAATAGCATTACCTTGATCATGTGTCTTGGTCTCAACAGCCCCTGTCCTCCGAGTCACATCTATAGACCTCCTCAAAGACAAATCGGGGCAGAACTGCATGGAACATCACACACAGCTGTACCAGAGCAAAGACTTGATCATCCGAAGAGGACAAACCTTCCAGATGTGGATCACTTTGTCTCGACCTTTTCACCCCAACACCGACAAAATCCACCTGGAACTCAAAATAGGTTAGTCCCACCGGTCACATGCCCTCCTCAGTGAATAAAGAGCTGTTATCAGTGATGTTGATAAATAGTGGGATAAGCAGGGTCGATCCACATGACATCCTTCTTGTAGTGTGGTGTGTGGGATAATATTGTAAGAGCAAATCATTGTACTTAAACATCCTGTACCTGATTTTGAGCCTCAAATGAAGAACATGTTTCACTTTGAACTTTTAGCCTCACCCACAAAATCTGTTCCTTTTAGTCAAAATAAACTGCATGGTGTAAATGCATTTATTGTAAATTCATCAGGCCAAGTCAGTTCTGTGCAGAGATGACACCGCTAACAGTAAGAATGTAAGTTTTTCAAAGTATTTTAAGCAACCTCAGATATATTACATGATGTAACTTTAAGTAGAAAGTAACCATTCCATTATCATTGTCTTTGCCTTTGCAGTTTTTATTACTACTATAGAATCATTCACAATGCCACTATCAGTAAAATCACATCATGCTCTGCAAAATACTGATACTTACTTAGAGTTTCGTCAATGTAATTCAATAAAATATATTCAAGTAAAATACATTTATTTACCGGTGATGTTGACTGATAGAAGGATAGGCTGATTAACCCAAATGCATCCTGTTTGTGTCCCAACCATACGTAAAAGATTCTTTCCTTTCTTCTGCCATTGGCCAAAAAACTGTGAGCATTTACATTTACGATGCCGGACAAAATCACTTTTACCCTCCCAATGAGTGCACTCATTTAGTCACATAGATTTTATTTAGTCATTTATTGAGATATAGTTAAAGGTGCACTGTGTAACTTTTTTGGTGGAGGATCTGCCACATACTGGAGATTTTGCTTTGCCTAGAATGTTCCACGGTAAGGCATTATCTTATCTCATATACACTCACGGGCCACTTTATTAGGTACACCATGCTAGTAACAGGTTGGACCCCCTTTTGCCTTCAGAACTGCCTCAATTCTTCGTGGCATAGATTCAACAAGGTGCTGGAAGCATTCCTCAGAGATTTTAGTCCATATTAACATGATGGCATCACACAGTTGGCGCAGATTTGTCGGCTGCACATCCATGATGCGAATCTCCCGTTCCACCACATCCCAAAGATGCTCTATTGGATTGAGATCTGGTGACTGTGGAGGCCATTTGAGTACAGTGAACTCATTGTCATGTTCAAGAAACCAGTCTGAGATGATTCCAGCTTTATGACATGGCGCATTATCCTGCTGAAAGTAGCCATCAGAAGTTGGGTACATTGTGGTCATAAAGGGATGGACATGGTCAGCAACAATACTCAGGTAGGCTGTGGCGTTGCAACGATGCTCAATTGGTACCAAGGGGCCCAAAGAGTGCCAAGAAAATATTCCCCACACCATTACACCACCACCACCAGCCTGAACCGTTGATACAAGGCAGGATGGATCCATGCTTTCATGTTGTTGACGCCAAATTCTGGCCCTACCATCCGAATGTCGCAGCAGAAATCGAGACTCATCAGACCAGGCAACGTTTTTCCAATCTTCTATTGCCCAATTTCGATGAGCTTGTGCAAATTGTAGCCTCAGTTTCCTGTTCTTAGCTGAAAGGAGTGGCACCCGGCGTGGTCTTCTGCTGCTGTAGCCCATCTGCCTCAAAGTTCGACGTACTGTGCGTTCAGAGATGCTCTTCTGCCTACCTTGGTTGTAACGGGTGGTTATTTGAGTCACTGTTGCCTTTCTATCAGCTCGAACCAGTCTGGCCATTCTCCTCTGACCTCTGGCATCAACAAGGCATTTCCGCCCACAGAACTGCCGCTCACTGGATATTTTTTCTTTTTCGGACCATTCTCTGTAAACCCTAGAGATGGTTGTATGTGAAAATCCCAGTAGATCAGCAGTTTCTGAAATACTCAGACCAGCCCTTCTGGCACCAACAACCATGCCACGTTCAAAGTCACTCAAATCACCTTTCTTCCCCATACTGATGCTCGGTTTGAACTGCAGGAGATTGTCTTGACCATGTCTACATGCCTAAATGCACTGAGTTGCCACCATGTGATTGGCTGATTAGAAATTAAGTGTTAACGAGCAGTTGGACAGGTGTACCTAATAAAGTGGCCGGTGAGTGTAACTTATCTCAATGGTGACAAGCAGGCAATACCAGGTCAAGGTTCTGGCCATGTCTGTAGAGAGTTGACTCCAGGGTTGTCTAAACCCCTGTAAAATACGGTGCACCTTTAACATATAGTCTTTGAGAAATTAGAATAAATGCGTAAATTATTGGTGAGTATTATTTTACATTGATAAATTTAAACATGTGTTGTATTACTGTTTGTCCTTCTATTCAAGAATCTTTTTTGCTATTATTTTTTGCTATTCCCACTACTACAAATTTTACCCAGTTGAAATCAACAGTAGCCTATGCTGTGCCAGAACTTACTCACAAAATCTAATTAGAAGTCTCTCTTTTTTTCTTTTTGTCTGGTCTCATGCTGAGGTGACAGGTTACATTCATGTGGGAGAGCAGAGATGCTGTGTGCAATTTAATGCTGCCTCACTGCTCCACTGCTCTGGCCTCTTGTATGTGCGTTGCTGTGATTATCTGGTGAATGACAGGCCACAAACAAGTCAAGTTCATATTCCAGGATTCACACCCGCACTACATTCTAGATATGCCAAAATATAAAAAATATCCAAATATCTTCAGTGTTAAATCTAACATCTGTAAAGCAACTATTGCAATTAGATTTTTTAACCCTTGCAAATTGTTTTCATGGGCTAACAAATACCTTACTGTGGTCGAATTCTTAAATCTGGCATATTTACATATAAAACATGTTCATTTATATGTACTCTCCCTTTTGTAAATAATAATAAGATGAAGAAAATCTAGAAAGGGAACATAGCCTTAAATGAAGGGAGAGATTTTGGCTTCCATTGCTATGGTAACAAGTTTGGTTGCTATGTTCCAGCACTGAAAGAGACAGACAGCTTTTTTTTACAGATGCTGCATGCACCTGACTCCTGACTGCAAAAATGTAACTGGTGCAGCTACACGCAATCACCACCGGATTACCCATGATGCATTGCCCCGTCAGTCTGTGTGTAATTGTTGCTGTAGTGAGCGGCTGAGAAGACATAAGCAAATATAGATCCTGCAATTACAGCAATGTTTGATCACAAGAGAAACCTGGAAAGGATAATTATTACATGTTGGTTTACTATATAATTACATGTGCTCTACACTGATATATGCAGTCAAGACTGTGGGATGTAAAGAGAAGTAGTACTAATAAACTAGTATTATTATGAATAAAACAACATGTTTTTGCACTATAATATTAATAGATTGGTGCTGTTGTTAAAGTCAAATCAACAACAGTGGTAATAATGCTGTGGCTTTATATAGCAAATCTCCCTTTAAATTCATTCAGTCAAATATTCACTTCAATTCATAGCCTTTCCTGATCGCTTTGTTATGTGCAGAACTTAACTACACAGGGATATTAATTGAGAGTTTAACACAGTGCAGACAGGCACAAATGCAAACCTAACGTTGCATTGGAAACTGAATGAGAATTGTGGAAAAAAAATATGAACCCAACACTGACAAAATCTACCTGGAACTCAAAATAAGTCAGTCCTGCCAGTCCCATGCCCTCCTCGGTGAATTAGGAACTTTTGTCTGTGATGATGATGAATACTGGGAGAAGGAGGGTCGACCCAAGTAAATTATATTAATTGATTCATTGTAATTTTTATGGACAGAATTGAGCGAGAGGTAATTAAAAATCTTACAATTATTGTAAATTATAAGATGTATTGACAAAATAAAGAGTAAAAGTCCTTTCATTGCTCCAGCTAACAGTCAGCAGATAATACCCGTAGTCCATAATGCCAGTTCAAGGCTTTTGATATAGTTGTGTTCCAAATTGTAACCATTTCATTTTTAAAACAAGCCGCTTGATAACACCAAAGTGCCAATTTCCTGATCTCCGTTTTCATTCAGCACCAGTCTGAACAGAGCCTGGGGCAAATGAACGGCTGCCAAACTCTGCTGTCTAAAACAAGCACCCTGCAGCAGGTTAATCAGTCTGCCATCGCGTACACACAGCACCCCAATGCCTCTGTGTGCTGCTTTTAGCTCGGGGGTGCAGACATTTTTACAACATGCAACATAAGTGTTCAGATGTAGTGTAATAAGAGTGATTATCACACTCATTATTGTCATAAGTCAAATTTACTTACAGTACAACAAATGTGCCTTTCTTATTGTATCATGTAGCTCACTTTATTTTGTTCAGTTTATCACACAGCTACAGTTGTTTTTCCTTTTGCAAATTGTCTAACCTTTATATCCTTGAAGGTGTACTGTGTAACTTTCAGGTGGAGGATCCGCCACCTGCTTGTCTTCATGGAAATGTTATTGGTTTATCTGGCATTAAACTTAACTATTTCCATGGAGACAGCCCCACAATGCAACAGGTCAGATCTGTGGAGAGATGAGTTTACTCACAGTAGGAATGTGATGTTTTTGTTGTATTTTTGAGCAGTAATACACATATAACTGAATAAATGCAACATAGGGGTTTAATGCCATACTGTGAAACCTTTCAGGCAAAGCAATAATATCTCCATGGAAACAAGCTTATAGCAGACCCCCTACAAAAAGGTACACATTCATCTTGAATAAAGCCTAAATCATTCTTAATAAACTAAAGTTTTCATTCATGCTGTACAAAGGGTATTCATTATAATGCGTGAAAAGTCCCTCAGTCGTCCAGGTAGAATCCATGATCAAAGGAGAAGTTCAATTTGTCAACTGGACAAAGTTTGTTTGGTTGAAAACGTTTCGCCGCTCATCCGAGAGGCTTCGTCAGCTCAGCTCTCGGATGAGCGGCGAAACGTTTTCAACCAAACAAACTTTGTCCAGTTGACAAATTGAACTTCTCCTTTGATCTTATTCATTATAATGTTTACCAGTCCCCTCTACATTCAGTGTGAATCAGACCACAGATTCTGTAGAAATCTGTGCCGTCCTTTATGATTTTTTTTTTCTTTGTCCTTTTTTGCTAGCAGCCATATTTGTTTTGACATGAACATAGCATGTTTTTCTCTGATTGGCCTATCCACCTGTCAATCACCCCTATCTGAAAGACCCACACTTTAATGTCAGGCTCAGACTATACTGTATATTGTGATGTCAGACCCTTTGCATCACACAGCCACAGTTAAGTACATTTCCTTCTGTAAATTGGAGCCGAAAGTCTATTCTGATTGAGCTGCCACTCCGGTGATCTGATCCTCTGGAGACACTTTTCATGGTTAGTGAGAGTTTTTCCCCACAGCATGCTCTATCTCTCTTAGTCTTAGCTGTCATGTAACTCAACTGCTGTCATTGTTTGCTGCGTACGCTTAAGGTGAGGTTACTATATTTTGAAATGCATTAATACAGTGTCTTCCTTATCCATTTTAGGGCCGGTTTTGTCAGGCAAGAGACTGATAGCCGATCATGAGATGACATTGCAGCACACTGTGGTATTTGCAGACACAGTGAAAGACAAGGTCATGCCCGGGCAGATATAAATCAGTGTTGGTCGTTTGTCTTCTTGGGGCTGTGACCTAATTGTGCTTTTCTGATTCACTTTTAAATAATGGAGAATAGATTAACATTTATTAACTAACATTAGTAACTCCACTTGAGCTGTTGCTCTGAGTCACCATAACATTTAGGAGCAAAGTGCTGGCAAAGCAGGAACTACGGCTATAAGGATCAACCATGCCTGAAAATGCACAGTGTTTAGACAATTAGCATTTTATGTTAGTCGTGGAGATGGGTAGGTAGCTATTCAGTTATATGAGGTGAGTTCATCTTAGGTTAAGGTTGGATTTGAAATGAAATGAACTGACAAAACTATGTGTATATAAAAGGCTCTATTTAGTATAATGGCTGTGAAAGTGGGGGCTGGATCCTGGCAACAGTCAATAAAATATTATTTTCATCTGTTTTACAAAGCTCTACGATAAGACCAGGAAAAACATTATGAAAATCTAACCATAATCTGTGGTAACTGATGCATTTTGGCAGCTTTCAGACAGAATATCTTTAACACCAATACCAATATGGGGTGAGAGATATGGAAAAATGAAGCATATCACAATTTCTGCACTGCCATTTCTTATCTCCATCAATCACAGGCTGACTTGAGTGAGCATGTACATGTGGGTAGCGAGTGTCTGTATTTACGCATAGTAAATAACAGAGCTGTACTAATTAAAAAGGTAATATCATGAATGTTGTTTTGGAGATATGCAAATTTTAAAACGAGTTTATCTCATATGCAGCAGAAAGAACTGATTACAAATAAAAATGGGAAAAAAAGTATGTTACAAACTTCCAAGTGAGGGTATAAAGTTATATTTCTGCACTTTTACAATGTCAATCTTCAGACAGGCACCATTCATCACTATTCAGTTTTTTGAAAGGCAAGACTCACTGAAAACTGGTCTAGTTCTTTTGATTTTAGTCACCTGCTGCTAGTTCACCACTGTTTATTTTCTTGAACTACTTTTGATCAATTCTGTCCACTACAGACCTGGAACACCCCCAAAGAGGTGCAATTTTGGAAGTGTTTTCTAACATCACAATCTAGCCCTTGTCAAACTCCCTCAATTCCTTCCCCTTATTCCTCTTTCTAACCTGCTCTCTTTCCTGCGTTTTTACTTCGATTTCAGATCTCCATGCAAGCTAACACAGTGCAGTAAAATGTACTTCAGCAATATCAACAATAAAGTAACTGTTCGAAAAGTGAAATTACCCATCACGTAAAAAGAAATACAAAGAAAAGATAAATGCACATCACACAGTAATTAAGTGTTGTCTTTGATATCATCAAGTATGATTAGTTGTCAGTTGTCATAATGTTATGGGCTATTTCTCCAGGTTCATTGCCCATGGTCTCCAAAGGCACCCATGTGATTATCCCCCTGGTGGAGGAGCTGCAGGATGATCGCTGGGAGGCTGCTGTAGTCAAACAGGAAGACAAAAGGCTGTTATTCTCAGTGAATTCTCTACCAACAGCAAATATCGGACGATACCAACTCACAGTGCACACAGTGTGTCCCAATGGGCAGGCCGAGTCCAAGCTAGACCAAGCCAACAGTGTCTGCATACTCTTTAACCCCTGGTGTGAAGGTGAGTGGGGACAGGGTAAGGAATATTTTTTATTTTTTTTATTTGTTTATTCTTTTATTTATTAGGTACAGTGCATGTTAATGAACATCTACAACATTGCAGTGTAAATATGACAGATTATAGCAAAAATGCTAATTTCCATCTGTCCCTAGGCAGGTGACACCACAACAAAAACAATAAGAAATGACAATAGCAACATAGTGTTTTATGTTCGCACCTTATCACTGAGACAAGTTCCTAGTTTTGTGAATTCTGTTCACTTGACAATAATAATAATAATAATAATAATAATAATAATAATAATAATAATAATAATAATAATAATAATAATAATAATAATAATAATACATTTTATTTCAAGGCGCCTTTCTAGACACTCAATGGCAAAAAAAGTCTTTCTGATTCTAAAAGTGACACTAAAAGTGTCCACAAGTCTGGTTTTTCTTTAGTCACTGTTTCAAGTGTGATTTGAAGTGGCCAGTGTTGAAGTGTTGGAGTCTCTCTTATTGATGATGGGAGAGTGTTCCAAAACTCAGTGCCTCTGACTGAAAGCACACTTTGATCGAATGTAGAGTGTCTGTGTGGGACCTCACAGTTCCCCCGGGGTCTGTGTGGGACCTCACAGTTCCCCCGGGCTGTGGTTCCCATCCCACTGACAGTCTTTGTATTAATAAAATCCTGTAACGGTGGGGGGCAAGCCCATGCAAAACTTTATACAACACATCCATATTTAAAGTGAACAAAAGTTGTACTTATCTAAGTTGTATTTATCTAAAATAGTGCAGTGGTGAACTGAGAATGGTTTCTTGTCCAATATTTTTACAGCTGTTAAAAAAGCGATTCAGCTGGTTTGAGTGTTGTGCCAGCAACGAGTGTCCATGTGGTTCTGCAGTACTTTATATGAGACAGAATCATGGAGTGGAAAAACATTTGTGCCGCATATAGAGTCATAAAGGATCTGGCCGGTCTAAAATTCACAAAGTTAAAATTAACACTTTTGTGAGGTGCTTAATGTGTTTCTTAAATGTCAATGTCGGGTCCAACGTCAGTCCCAGGTATTTAAACTCTTTGACGAGACTGAGTTCCACCCTGTCCAGAAAGACATTGGACCGCTGTAACTTAGTTTTTTTTTTTACCAAACATCATACAGACAGTTTTCTTTATGTTGAGAGTTGCAAGCATGAGTTCTTAACCAACTTTTGGACATGAGTCATGGCTGATGTTAACTTTTCTGAAGCTTCTTGTACAGTTTTGGCATGTGTAAAGATTGCAGCATCATAAGCATACAGCTGGACATTGACATTTGGACACATTTCCGGAATAAATAACAGATCTGTGCAATGTTTTAAGCATGTTTCTTTCTGAGTCTAACAAACATTTTAATCCCAGTGAGAGAGTCATTTCAAAGTAAAGCAGTGGGGTGAATTCATCTAATTCTGTTTGGGATCAGCTCTGCATAGATTAAAGAATATTAAAGTTGCAACACAACAAGTAACAAAAAGTCGATAGCTAATTGCTAGTGATTAATGAATATTCTTTAGTCAATAACATGTTGTATTTGTTTTTAATATTTATTTTATAATGATAATTATCTGGGGAAATGTAACTTCTACATCATAGCCAATCTATAATGCCACTGTGGAAACCTGACAGAACAGACAGGGCGTAACCAGCGTCTCTGGACGTGAAGGGAGAAACGGCTTCGGCAAACTCCACGTAGAATGTCTTCAGATAGGTCGGTAAAATTAGAGAAAATGTTCATTTCACTATATTGCTCAACATTTTACAGCTGGCTCTTATTTTCTTCAGCGCTGTATGTTGATGAGGTCTTCTGAATCTTGTAGACATGACAAAAACACAGTAATATCTCCCCTCTGTGTGCAAAAGGTCACTTTTTAAATGCTCTCTGCAGAATGTCAATTGGCCTGGTTTAAATGCATCCTGCTCAGCCCCAGTTCATGTTATTGGCAGTTTTAATGATGTTCTGCGTTTCTTTCTGTCAGAGGACACCGTTTTTATGGACTCAGAAGAAGAGAAGCAGGAGTATGTGTTGAATGATGTAGGGCTCATTTACTATGGCACTGAGCTGCAGATTGGATACCGGACCTGGGACTATGGACAGGTGAGTGGTGACACGT
This sequence comes from Paratrypauchen microcephalus, assembly GCA_036785185.1. Taxonomy (NCBI): domain Eukaryota; kingdom Metazoa; phylum Chordata; class Actinopteri; order Gobiiformes; family Gobiidae; genus Paratrypauchen; species Paratrypauchen microcephalus. Next base: position 832,263 of record JAVJIX010000184.1, on the reverse strand, counting down.
ACAAGGAGGCACAATATTTGACAAAATTATAATCAGTTTTGTGTAAAATGAACATAAAACATATTTAACCAAATGTCGGCCTAGTATACGGACTGGTTCAGTTTAACAATTAGTTAAGTCCAAATATATCTTAAGTTGTTGCAATTCACCATAGCCACTGACAGATCAGAGAGGTAGAGATTGATAAGGTCCAAAAGTGCTTTTCGGCCTCATGTAGCAAATCACATTTTTGGCTATATATTGTGCTCTCAAACTCATACATAGAGCACACTGGAGTAAATTAAATATAAATCCTTAAGTGTGTCTGTCTTTGCCTTCTTATTAGTTTGCAGATGGGATTTTGGCTGCGTCTCTCTACATCCTGGAGAAGAGCGGAACTCCTGCATCGGGGTGGGGAGACCCAGTGAATGTTGTCAGGATTGTTTCAGCCATGGTAAAATCTGTTCATACATTAACATTAATATAACACAAAGCACTATGTAAAACCCCTGATTTTTAGACTTTTTTTTTTAGTTGAGCAAAACGACTTTTTATTATTTATGGATAGTCTTTATTTGAGGTTAAGCAGTTACATGTTTCCAGGTGAACTCAGTGGATGACTTTGGTGTAGTCCAAGGAAACTGGTCAGGGAACTACACAGGCGGCACCTCTCCGACAGTGTGGACTGGGAGTGTAGAAATCCTTCAGCAGTATCACAAAAACAATGGCACCCCTGTGTGCTACGGACAGTGCTGGGTCTTTGCTGGAGTGGTCACAACAGGTAAATAATAATAATCAGCTTTTTAAAAAAAACTAAAATGTAATTATGTAAATCAAATTAATTCACAACCAAATGACTCCCTTACACTATTCTTTTATCAGTCTTAAGGTGTTTGGGCATTCCAACCCGCACTGTGACCAACTATAGCTCCGCCCATGACACGGACGTCTCCTTGACAACAGATGTGTATTTAGACGAGAACCTGGACCCTCTTATCAATCTCAATAGAGACTCAATTTGGTGAGTTTTTGCCATTCACCACTTACACTTAATTTTCTGAGTTTCATCACCAACTCTGTCCCTGCAGGAACTTCCATGTGTGGAACGACTGCTGGATGGCGCGCCCTGACCTGCCCCCGGGCATGGGAGGATGGCAGGCTGTGGACGCCACGCCCCAAGAGACCAGCCAGGGCACTTTCCGCTGCGGACCAGCCTCTCTGACTGCTGTCCGCAACGGCCAAGTTTACCTCAAGCACGATGCTGCCTTTGTGTTTGCCGAGGTCCATCCAGGAACACTCACAAAAACACGATTTGGCTAATTTATAGCTTAATAACATGTGCTCTGTGGTGCACAGGGGTAGAGCAGTTAGCACTTCTGCCTCCCAGCAGGTAGTTTGAGTATGCATGTCATCCCTTTATTAATAAGGCCTTTCTGCAACTTCCAGCATGTGGTAGAGGAAATGGTGAGCCTAATTGCCCCAAGAGCAAAGAAGAAAGAAAGTTTCTGCATTAAATGACTTGAAACTGTTCAGCTGAACAATGACAATAATTGAACAAATAGTGCCTCAAATACAAAGTGGTGTATAAAATGAAATGCAAAATGCAAAGCTATAAACAGCACTAGGTCATTGTGCAATGTATCCAAAAAATTCGTCTGAAAATAAGGATGAATATGGACTTAAAATGGTCTCAGCCAATAGCCACAATCATATGCCTTTTAGACCCTGTGAAACTGGCACTGACATTAAAGTTACATCTAAACGAGTTGGACCCACAGCAATGCATTGTCTCCATTGTCATCTGCAGGCAAGCTATTCTCCGTCCTTATACAAATATCATAGTTGAATTCAGCTGGTTGCAATATATATTTTATAATATTTAATATATTTGTATAGATATTTTTGACAGGTAGACTTTACTACAAAAACCAGTGTTGAAAATCAGAGAAGAGTGGACAGAGACAGATGGTCACAGCCAGAAATCTCACAACACTGGGCACAGACTACATGCCTCTGAATTTGCTTGGTTCAAAAATCATCAATATACTGATAAGATTTTTTCTCTTTGATCTTTATAAACATGAAACATACAGATACTCGACATAATCTTGACCTACAGTGTGACCATCTGATCTCGCTGTTGTTTGGTGTTTGTAGATCGTATGTGCCTTGCATACTAATAATTATTGCCATATGGTTCGCTTCAAAATTATGCATGATGTGTCCTTTCTGTTTGGGAGTCATTTTTTATGTAAACTTGTTGCTCCTTCAGGTGAACAGTGACAAGATCTACTGGCAGAGGAACGTGGATGGGACATTTTCCCAAATCTACAGTGAAAAGAAGACAGTGGGACGCTCTATCAGCACCAAAGCAGTCGGATCGGATCAACGCGACAATATCATTCACCTCTACAAACATCCAGAAGGTATCTAAAATAAAACTCTAGCGAGATTAGTCTATAAATGAGAATGTTCTGCCCACATCTGTTTAACATATGCCTATCCTTCATTTATTGAAGTATGAAATTGTATATTGTGTATGTATTCCAGTAACAAGGGATCACAAACAAGTGTATCATTTTGTTGGTACCAGACCTGGATAAATGGGAGTCATATTTTGCATAAACTTGTCTATGGTCAAATCCTGCGCACTAGAAACATAGGAATAGTTTACTTTTCTGTAAGGAGGTTGTTAGTTCAATTCCATAAGGTTTGGATGACTAAACCACGGTGGAATGTTACATGTTACTCTTGTTAACGCTCTCAACATTCAAAGAAACTTAAGCACTCAATTGATAAAAGATTCTTAATTTTAATATTCAAGATTCAGGGATTCAAAGTTTTTATTGTCATATGCACAGTAAAGAAACACATTTCCCTGTACAATGAAATTCTTACTTTGCTGCCCACACTGGATGCCAAGAGCATGCAAAAAAATGTAAATAGATAAATAAGATAAAGAGAAGCATGTAAAAAAAAAAAATAGAAACAATCTTTACAGAATATACACTATGGAAAATATGGGCTAGGTGCTCTGTACATATTTACAGATAATGTGCAACATTAGTTTTAATGGGAACTGGTTCAATTGAAATAATGTTTGCCTTTGGTGAATGGATATAAAGGATTATTGGTCTACGCAATTCCCTATTCTCTTAAGTGGTATTAAGGGCTTTTGCTTATTAAGGGCTTTCCCCTATTACTTCTTTGGAAATAGGAAAGAAATATGAATGAATTAATGTGAGTCACGATAAAGATCAAAACAATTGAACATTACAGTTTTAATTTATGAGTTTTATATTGTTCTTCCAGGCACGGAGGAGGAGCGTATTGCTGTAGAGACTGCATGTAAATATGGGACCAAAGCTGAAGCCTACATGGCTCCCACAGCAGAGGATGTGTCTCTGGAGGTGTCCATGGAGGGGACAGGTCCACAGATGGGGAAGGATGCAGATTTGACTATTAGTCTGAAAAACAGCAGCTCTGAAAACAGGACAGTATCACTCCACAGTCAGACTGCAGTCATGTACTACACTGGAGTTCACAAAGCCACTGTGAAGAGGGACAGCACAGACATAGACCTCCTGCCCAATGAAGGTGAGGATAATGCTCTGTGTTACTCATAAGAATACACATTTTTATTTTAATCTCACTATTTTTTTTTTAGATTCATATATTTACGTAGAAAAATAATTTGGTCTTCTAATTTTAAATACTTTGATTCTTCATTCAGACCAGTGTTTGTTTGTTGTCATACCTTTATATGTTTCAAGAAATTATGTTTTATTATATTTATTTATTGAGTTCTCATCCAAAAACACAAAGTTTGTTGAGGTGTACAGATCAGGGTGGTTAGTGCTTCAGTCTCTCAGCCATCTAAGATTGGATCCTTGGGCTGGCGTTTACTCATCTCTCTGTATCTCTGATCTTCTTGCCATTTGCTTTTCATTTTTATTTTTATTTGTAGCCTTGTACCATATGCCTTTTTAGGTCAGTTTACACCCTTTTGGCAATGAAAATTTATCAGCACTGACCCACCCTGTAACGCTCCAGTTGGAAGAGGGCTATTTTCTGCTTTTGGCAGTAAAAAAGATAAGTTAGACACTCTACTTCTTTGGAGAAGAAGTTATTTTGTACTTTTACAATCTTATCTGTTTCGGTCAATATTAATTAATTGGCTAATGTGTGAATGCAGTTGCAGCAGTTGGCTGGATTGTAGCAGAGAAACTATGGGCCAGACTTTAAATTATATTCATTCAATTTCAATTAAATTCATTAAAGATGTTTTCACAGTTTTTACAGTTTTCTTTTGTCAAGAAAAAGATATATATACTGTATATATTTTTTGCAACTGTAGATAAGGTTTTAAAGGTATAGTCATTGGTACACTGTGTTTGAAATGAAGACGTATCAGTCATTTAATTACAAGAGTGTCTAGATGAAACCTTTTCTTCCATGGACCAATCCTGTACATATGAGGGATTACACTTGCAATTGCAATTTTCTTACTCCGTTGGTTATTAATTTAGCTTTTCCTGGTCACCACTAAAATATTTACCCCAGATGCCCTTCCTTGCATAAACTTATTGTTTATCTAGATTTGGGAGTGGCACAAAAAATACATTTACTTTCTGAGTCTGACTGATGACCACACTGAAGCCTTTCTTATGTCTTGGCCACAGTGAAGATGTTGTTGTGGAGTCTGGAGTATAAGGACTACAAGGAGGAGCTGGTGGACCAGGCTGCCCTCATGCTCACTCTGTCCGGCAGGGTCAAAGAAACGCAGCAAGTCTTAGCCACGCAGTACAGTTTCCGCCTCCGCAGTCCAGACCTGACATTAAAGGTAAAGACAACAGACTCTGAGCTGAATACTAACACTGTGATTAAATGTGATTACATTACTTGAGTTGTTTTTCTGTCTTTCTTGTACTCATAGCCGATCGGTAAAGCAGTGGTCGGGGAGAAGATGACAGTGGAAGTTTTGTTTACAAACCCACTCCCACAGAAGCTGAAGGGGGTCCTGTTTCATGTGGAGGGGCTGGGACTTATGGCCGCCCAAAGTGTACGCTATGGGTAAGTGAATGCAGGGATTGTCAGACTATGGCATCATGTAGTGTATCTTAAAGGTCCCATGGCAGGATATTTTCACTTTCTGAGGTTTTTGAACATTAATGTGAGCTCCCCTACCCTGTTGTAAAATGTGTAAACTGAGCAATTGCGGTCCTTTTCCACATTTGAAAAAAAGACAGCCCAAACGGGCGATTCTGAACAAGGGAACTTTCTGACATCACACTCGGGGAAAGATTTCCACCCCCCTGTCTGGATGTCCACCCCGTCTCTGGAAATCACGCCCAGAGAATTTGGACAGCAAACGAGCTACGAAATGCAAGATGCGTTTTTTTTTGTTTTTTCTTACCTAGAGAGACGTGAGAGCCTCTCCAGGCTCGGATGTCCTTTATCCGAGCCTCCGAACCTCTGAAACAGCAGTGGTTTGATTTTATTTTCTGTGGAAATGTGTTTTTTTAAAATGGAAAGTGTCTCATATCTTCCTCCGCACTTAAAACGCAGAAGTGGGGCCAGCGCACCGCTAATCCAGGAAACAGCGGTGTATTTGGCCACATCCCCACCCGCTGCACTGGCCTGTCTCTGTCCTCCTCATTTGCATTCAAGCAATAATGCCCAGAATAAAGCGTTTCAGAGAAATATTTATGACTCTGACTGTGTTAATGAGGCTTTCTCATGCACTGAGGCTTGATTTTGAAGAAGGATTCATTTACAGTATTAGAACCACTAAGGTGCCATATAAAAGCATCAAGAAGTACCATGTCATGGGATCTTTAAAATATCATACATCTCATATATAATGTGTTTAATAATTTAAGAATATGGAGTGTCAAGACTTATCCAAGACTAAACTCAGAGAGACTAAACTGTTACTAAACAAAAATTTGTCCAGATCTATAACAAGACTAGAACCACAACTAAAGTAGGAGGAAACAAGGCTGTATGAAGATGAACCATGACTCAACCATGACTTAAAACTATTAAGCATTAATTTTTGATTAAATAAGGATTGAAACCAGAATTATGGTGCTTTAGTGTGTAAGGTCAGATTGGGTTGACAGTGTGTTGAGTGTTGGCACAGGGGTTAGTTCACAGCACACACTCCAGAGGCATTTTGGCAATGTCTCTGAATGTCTCTTCCCACTCTCTTGTTATATGTCTACAGGCCCCAAAAGAATGGCTTTAAATTAAACTTAGTAAAAAACACACGCTCTAGATCAGGGGTCGGCAACCACTCAAATAGCCATTTGAACCCGTTTCACACAGTAAAGAAAACACTGGGAGCCACAAAACCCTTTTGAAATTTAAAATGAAATAACACTGCATATAACGGCTTTTTTGCATTTGTGTCATAGAATTACATTTTGAAAATGAACGAACTAAAATAAAATACATTTCAATCAAATACAATGGTCCCTCTCTATATCGCGGTTCACCTTTCGCGGCCTCGCTGTTTCGCAGATTTTTTTATTCCAATTTTTTTTATAGTGTATCAACGCGCATTTCTACGTCCTGATTGGCTAAGGGACTGTAGACCTTTGCTGATTCGTCGATTATTCTCCTCCGTGCCATGTCTCCTGTACAGAACAGAATGCGTTCAGTTTGCCAAATATATATAAATGTTCGCAGTGTGACTCTGAAGTGCTGTATGTTTGCAAGTTTTTTCCCCGACAAAACTCGTGACAGCGAAGCAGCGCGAGGACGAACAGGCTCGGTCAGAAGAACTGTGAAATACACGCGATATGTTTAGGGCCTGAAAACAAGTTTGGATCTTTGGTTTCATTCTATAATACTGTGTTTTTTTTAGTTGAAAATCTACAAAAGTTTGAGTGTTTAAACAAGAGAGAAATGTGAGAAAATGTTAATACCAGTCTGAGAAAAGTGTAGAATGTTTGTTATTTTTAGAACGTAACCACCGCGATAAACAAGGGACCACTGTACTGAGGGATCAAAGAGCCACATGCGGCTCCGGAGCCGCAGGTTGTTGACCCCTGCTCTAGATATTATGGGATGTATTTCTTCCTGTGATCCCTCTAGTCATTTCATGCTCTGTTTTCGCAGTGATATAGCCAGCCATGCTTCTGTGTCTGTGAATGTAAACTTCGTGCCCACTCTGTCTGGACTGAGAAAATTACTGGCTTCACTGGACTGCAGGCAGCTCACACAGGTCCATGGAGTGGTCAGCATCAAAGTGGACGAAAAGAACAATGCAACTTTATCGTGATTTTAAGGAAGGAATGAAAGTGTGTTATTAATATTGAAATTACTGTTGTTTTTCTGCATTTATGAACACTTCACTTTGAGTGGGTGAATGAGAAAATTGCACAAGGATCAAAAGATTGAGAGTAATTATACAGAAAAAGTGTGATTTCAACTAACTTGCATCATGTTTTGAAAGTTTTAGGTGCTGCGACACCCCTCTCTAATATGCACATTTTTATGGTGCACTAAAAATACACAGTTCAGGCACTACATTCTGACCACCTTCCAAATGCAACAGAGAGAAAAGTCCTGTGTATCCAGACATATTTCTGAAACTAGAATTAACTTCTTAAACACACTTAAAATATTGGGCCAGACAAGACGACCTTGTTGGCTCTTCCCACATGCTTCACCTTTCATCAGTTCACCTTTGTTTATTGAATTGAATAATTTTTATAGATGTTAAGTTAGGGGTGCAGATTTGTATATTTTCTGACCCAGTCCTAGGTTTAAATGATCCTAGGCCATTATTTATTTATTTATTATATTGTTCTGTTGCATGTTACTTTTTCGTGCTGTTCTTGATCTGTGCGTTGCAACACTGGAATTTCCCCACTGTGGGACTAATAAAGGCATATCTTATCTTATCTTATCTTATCCTCCAGACAATACAATCGTGGCCTTAACAGCTAAACTAAAATCCTCATGTTTGCCAATTTTACAATTTAGTGTATTGTTTCTATCTATATTAGCTTATCCAGCCAGACACTGTAAATCCTCTCCAAATATGTAAATTCTTCTAAAATTGAATCCTGTTGTCATTGCAATCAACTATTCACAACAGAATATTACACCTTCTGAATATTCAAATGTCCGCAAAGGGTTTACCAGGAAAAATGTTGAGAATTTTGACTGAAACATGAGTACAGAGGAATTTCCACAGCTTCTGGTTTAGACCAAAAGTGTTTTTTTGCAAGTTAGTTATTATACTAACTATATTATTAAGTAAATACATTGCAAGTGTTTAAGTGGTAAAGTTACGGGTCATTCACTTTTCCTGTCAATGATCTTAATGTGGGGCGTAGTGCCTACTTGTGTGAGCCATTTTTACATTATATTTAAGAATGAAACTGTATTTGTTGATATCAGATTTATATATATTTTGTTTACTTCCTTGCACTGACAGAAATGATTAAATTATATTATTTAGGGGCCAAGAACCGAAGGTGCTAGGCACCCTATAGTGTTTGCTCCGCGTTGCCTAGCAAAGTTGCCTAGCGAAGTTGCCTAGCGAAGTTGCCTAGCAACCCTTTGATCTTTCCTTTGATGTTCTGGTCTCTTGATTATTAGGGGACAAGCACCGAAGGTGCTAGGCACCCTATAGTGTTTGCTCTAATTGTCTAACAGGTCTAATTGTGTTCAAAGCGAGCACACGCACATACGACGCGCTCCGCCAGAGCGGGCGTAGTTTGGTGTTTTTTTCGTTTCCTTCTTTGAACTTTTTAGATAATTTTGGCTTCTCAGCTCCTTTCGGTTGTTGGCTCACCTCCTCCCAGCACCCCGGCTGCGGGGGTGGCGGTTTCACCGTGTCCCGCGAGCTCTGCCCCCCCCCCGAGCGGGTAGCGCAATGGCAGCCGCCAAGGCCCGGCGGCGGAGCCGCCTGAGGACGCGGGTGACAGGAATGAGGATCGTACTAGGAAAAATGGTGGCGTTGCGAGGGAGAATACGGGTGTAGAATACCGTAAAGATCTGACGGTCCTTCTGGACCTGGTGGGTGGAGCGGGCCTGTCCCCTATGGCCTTGCTGAAGACCGCGCAGGAGATCTGTGGGTCTGTGCTTGCCTGCCGCATGGTGACCAAGGATAAGTACGAGATAACGGTGGTGTCCCAGGCAGCCAAGGAAAAGCTGCAGGGTCCATGGGCGAGCCATCGGCAGGAACGAGATGGTGGTCTCCTTCTTGGGCCTGCCGGTGTACGTCCGGGATGAGGAAATCGTGCAGAAGCTCAACTCCTGGGGAGTCTCCGCTGTTTCCGGGATACGGAGGAAAGTGTGGCCGGGGACTGGCATCGTGGACGGCACCAGGTTTGTGAGGGTGCGTTTCACTGCCGCTGTCAGGTCTCTGCCGTATTCTGTCAGATTCGACACTGAGGAGGGGCCTGCGTACTTTAGGGTCATACACGACAATCAGGTGAAGCTGTGCAGAGGATGTCTCCAGCCGGGCCATGTGTTGCGTGAGTGCCCTGGCTTCCTGTGTAGGAAGTGTGGGGGTCAGGGGCATTACGCCCGCGAGTGCGTGGGGCCCAGGGCCGAGTGCTCGAGCCGCCGTGACTCTGGCCAGGGGGAGCGGAGCGCGGGAGGTGATGGTGGCGGCCCTGCAGCTGGGGCTGGACCTGCCCCCTCCTCCGTTGCCTCGAGTCGGGAGAGTGAGCCTGTCCTGGATGCTGCGATTCAGAGTGCACGGGCACCCGTGACGGTGGAGGGCGAGGGGCTACGTCCTCGCGCTTCCTCTCCCATCGCCTCGGGACGGGACGGGGACAGTGCGCCTGTCCAGGGTGCTGCTATTCAGAGTGCACAGGCACTCGTGACGGCGGAGGGCGGGGGGCTGCCTCCTTGCGCCTCCTCTTCCCCCTCCTCCGTCGCCTCGAGTCGGGACGGCGAGCCTGTCCAGGATGCTGCGATTTGGAGTGCACAGGCACTCGTGATGGCGGGGGGCGAGGGACTGCCTCCTTGCGCCCCCCCCGTCGCCTCGGGTCGGGACAGTGCGCCTGTCCAGGATGCTGTGATTCGCAGTGCACAGGCACTCGTGATGGCGGAGGATGAGGGGCTGCCTCCACGCGCCTCCTCTTCGCGGGGTGGTGAGGCTGAGGTGGACCTCCGCCCTGTAGCCGTGGTGGCGAGAGCCGAGCCGGATGCTGCTGCGGATGCTGCTGCGGTCTGGCGCCGCTGCGGTCTGGCGCCGCTGCGGTCTGGCGCCGCTGCGGTCTGGCGCCGCTGCGGTCTGGCGCCGCTGCGGTCTGGCGCCGCTGCGGTCTGGCGCCGCTGCGGTCTGGCGCCGCTGCGGTCTGGCGCCGCGGCCGCAAGGCGAACGGGGCGAGGCGCAGATCTCGGACCATGGGGCAGGAGTCCCTCCGGCCCTCGTCCGCTCCGGCCCCGTGTGATATGGTCTCCACCCCGGGCCCGTGTGATCAGGTCCCCGCTCCGGGCCCGTGCGGTCCGCTCTCCACTCCGGGCCCATGTGGCCTGGCCTCCGCGAGCCCCTCTGGGCCCGCTACCACGTGTGCGGGCACGGTGGGGAAGCGGATGGACTTCTGCAGTGGCGATGTTGAAGCGGACCTTGATGATGTTGGACAAAGCGTTAAGAGGCTGCGAAGGTCCTCTGAGTGCGCTGAGACTCCGGGGCGCGTCTGATAGGTCCCTTCCCCTCCTCTCTTCTTTATGGCGCTCTCCCTGGTCTCACTTAACGCGTGTGGTCTGAGGAGCAGGGTCCGGATGCAGAGTGCGATCCACGACTCTACCTGGGACGTGCTGTGCATTCGGGAAACTGGGTGGAAGGATCAGAGAGGAAACTGCGTGGGGGGTCGAGCATGCCAGCAGGGTGGAGGCGATGCGCGTCGACGAGGTGTACTGCGCCCTGGGCTCCGTGCACTCCCGGGGTGTGGCTGTTCTGGTTAAGCCAGGGGTGCTGGGGGAGCGGACCCGTTCGGTCGCTTTTTAGTGATTGATTTTGTACGCGGCCCTCTTAAGATCCACCAGCATTTTCTCCTTCGTAAACGAATCCACGATTATAATAGGGGATTTTAACATGGTCCTCTCAGAAATTGACCTTGGACCAAATCATGTTTTTAAATGCGATGCGAGCAGGACCGCACTTTTTGATTTGGCCGGTTATCATGACCTGTCTGAGGTCTGGAGGGGCCTTCACCGCAGAGCCAGGGAGTTTTCTCGACGCCAGGTGGTGAGGGGGGTCCTTCGCCAGTCGCGCTTGGATATGTGCTTTGTTTCGTCTACAATATGGAGGTTTATCAGCGGGGCCACGTATACGTGCTTGGGCTGGACCGATCACTCCCTCCTTTCGGTCGGCCTCGACTTCTTAGGTGGGAAAAGGAACGGAGGGGGCTGGGTGTTCAACAGCTCTCTCCTGGACGATCCCAGCTTCATTCAGAAAATGGAGAGGTTATGCGACTGTTTCGAGACTGAAATTGAAGTGTATGATTCTCTAATAGACTGGTGGGATGGGGCGAAGGCCCGGATAAAGAGACTGGCCATCGGTCACAGCAAGCAGAGGAGGTGGGAGCAGGCTGCGCGGGAGCGTGCGGTGCGTGGCCGCCTCCAAGTGCTGGCTGCGGCGTCTCTGGCGGGCCCCGTGGACCCAGAGTATCTGGAGCTACAGGCTGAGCTCCGCGTTTTGCAGGAATATCGAGCCAAGGGTGCCATCCTCCGGGCCAAGGCTCAGTACGCGGTGGAGGGGGAGCGCTCGACCGCTTATTTCTATGGCCTGGAGAAGACCAGGGAGAGCAAGTTGTATATAGACGGCCTGGTGGATGATGCAGGTAGGCTGGTGAATGACACCGGTGGGATTTTGGAGGTTGCGGGCAAGTTTTATTCGGATTTATTTGACAGTGAGGGGATTAGTGAGGTGAGTTGCGGTCAGGTACTGGATGCGCTGGATGCGAGGCTTAGCACTAGTTACGCAGACTTGTGTGATGAGCCCGTCTCGCTAGATGAGGTTTTTGCGGCCATCAAGGGGCTCAATAAATGTAAGAGTCCCGGGGAAGACGGTCTGACCGTTGAGTTCTACCGGGCGTTTGCCCACCGCCTGGCACCCATTCTCCACACGCTGTTTCATGACATCGAGAAGGAGGGGAGGTGCTCGCACTCCTTCACTCTTGGTATCGTGACCCTGGTCTTCAAGAAGGGTTCCCGAGAGAGCCTGGCCAACTACAGGCCTATAAGTCTCCTCAACACTGACTACAAAATCCTGTCCCGCATTCTGACGGGTAGGTTGAAGCGCGTCATAGGCACGATAGTCGCGGACACGCAGGTGTACGGCATCCCGGGGCGTGACATCTCGGACACAATTCTTTCTTTAAAGTACCTGTTGAGGGAGATTCACGCCACGGGTGGCGTCCACGTCTCGGTTGATTTCAATAAGGCGTTCGATAGAGTAGAGCACAGCTTCCTGTATCGCGTTCTGGGAAGGTTTGGCTTCAAGGATAGGTTCATCGATTGGATCCGCTTATTATATTAGAACGCAGTCAGCCGCGTGAAATGTAACGGCCTCCTCTCTGACCCCTTCCCTTTGCGGAGGTCGGTCAGACAGGGGTGCCCGCTAAGCGCGCTGCTCTACAGCATAGTGGCTGAACCTCTCGCTGCTGTGCTGAAGAAGGACAGGGCCGTGCGCGGACTCACGAGCCCCGCGGGCAGGGAATACAAGATATTTCAATTCGCAGACGACACAAATCTTGTCCTTCGAGACGTGCAGAGCCTCGATGCGGCTCTCCACATGCTCAATGTCTACTGTCTGGCTTCAGGTGCCAAAGTCAATCTCGAAAAGTCCTCTGTGGCTTTCTGCGGAACCCTCGCAACCACCCAGAACACCTGGGGCCTCAGGAATGCAGCAGACCTTTACAGGGTCCTCGGCGTCCCACTGGGGAGGGATGAGGTGGCCTGTAGGGACAGTTTGTGGTCTGGATTGTACAATAGTGTTAACGCCTGCATGAATTTATGGCGGAGTCGTGATTTAAAAATCAAGGGCAAGGTTTTGGTCGTCAATGCCTTGTGCCTGTCCAAGCTCGTACATGCCCTCACCGTGTACGACTTGCCGGACGCAGAGGCACACAGATTCAGCATTGCGATGAATGGGTTTATTTGGAAAAGAGAACGTGGGCTGATTGCACACAATGTTATGATTGGAGAGCACAACCAAGGGGGACTTAAACTCCTTGATTTGGTTATCAAGAAGCTCGCGTTGCGTCTCAAAGTAATTAGGAAATTCCTTGACACCGACTTCACGGCCGCATGGAAGGACTTCTTCGCGGTTCAGGTAGATCGGCTGGGTGAGCACGGTTTATTTAACCTGTGCATGCTCCCCCGGCAGGTCACCCTTGAGCGCTTTCTCCCTTTCCCCTGTTTGAGGCCTGGGCTGCACTGAGGCCGTGCACTGTGGCGGCACCGCGTTCCCTTTGGCAACTGAGGCAGATGCCTCGGCGTTTCAACCCTGACATGCTCTCCGACCCCCCAGGGAGGAGGGAGAGCATGTTCAGTGGGGTTCTGGAGGGAGTGGGGATTAAGCAGGTAGGACAGCTTATGGATGCCTCAGGCAGGTTTGACGTGGAGGAAATCAGGGGCAGGTTTATGAGGATTGGGGCCAGGTTTCGGAGAGCCGAAATCCTCAGGACGGCAAGTGTTATCCAGTCCTCTGTCCTGACGAAGTGGGGGGACCTGTTTGAGACGGGCCCCTTGGACCCGGGGGAGGTACATGGGGAGGAGATAGGCGAGTGTTCTCTGGATTTTGATGTTGTATGGGGAGAGAGGGTGTTGAGGATGTCGGAGGCGAGGGTGCGCACCTTCTACAGGCTGTTAGTGGCCGGAGTCGCTCGGCGCCCTTCTGCAGAACTCAGATGGTCGCAGACTTTTCCCACACGTGACACTGCCTCCATCTGGGCTCACATATATAATTGGTACACCCCGCCTCATGTCAGTAATTCTGACTTTAAGTTGAGACACGGGATCATTTACACCTGCACCAGGTTGCACGCAATACACCCTGACAGGTACGGCTGTGACTGTCCAGTTTGCGGTGAGGCGCCTGAAGACCTCCTCCATCTGGCCGCCCGGTGCCCTGCCATGCGGCGGTTCTGGACCCGGCTACTGGACCTTCTCGCTCGGAGGCTGGCGTTGAGGCTCCCTCCTCCGGCGGCCCATGGACTCGATGACCCTGGACTCTGGTTCTGCCTCTTCGGCCCTGCCCAGCAGCAACCTCGGGGGCCGGGTGCTCCCATAGTCAACTGGGATGCCGCCCGCCTTGTCCTGTCTGTGGCCAGGTATTCGATCTTCGCGGCACGGAACTGCCGCCTCCATGATGGCCACGCAGCGGAGCACTGGCCCCTCTTCACAGCGCTCCTTCGCGCCCACGTCCGCCGTCTCCACGACGCAAGAGAAACGGAGTTTCGCAACACCTTCATCCCAGACAATACGCTTTTCTCCATCTCCCGAGCCGGCTTCCCTCGTTTGGACTTCTGACCCCTACCCCCCTCCGCTGTCCCTCCTGGTCCCTGGCGCCTGGGCCTTCCCTGAGCGCTGCGTCGCCCTTGCTCTCCCCCAGACCCCTTTCTTCACCTGAGGCAAGCCCCTTGGTCCTCTACACTCCCCCTGTTCCTCTCAGCCCTAATGCCCGGTGGTGCTTATCCCCGTACCCACATCCCCCGATGTGTCCTCTGAGCGCTTTGCGAATGTATGTACCTTGTGGTACATTTCCATACCACAGGGTACATCTTTCTGAAGAGAGAAAAAAAAGTGCTTTGTGACTGTTATTGTGGTGGTGAAATATGTACTATTATGTGCCTGAAATGTGTATTATCGTGTACCTTGTAATATTAAAAGATTTTTTAAAAAAGTGTTTGCTCTGCGTTGCCTAGCAATGTTGCCTAGCAACCCTTTGATCTTTCCTTTGATGTTCTGGTCTCCTGATTCTTATTCTTATTTTTATTCTTATTATTAATAATAATAATAATAATAATAATAATAATTATTATTATTAATAATAATAATAATAAAGGCAACGCAAAGCAAATACTATAGGGTGCCTAGGCACCCTATAGTGTTTGCTCTGCGTTGCCTAGCGACGTTGCCTAGCGACGTTGCCTAGCGACGTTGCCTAGCGACGTTGCCTAGCGACGTTGCCTAGCGACGTTGCCTAGCGACGTTGCCTAGCGACGTTGCCTAGCGACGTTGCATAGCGACGTTGCATAGCGACGTTGCATAGCGACGTTGCCTAGCAATCCTTTGATCTTTCCTTTGATGTTCTGGTCTCCTGATTATTATTATTTTATATTTTTTATTCAATGGGAGTCTATGGCAGCCCCTAGAACCGTCTGGTAAAAAGTTGTGAAATTTGGCATGCACATTCCAGCCAGTCTCCTCATTACCCACAGCAAATAGGTCCCCAGCCCCAACCGTCTAGTGGCACCAGCAATCAAAGTTGCAGGAATTTGTCAATTGCCTATCAACGCACCTAGCAACCTTTGATCTGTCTTTGATGTGTCTGTACTGACAGGGTCTAACCCTGTCAGAACAGACCCTGTCAGACTCAGGTCCAGACCCCCGGGCCTTGCAGCTCCGGGACCGCCCGGAGGGCGGCCAGGACGAAGCTCAAATCGCGGGCCGGGAGGGCCGGGTCCCCTCGGGACGGGCGGACTGCTGGGCCCGCCTGGCCCTCGTCCGCTCCGGCCCCGTGTGGTCCGGTCTCCATGGGCCCCTCTGGGCCCGCTACCATGGGTGCGAACGCGGTTGGAGTGTGGTTGGAATTCAGCAGTGGCAATATTGAGGCGGACCTTGATGATGTTACAAGACGCGTTAAAAGGCTCCGGGGTTCCCCGAGATTCGGAGTCACGTTTGATAAGTCCCTTCCCCTCGTCCTTTCTTTATGACGCTCTCCCTGGTCTCACTTAACGCGTGTGGTCTGAGGAGCAGAGTCTGGATGCAGGGTGCGATCCACGACACTACCTGGGCCGTGCTGTGCATTCAGGAAACTGAATTTCCCACACATGACACTACCTCCATCTGGACTCCCGTATATGATTGGTACACCTCACCCCAAGTCGGTAATTTTGACTTTAAGTTGGAACACAGGATCGTTTGCACCTGCACCATGTTGCACGCAATATACTCTGACAGGTACGGCTGTGACTGTCCGGTACGCGGTAAGGCGCGTGAAGACCTCCATCTGGCCGCGCGGTGTCTTGTCGCGGTTCTGGACTCGACCACTGGACCTTCTCGCTCGGTGGCGCCAGCCCACCGAAGGCTCCCACCGCTCCATACATCCTGTCCCCCCTGGACCCTGTCGTCTGGACCTTCCCTGGACACTGCATCGCCTTGCTCTCCCCCAGGCCCCCTTTCTTCACCTGGGGCAATCCCTTTGGTCCTCTACATCCCCCGTTTCTCTTAGCCCTTGTGCCCAGTGGTGTTTATTCCCGTGCTCACATCCCCCGATGTGTCTTCTGAGTGCTTTGCGAATGTTATTGTGGTGTTAAAATATGTATTATTATGTACCTGAAGTGTGTATTATTGTGTACCTTGTGTAAGTGGTGTGTACCGTGTACCTTGTGTAATAATAAAAGAGTTTTTTAAAAAAGTGTTTGCTTTGCGTTGCCTAGCGAAGTTGCCTAGCGAAGTTTCCTAGCGAAGTTGCCTAGCAACCCTTTGATCTTTCCTTTGATGTTCTGGTCTCCTGGTTGTTATTATTCTTTATTCCTTTCACCATGGGAGTCTTTGGCAACCCCTAAAACCGTCTGGTAAAAAGTTGTGAAATTTTGCATGCACATTCCAGTCTCCTCATTACCCACAGCGATTTATAGGCCCCCAGCCCCAACCGCTAGCGGCACCAGCAGGTCAAAGTTGCAGGAATTTGTCAATTGCCTAGCAACGCACCTAGCAACCTTTGATCTGTCTTTGATGTGTCTGTTCTGACAGGGTTAGACCCTGACCCTGTCAGACTCTGTTAGACTCTGTTAGATCCTGTCAGACCTTGTTAGACCCTGTCAGACTCTGTTAGACCTGTCAGACCCTGCATGCGGCCTACATGCTGAGGCCTACATAAACCTTCGGTGCTTGGCCCCCACATTGCTGCTTGCAGCTATAAGATAAGATAAGATAAGATAAGATATGCCTGTATTAGTCCCTCAGTGGGGAAATTCAAGTGTTGCACAGCACAAAAAAGTAACACAGGGGGTCCTCAGGTTACGACGGTCTCGGTTTACGACGTTTCGTGGTTACGAACGCGCCCCCATTAAAAAATATATATATATATTACGCGTCATTCCGTCTTACGCGGTTTAGCGTGGTAAGAGATGTAAACAAACGCGAACGGCGCGCCGCGCATGGCGGAAGAATACGCTCTGTTGTGGTTGTAGGGAGAAAAAGACGGCCTCGTGTGCGTGCCCAATGTGGGCGGAAGTACCTGATGTGGGCTCTGATCTGCTCCTATGAAAGCGGCAGTGATAACCAAGCAGCGTAGTGGTCTAATTATTGAGATGGAAAGGTTATTGGTGCTTTGGTTGGAAGATCAAAGTCAAAATCCGACTTACGACGAAATTCAGGTTACGACGTGTCTTAAGAACGGATCAACGTCGTAACCCGAGGACCCCCTGTATTTAGGGGGCCAAGCACCGAAGGTGCTAGGCACCCTATAGTGTTTGGTGTTTTTTTCGTTTCCTTCTTTGAACTTTTTGGATAATTTTGGCTTCTCAGCTCCTTTCGGTTGTTGGCTCACCCCCTCCCAGCGCCCCGGCTGCGGGGGTGGCGGTTTCACCCCCCCAGCGCAATGACAACCCCCGCAGGGCCCCGAGGCCCGGTGGCGAAGCCGCCTGAGGACGCGGGTGGTAAGAATGAGGATCGTACCAGGAAAAATGGTGGTGATGCGAGGGAGGATATGGATGTAGAATACCGTAAAGATCTGACGGTCCTTCTGGACCTGGTGGGTGGAGCGGGCCTGTCCCCTATGGCCTTGCTGAGGGCCGCGCAGGAGATATGTGGGACTGTGCTTGCCTGCCGCATGGTGTCCAAGGATAAGTACGAGATAACGGTGGCGTCCCAGGCAGCCAAGGAAAAGCTGCTGGATGGGTTCCGGATCGGCGACACCAGGGTCCATGGGCGAGCCATCGGCAGGGACGGGATGGTGGTCTCCTTCTTGGGCCTGCCGGCGTACGTCCGGGATGAGGAAATCGTGCAGAAGCTCAACTCCTGGGGAGTCTCCGCTGTTTCCGGGATACGGAGGAAAGTGTGGCCGGGGACTGGCATCGCGGACGGCACCAGGTTTGTGAGGGTGCGTTTCACTGACGCTGTCAGGTCTCTGCCGTATTCTGTCAGGTTCGACACTGAGGAGGGGCCTGCGTACTTTAGAGTCATACACGACAAGCAGGTGAAGCTGTGCAGAGGATGTCTCCAGCCGGGCCATGTGTTGCGTGAGTGCCCTGGCTTCCTGTGTAGGAAGTGTGGGTGTCAGGGGCATTACGCCCGAGAGTGCGCGGGGCCCAGGGCCGAGTGCTCGAGCCGCCGTGACTCTGGCCAAGGGGAGCGGAGCGTGGGAGGTGATGGTGGCGGCCCTGCAGCTGGGGCTGGACCCGCCCCCTTCTCCGTCGCCTCGAGTCAGGACAGTGAGCCTGTCCAGGATGCTGCGATTCAGAGTGCACAGGCACTCGTGACGGTGGAGGGCGAGGGGCTGCCTCCTTGCGCCTCCTCTTCCCCCTCCTCCGTCGCCTCGAGTCGGGACAGTGAGCCTGTCCAGGATGCTGTGATTCAGAGTGCACAGGCACTAGTGACGGCGAGGGATGAGGGGCTGCCTCCACGCGCCTCCTCTTCCCCCTCCTCCGTCGCCTCGAGTCGGGACAGTGAGCCTGTCCAGGATGCTGTGATTCAGAGTGCACAGGCACTCGTGACGGCGAAGGATGGGGGCTGCCTCCACGCGCCTCCTCTTCCCCCTCCTCCATCGCCTCGAGTCGGGACAGTGAGCCTTTCCAGGATGCTGTGATTCAGAGTGCACAGGCACTCGTGACGGCAAGGGAGGAGGGGCTGTCTCCACACGCCTCCTCTTCGGGAGGTGGTGAGGCTGAGGGGGGCCTCCGCCCTGTAGCCATGGCGGCGGGAATGCTGCTACGGATGCTGCTGCGGTCCACCGCCTCGCCCCCGGAGCGGGGGAAGCAGCGCGGCCCGGGGTCCGGACCCCCGGGTCTGGCCGCACCCGGAAGACGAACGGGCCAAAGCTCAGATCTCAGACCATGGGGGACGAGTCCCTCCGGCCCTCGTCCGCTCCAACCCTCGTCCGCTCCGGCCCCGTGTGATGTGGTCTCCGCTCCGGGCCCGTGTGGCCCGCTCTCCGCTCCGGGCCCGTGTGGTCCGGCCTCCGCGTGCCCCTCTGGGCCCGCTACCACGTGAGCGGGCGCGGTGGGAGAGCGGATGCAGTGGCGATGTTGAAGCGGACCTTGATGATGTTAGACAAAATGATCAAAGGAGAAGTTCAATTTGTCAACTGGACAAAGTTTGTTTGGTTGAAAACGTTTCGCCGCTCATCCGAGAGGCTTCGTCAGCTCTGAGACAAAATGTTAAGAGGCTCCGGAGGTCCTCTGAGTGCGCCGTGACTCCGAGGCGCGTCTGATGGGTCCCCTGGATGATCCCAGCTTCATTCGGAAAATGGAGAGGTTATACGACTGTTTCGATACTGAAACTGAAGTGTATAATTCTCTGATAGACTGTTGGGACGGGGCGACATCCCGGATAAAGAGACTGGCCATCCGATGGCAGAGGAAACACAAAAATGTGTTTGCACTGCATCACCTTTGCTCTCCCCCAGGCCCCTTTCTTCGTCCCTTTGGTCCTCTACATTCCCCCTGTTTCTCTTGGCCCTTGTGCCCAGTGGTGTTTATTCCCGTACCCGCATCCCCCGATGTGTCTTCTGAGTGCTTTGTGAATGTTATTGTGGTGATGAAATATGTACTATTATGTACCTGAAGTGTGTATTATTGTGTACCTTGTAATATTAAAAGATAAAAAAAAAAAAGTGTTTGCTTTGTGTTGCCTAGCGAAGTTGCCTAGCAACCCTTTGATCTTTCCTTTGATGTTCTGGTCACAAAAATGTGTTTGGTCACAAAAATGTGTTGCAATAAAGAATAATAATAACAATCAGGAGATTGTTATTATTATTCTTTATTCCTTTCACCATGGGAGTCTATGGCAACCCCTAGAACCGTCTGGTAAAAAGTTGTGAAATTTGGCATGCACATTCCAGCCAGTCTCCTCATTACCCACAGCGATTTATAGGCCCCCAGCCCCAATCGTCTAGTGGCACCGGCAGGTCAAATTTGCAGAAATTTGTCAATTGCCTAGCAACGCACCTAGCAACCTTTGATCTGTCTTTGATGTGTCTGTTCTGACAGAGTTAGACCCTGACCCTGCCAGACCCTGTCAGACTCTGTTAGATCCTGTCAGACTCTGTTAGACCCTGTCAGACCCTGCATGCGGCCTGCATGCTGAGGCCTACATGAACGTTTGGTGCTTGGCCCCCACATTGCTGCTTGCAGCTATATTTATTATTATTCTTTATTCCTTTCACCATGGGAGTCTATGGCAACCCCTAGAACCGTCTGGTAAAAAGTTATGAAATTTTGCATGCACATTCCAGCCAGTCTCCTCATTACCCACTCATTGCCCCAACCGTCTAGTGGCACCAGCAGGTCAAAGCAACCTGTGCTCTGTCTTTGATGTGTCTGTTCTGTCAGAACAGACCCTGTCAGACTGTTAGACCCTGTCAGTCTCTGTTAGACCCTGTTAAACCCTGCATGCGGCCTACATGCTGAGGCCTACATGAACCTTCGGTGCTTTGCCCAACATTGCTGCATATTTATTATTATTATTATTATTATTATTATTATTATTATTATTAATAATAATAATAATAATAATAATAATAATAATAATATATTAAATAGAATAAACAAAAGCTTTAAAGTCAGGAACAATTGATGCATTGCGTCTCTTTGTATTTTGAAGCTCTTAATGTTTGGTTGCCATGGATCCAATCATTTTATAGGACATTGAAAATACAAGCCGTCAGGGCAGAGAGACTGGCAAAGTGGAGCGTGCACGCTGCGCCGTTTCTTTAAGTCGCTGTCAGACACAAGTGTTAAGGGAATATTAATGACAGACAACCATCAGACAGACAGACACACTCGAGCAGAGGAACCAACGCTGTGTTAAAAAATAAATACACAAGCTAGTTTTGCATACTTTCCACAAATAGTAATGTTTCCATACATGTCTTTACAGTGTTCAATAGTACCTTGTACATTAACGAAGAACATATGCACATTTAAAGGACGTGTGCACAAGCTTGAAAAGTGAAAGGCCCTTTATCCCCATTCAACCCGTGGAATATGAAAACAATTACACTGCAGCAAAAAATCATTACTCAGCTTTACTGTTTTAAGCGTATTTTTAACCAATGAAGGAGTGTAGCTTGTATGGTTCCTTATCCACGGATACAATAATTGGGTGCAAGCCAAAGACGTCTAAAGTAAAACTGAGACTTTCTCAACTAGCAGATGAACATGCACAAAAGCTTTTCTTTTCCCTTCAAGGGAATGACCTGTCTCATCTCAACCACAAGCAGGGGAAGAAGTAAAAGTGAGACTTAGAAGAGGGCTCTCCTGTTGTTTCTCCAGAGTTCTCTGACTGTGATGCCCAGGCTGCAGGACACGCAGGAGGGACATTTTTGTCCTGATGACTGTTACTCACCTCACTGCCCAGACACACGCTCTGCTAACCAACCAGTCCTCCTGTTATGCTGCAAGTTTTTGGTGTTTTACATTTATTTTAAATGCCCAATGTGCTGAAATTGCCCCTTGGGAATAAACAAAGTTCTTTGATTGATTGAACAGCTGACTGGTGACATAAAGCAGGTTGCTGAGCAATAATAGGCAAGGCTGAGCTTATCATTGGCCAAGCACATATCTTGTGCAGGTGAGGCAGGAGGAAGTGGCCTTCCTGTTTTAACTCCTTTGCTTTGCAACTTCTGTGCAATTTCATCCTGTCCCCTCATGTAGTACATTGGACTGCACTGCAATTTAATCCACTTCACAGTTCTTTAAGATGATTATCATACTTACATTTTAGTTAACAAATAGTGGGACCTTTAAAATGCAATTTCCCCCTCTAATTTCAGGCTGTAGAAAGTGGGCAGAGGGCCTAGTCAAGAGAGGAAGAGGATGTGGCTGTTGGGGTCAGAGAAAAATTAACAGGGACATAGCTCAATGGGTTGCACTTTAATAAGATAAGATAAGATAAGACTTTATTGATCTCACACAGGAGAAATTTACTTGCCCCAGTAGCTCCAGGCATAGACAGTTTGAACAAGAAAGAAAGTGCATGCAGGCAAGAATAAAATAAAATAAGTAATAATAATAAAAACAGTCCCCTCCTTGAGCCGCCACCTTAACGTGGTGGAGGGGTTTGAGTGCCCGAATGATCCCGGGAGCTATGTTGTCGGGGGCTTTATGCCCCTGGTAGGGTCACCCAAGGTAAACAGGTCCTGGGGGACGGGTCAGACTAAGAGCGGTTCAGAAGCCCATTATGATGAATACAAGAGCAAGGCCAGTTACGTCGCCCGGATCGGCGTCACGGGGCCCCACCCTGGAGCCAGGCCTGTCCCCATGGGGCCCGGCCGGGCTCAGCCCGAAGGAGCGACGTGGGGCCGTCCTCCCGTGGACCCACCACCCGCAGGAGGATCCATAAGGGGCCGGTGCAGAGAGATCTGGGCGGCAGCCGAAGGCAGGGGCCTCGGCGACCAGATCTCCGGACATGGAGACTAGCTCTGGGGACATGGAATGTCACCTCGCTGGGGGGGAAGGAGCCTGAGCCCGTGCGGGAGGTTGAGCGCTATCGACTAGATATAGTCGGCCTCACCTCCACGCACAGCCTGGGCTCTGGAACCCAACTCCTTGAAGGGAGCTGGACTCTCCATTTCTCTGGCGTTGCCCACGGGGAACGGCGGCGGGCCGGTGTGGGCCTGCTCATTGCCCCACGGCTCAGCCGCTGTGTGTTGGAGTTCACCCCGGTGAACGAGAGGGTCGTGTCCCTGCGCCTTCGGGTCGGGGACAGGTCTTTCACTGTTGTGTCGGCCTACGGGCCGAACAGCAGTGCAGAGTACCCGGCCTTCTTGGAGTGCCTGGGAGGGGTACTGGACAGTGCACCGACCGGGGACTCCGTTGTTCTCCTGGGGGACTTCAACGCCCACGTGGGCAACGACAGTGACACCTGGAGAGGGGTGATTGGGAGGAACGGCCTCCCTGATCTGAACCCGAGTGGTGTTCTGTTATTGGACTTCTGTGCTAGCCACAGTTTGTCCATAACGAACACCATGTTCAAGCACAAGGGTGTCCACCAGTGCATGTGGCACCAGGACACCCTAGGACGGAGGTCGATGATCGACTTTGTTGTCGTGTCATCTGACCTCCGGCCGCGTGTCTTGGACACTCGGGTAAAGAGAGGGGCAGAGCTATCAACCGATCACCACCTGGTGGTGAGTTGGGTCCGCTGGCAGGGGAGGAAGCCGAAAAAACCTGGCAGGCCCAAGCGCGTAGTGAAGGTCTGTTGGGAAAGTCTGGCAGAGCCCTCTGTCAGGGGCACCTTTAACTCACACCTCCGGGAGAGCTTCTCCCGGATTCCGGGGGAGGCTGGGGACATAGAGTCCGAATGGGCTCTGTTCTCTGCCTCTATTGTCGATGCGGCTGCCCGTAGCTGTGGTCGTAAGGTCTATGGTGCCTGTCGCGGCGGCAATCCCCGAACCCGGTGGTGGACACCGGAAGTAAGGGATGCCGTCAGGCTGAAGAAGGAGTCCTATCGGGCCTTGTTGGCTCGTGGGACTCCAGAGACAGCCGACGGGTACCAGCCGGCCAAGCGTGCTGCAGCCCGGGTGGTGGCAGAGGCAAAAACTCTGAGTTGGGAGGAGTTCGGAGAGGCCATGGAGGAGGACTATCGGACGACCTCAAAGAAATTCTGGCAAACTGTCCGGCGCCTCAGGAGCGGGAAGCAGTGCTTCACAAACACTGTTTACAGTGCGGGTGGGGAGCTGTTGACCTCGACTGGGGATGTTGTCGGACGGTGGAAGGAATACTTTGAGGATCTCCTCAATCCCGCCGTCACGTCTTCCGAGGAGGAAGCAGAGGCTGGGGACTCGGGGTCGGACTCACTCATCACCCTGGCTGAAGTCACTGAGGTGGTTGGAAAGCTCCTCGGTGGCAAGGCCCCGGGGGTGGATGAGATCCGCCCTGAGTATCTCAAGTCCCTGGATGTTGTAGGGCTGTCTTGGCTGACACGTCTCTGCAACATCGCGTGGCGGTCAGGGACAGTACCTCTGGATTGGCAGACCGGGGTGGTGGTCCCTCTGTTTAAGAAGGGGCACCGGAGGGTGTGTTCCAACTATCGGGGAAGGTCTATTCCAGGGTGCTGGAGAGGAGAATTCGACCGATAGTCGAACCTCGGATTCAGGAGGAGCAGTGTGGTTTTCGTCCCGGCCGGGGAACACTGGACCAGCTCTATACTCTCCATCGGGTGCTCGAGGGTGCATGGGAGTTTGCCCAACCAGTCCACATGTGCTTTGTGGATCTGGAGAAGGCATTCGACCGTGTCCCTCGTGGGGTCCTGTGGAGAGTCCTCTGGGAGTATGGGGTTCGGCGCCCTTTGATAAGGGCTGTTCGGTCCCTGTATGACCGGAGCAGGAGCTGTGTTCGCATTGCCGGTAGTAAGTCGGACCTGTTTCCGGTGCATGTTGGACTCCGCCAGGGCTGCCCTTTGTCACCGGTTCTGTTCATATTTATGGACAGAATTTCTAGGCGCAGTCAGGGGCCAGAGGGGATCCGGTTTGGGAACCACAGGATCTCATCTCTGCTGTTTGCAAATGATGTTGTCCTGATGGCTTCATCGAACCGGGACCTCCATTGTGCACTGGGGCGGTTTGCAGCCGAGTGTGAAGCGGCTGGGATGAGGATCAGCTCCTCCAAATCCGAGGCTATGGTTCTCGACCGGAAAAAGGTGGTTTGCCCTCTCCGGGTGGGTGGGGAGTCCTTGTCTCAAGTGGAGGAGTTCAAGTATCTCGGGGTCTTGTTCACGAGTGAGGGGAGGATGGAGCGTGAGATTGAGAGGCGGATTGGTGCAGCGTCGGCAGTGATGCGGTCGTTGTACCGGACCGTTGTGGTGAAGAGGGAGCTGAGCCAAAAGGCAAAGCTCTCAATTTACCGGTCAATCTACGTTCCTACCCTCACCTATGGTCATGAGCTTTGGGTAATGACCGAAAGGACGAGATCGCGGATACAAGCGGCCGAAATGAGTTTCCTCTGCAGAGTGGCTGGGCGCACCCTTAGAGATAGGGTGAGGAGCTCGGTCACACGGGAGGGGCTCGGTGTAGACCCGCTGCTTCTCCACGTCGAGAGGAGCCAGCTGAGGTGGCTCGGGCATTTGTTCCGGATGCCTCCTGGACGCCTCCCTCGGGAGGTGTTCCGGGCATGTCCCACCGGGAGGAGGCCCCGGGGAAGACCCAGGACCCGCTGGCGGGACTATGTCTCCCAGCTGGCCTGGGAACGCCTTGGGGTCCCCCCGGAGGAGCTGGAGGAAGTGTCCGGGGTGAAGGAGGTCTGGGCGTCCCTGCTTAGACTGTTGCCCCCGCGACCCGGCCCCGGATAAGCAAGTGGAAATAAGAAAATGGATGGATGGATGGATGGACAGTAGTTAGGAGAGTATGGAAAAAAAATATTGCACGTTTGGCCTATATAGTAGAATTATACAGTCTGATGGCGGTAGCGCTTCTTCTTGCACTGGGGGTGCCTCAGCCGGCTGCTGAAGGAGCTGCTCAAAAAGTGCTATATTTGCGTCCCAAACAGTTGTTCACTAAAAATTCAGCAGCGTATTTCCCATTTGCATATTTTCTCTCTCGATTCATATCAGTGCTCCCATGTTAGCTCTATTAGCCTGTTAACTTTTAGCGGATGTGTTTTATGCGGTCCGCCTTAAGCGGAAGTTTACAAGTGAACAGGCTAATAGAGCTAACGTGGGCGCATTGATACGAATCGAGAGAGGAAAATATGCAAATGTCAAAAACGCTGCTGAATTTTTAGCGGACAACTGTCTGGGATGAAAATATAGCACTTTTCGGACAAATGTTGTTTTGAGAAGAAAAACAAGCTCATCTAATAGCTCTTAGCTATTAAATGACCCCGCAAACTTGCCGGAACTACGTTTACGAGCTACGTTACCGGAGGATAACCGGGATCACATCGTGCTGTCATGGGTAAGTCTGTAGCTGTTTTCCAATCCAGTGACGGCACGCTTGTGAGTGTGGTCTCGGTCTGTCGTCAAGACGGCGCACACTCGCTCTGTCCTTAGTGCACTACGTTTCTCGCATGGCCGTCTGCGAAAAGGAACAAGTCCCACCTCAGCTCAATGAGCCGGGTGGTCTGCTCCTTGTTCCCTAAAGAAAAAAATATTATTCTATTGCGACTAGTAATACTTGGAATTGGGACATGTCCAATGTTCCCCCTAATTTTTAATGTGTCTGAGCAAACACACTAACTCCCTGAGCGCTCCTTGGAGCCCTGTGCGCGACATCCGAAATGCCCCCCCCTCCCGCGCGGCTCGCACTTTGCAGATATAAAAAAAAAAAAGACCCTGCGGCTGAATAAAAAGCGGAGATCCACTAAAAACTCTTTCATCCCTGATTTACAGTGCGCTGCATAGGTTTTCTTGTGCGCTGAGAATGTGCGAGCAGTGCGCAGCTTAGAGTAAACGCTGGACATGGTGATACTGTAGAATATCCAGCATTACAACAGCAAAGGAAATATAAGTGTAAGGGGAAAAGCATGTGAACGGTAATACAGGTGCCGTGATCTATGCCGTTGCGGCTACCGTCACACATGTTTAGCGTAGTTTATGAAGAGTTTCATCTAGCATGAAGAGTTTCATGTAGCATAGTAGGTGAGGTGAACCAGTACGTATATTTTATAGTGACGTCGCAACTGTTACATGTGGATGTCGCTGTTGAGTCGGTCTTTGTAGTCATATATCCTCCCGCGCACGGAAATGACGCACATCCCCTTCCAAGGACGCTCACAAGTATGCCGTCGCTGGATTGGAAAACGGCTGTAGTCATATATCCTCCCGCGCTGTGCATGCTGGGGCTTTTAAGTGTGCGAAGCGTGCATTTTCGCACACTTGGTCCACGCCCCAATTTCCATGGAAACAACGGCGCCGTTCAGAGCTCATCTTAACGGTGCAGGGGACAAAAAACGAATGGAACGGCGCTTGTCGCGCCGGATATGACGCACATCCCCTTCCAAGGACACTCACAAGCGCTGGATTGGAAAGCTATGCCTTTATTAGTCCCACAGTGGGGAAATTCCAGTTCTGCATTTGACCCATCCTGTTATCAGGAGCAGTGAGCAGCACATTACTGCGCCCGGGGACCATCTCCATGATCTTCTTGCTTCGGCTTGGTCAGGACCTAAGCTATGGTGCATGTTTTAGGTTGGTGGGGGAAACCGGAGTGCCCGGAGGAAACCCACCCAGACACGGGGAGAACATGCAAACTCCACACAGAAAGGCCCAGGCGACCCGGGGATCGAACCCAGACCATGCATGCAAACTCCACACAGAACACACACAGAAAGGCCTGGGCGATCGAATCGAACCCGGAACCTTCTTGCTGTGAAGCATGAGCGCTACCCACTCAGCCACCGTGCCGCGACTTCTGTTAATCTCAGGACACTGTTGAAGGGGAAGCCATACAGATTAACATAAAAAAAAAACCTATCCCTTTAAATTGAGCTATGGAAACAACTTTTTTGTACTGGCGGAATTGTTTATTGTCATGCAGGACAATCAGGACCAGTGAAAGTGGGCAAATGGGAAAAATGATTGTTATTTTTTCTCCCACAAATTCTAACCCCATTAACCCCAGTTTTGCTATCCCACAACAGATTGTATTGTACTCCATGTTTGCAAGGAGGTCAAGGGCCTTTAAAGTGGCTTCCAGCTTTATTATTATTATGTACTTATTTTCTTACTCTATTTAACATAATAGTTTATCTGTTTTTTCTAGCCACTAAATGTATAGCGAAGAGTTAAAGCACCATTGAGCACCTGTTTTCTTAAATCTTTAGTAACATCCTTCTTGTCTTAAGTTACAATATATCTTGATTTCTTTAAGGCAGACAATTTTGTTTGCATGATGTATTTATTTTAACGTTTCGACTCCCAGCTGTGAGGCATCATCAGAAGTGTCACTGGTCTAATACAAAAAAGAAAATGAAAAAGGAAATCAAGATTTACTTTTTTTTTTTTTTTTTTTTAAACATTTATAACAAAAGTGTGGTATCTAAAATACTTATACTAAGGTGCAAATATAAATGAATAAAAAACACTTGAATGGAAGTTGTATTATATGTAGTATCTGATAAATGGGCACCCTCTCCAGTCTGCAATAATTAGAGCAGAACCGCAGCTGCTCAGTTTGTCCACTTTGTCTTTGTGGATTGTATTCTAGTTGCAAAAAACAGAAACTATTTTTGACCATATTGATCTCTCGGGCCTTCAAATTTTTGTTGTAAAAACATATGGAACTCTTCACATATCTGTCTTGAAACTTGACACCTAAAGATTTAAGTTTCTCTCTAACCCTGTTATGTGGAGACTGATTGCTATTCCTGACTGAAGCTAGGTGGATATGGGTCAAGATTATACAAAGGCTGCTGAACAACGATATAAATGAATAAAGATATAAAAATAGTTCTGCCATGTTTTATAGTATGTACTGTAGGGTTGACACATTCAAAGAGATCACTGCAGTAACACATCCATCAGTGCCATTTATTTACTTTATACATACCAAACACCTTTTTGTAAGCTATGTGTGTCATGTCTTAAATCTCTCTCAGAAATATGCCCTTTATGCAGGCATTTTATTATCCATAATTTTACCAGTGCTTCTCCTTGTACCCTCCTGGAAAGTGAATACTTACATGATGTGAATCTGTCAAGCTCATAGTAGTGCAAGTAGATTTTCTGTCAGCATTTGCATTCAGAATGTAATCAGTTTCACTTTGGAAATGTTAGAGAAATCCTATTTCCATAATTCAATCTATAAACTTCATCTTCAGCTGTACTGGTGCACCAGTGAGACCTTTTCAGTGATGGGTTTGCTGGCCCGTATACTGTAATTCAGTGTATCCAAAGCTGTTATGCTGTTGACTTTCTCAACTCTTTGTAGATAAAAAAAAAAGTTGTAAAATGATTTAGAAAACAAGAACACAAAATATAAATGTGGAGACTACACTTAACCCGATCAAAGTTATTGTAATGTAAAAGGCTTATTTGTTTACTTTGCCCTGATATGGTTAAAAGCTGACCTCTCATCACTTACTTGTGGTAATGAAACTAACCTATAGACCAGTTTCAAAGCTACGTCATCACTGAATCCGCGCGCAGTTCCGACTCAAAACAAAGCCACCGCTGCCATAAAACCCCAGCGAAGATATAGAAGAGAAGAACTCAAATAAAGAGAAACAGATGGAATAAATGATAGTTCGTACCATTCAACTGACATACACACAAGTGAACACCTGCTGCTTGTTTAGGGTAATTTGCCCAGGTGTTCAATGGTGTTTAATCATGCTGATTAACTAGCAAGCACAGGACACGCAAAGCTCACAGACATATTAACCGGGTAACCTTTACGACAGACACATGTAAACGAACACGAATAACTTTGTTAAAAGGCATGATAAGTTTTCGCATGATCATCATAAATGGCATTTGACATGACTGAGATCACATCTGTGACTCGTGAATTAAGTCGTAGTATGTTACTTACCCCGCAACGCAAGTGCAGTTGGCTCGTGCTTGTTGATGATAGCCCAAGCATTGTACAGGGTCGTCTTGTGGCCTTGTCTTTGACTGGGGAGAACATCAGAAGACAACACGCAAAACTCCCCATCGATATCGTGGTATTTTACCTCCTGTACATGGCCACACACGGCAAACTGGTAGGCATCCATGGATTTGTATGCGCAAACTTGGGCTTCTCGACTAAATAACAGTGGATCAATCAATCAATCAATCAATCAAACAATATTTATAAGGCGCTTTTCATACAAAATTGTAACACAAAGCGCCCAAAGCGATATCTGGCCACTGTAAATCTGGTCACTTTCTGAGGTCGTACTGCCACTCCGTGATTGCATAAGGATCTGGTAGTCGAAGCCCGTTGCTCAACGTGAGCTCTTGAATGTAGCTTACCCTATACTCCGCTATGGTCCGCGATGGTTTTTCTGAGTCTGGCATGCGCGCTCATGCCAGTGACGTCACGTTTGTTTACTAACAGTAAAGGGGTCTATAGCAACAGTAAAGGGGTCTATAGCAACAGTAAAGAGGTCTATAGCCTAAATTTCAAACCATTGTAGACATTGTTTGTGAATGTCCTTTGATTCTCATATGGATAGAGGCTTTTAAGAAAGTACAAGTAAGTATCTAAGGCCATTTGAATAGGCTTGAGTGCTCTGAAAAGTACAAAGAGAACACCTACAAATTATCAGTCTTCTGTGCAGGTTGCAGGTGGCCTTGTCAGGTCTTTCAATGTGTGCAGCAAGTTACTGGAGATCTTCTACCAGTCTGTGGTGGCCAGTGCCCTGTACTTGGCGGTGGTCTGTTAGGGGAGTAGCACCAGTAAAAGGGACATTGGGCATATTGACTAACTGATCCGCAAAGCTGGTCACGTGATCGGCTGTGAGCTGGAGACATTTGTCACAGTGAGGGACAGGACATTGGACAAACTGCTCTCCATCATGGACACTCCTGCTCAGTGAAAGATACAGGACTACATTCATACCATACTCCATACAACTGTACAACAACTCACCCTTATGTAACAGATAATACTCCCTACAACTGTATTTAGCTGTGATTGGATATTTTATTTGCTATTGTATTTTATATTTTATTATTATTTCATTCTAATTTGTACATATACATTTATTATAATTTTTATTTTTATAATTATGTCTCATTTGACACTGGTCTGATGCCCTTTGGTTGCTATTCCATCTATTTTTGTTACCCTCTGTTATACATAATATTTGATGAGTGAGCTACTGTACCCAAATAATTGTGGATCAATAAAGTTTGTCTAAGTCTAAGTTGACTGAATAGCTAACATTATACCGGAAAGGTTTAAGACAGAACAAAGCTTGTTCTCAATCAAAATGCCTCAGATGCCTCCATTGAATCAGGTATATTTTATACCTGATTCAATGGAGAGCTCTTTAAAATATAAATTGTTCCTGTTTGTGTGAGTTGAAGCCCTGGCAAGTAGGGCTCGAAAACCATCTGGCATAAAGAAATCAGTTTGTTACAAGACAAATGATTTGCTGTGCCACCAGATATGAAAACCTTGTAAGAAGATTGTGGATCTTTAAAAGGCCTTTATAGAAATAAAAACTCACTTGTTCTATTGCATTGCAGGTCTTGTTCTTGGACTTTGTGAGTTTTTGCCATAATCTTTTATGGGCCTGTGCAATCATTGTAGCATATAGCCTTTAGCTAGCACAGCCTAATTATGTTCTTCAACTAGCAGCTACATTTAGAGCACCCACTCATTTCCTCTATTACTGTGAGCCCAGTCACATTGTCATTTGTGAACCTATGTGGCTAATGTCCTTTAAAACGTCCTCCAACATTAAAGCCACAGAGTAAAAAGTTTTGCTAAATAAGGTCAAATAGATTCATTATTAATGTATCTTTATTAGGTTGGGCTCTTTCTTATCTGGGTAGATGTAACGCTATAAGGTTAAGTCCTTAAGGAAGTCTTTTACCTAAGGACAACTATATGCACTAGTTTAGAGCAACATGCAACCAAGCCCAGCTCTACTTAAAGGATGTACAGTGTAGAGGATTTTCCAAGGAACGAAAAATCCAGTGACTGTTTGTCCTTTTTCAGATGTTGAGCATGTGTGAAACCACGTCCCCTCCCCGACAGCTCCCTAAGTAGAAAGGCCTCCTCCCGCCTCCTTGTTACGCTAGAAGATGTTTGTTTACAGCCAGTGCACGTTCAGATTCGCTGTTGCTGCTGTAACTAAACTGTACGTTTTCAAATGAGAAGCAGAAGTTTCCTGTCCAGAAGTATTTTAGCAACCTAAATCTTTAGACTGTAGAATCTTTGCTATCTTTAGACCCTCTGCTTCAGTGCACGCCATCGCTGGAAGGAATCTCAGAGAATCACCTTAGTTTAGCTTCGCTCCTTTTCCCCTTTTCTTCTTCTTTCAGTGACCTCAAAAATTGACTTTCTTTTGCAGCTAAGTGGCTTGTTTGCCATTGCAACAAATTTTGTGCTAACTGCGAGGAAGCTAGGGTTGGAAAAAGCCACTAAGAACCACAGTGTCTTGCGTCTGTTGAATGTGTGAGAGGCGTACGTAAACCGCGTAATCCCAGCGCGCAAGTCATTTACGCTAGAAGTATAGGCAGTTTGATTGACAACCTAAAAGCCTACGTGGTAGCCTCGTCATCTATTGGCTAATGTTTATCTGGCCCCACCACATCCACAGTTGATGGATTTTCATTATTTTTTTTTCTTCTTTTTTTTTTTTTTAATTATAATTTCAAGGCTTCTGCATTTCTATAATGCTATCACTGACAATCTGAAAAAAAAAATCCATACAACCTTTAACTTCCATGATCATATGAAATTAAGCATTTTCATAGTCATATGGCCATTTAAAGGGCCTATTTTATGAACATACACAGAGTTGTGTTTCATTCACACGCTTATTGCACAAACGCTGAGTATTTAGACTGAATTTTTTTCTCAAACTGAAAATACTTCACCTGGTGATGTCATGTGATAACACAGGAAGTACTCCACTGTGTTTCCATACACCTTTACTTTAATCATTTTGATGATTTCAGACCTGGAATTGACAATCTCTACTGAACTGTTAACTTGAAAACTACAACTACAATATATGACATCACAAAGTGGAACTGAGCATTTTGAGCTTTGGAAGACAACTACTGACTTAAAAATGTGTGAATGAAACAAAACACAACTTCACGTATGTTTTTTCTAGCTTAAAGTTCACAAGACTCGGTTTTGCGTAATATTGGACCGTAGTACCATTTTGTACTCAAAAGTGAAAGTGTGAAGGTGACAAAATGATAATGTTCTTGAGGCACTCCGAATCTGCAGTGGTCAGGCATATTTGGATGCTAACTCTATATCTACACATGCAGACATTTTGAGACGAACAAGGCTTAGAGGGAATGGGCCGTGCACATTTCCAAGTTGGAGTAGGTGGATGTTTGCCAGTGTTTACCCTAATTGTGTTATATTTTAATCCCAGATATATTATGACGTTCCCAGTGCGCAGTCTTTGCCCTTGTCTCAGGAGATTGATCTTTCCAGCTATACATCCCTTTATTTGAGTATAGCTGCTGCAGGCGATGTCAGGAAGAGGGCCAGGCGAGGACCTTCAATATCACAATACAAGAATATCACTGCGCTCTGTTCTAAAATAAGAAAAGTTGATCTTGAGAACAGTGTCATAGATTTGTTTTGACTAAATGAGATGGCTCCAATCGCTATGCCTATGTAATGTTTGTGACGCAGAAGCAGCAATATGTGCTTTACAGATAATTGTTTATACCAGAGACACTTCCTGGCAATGAGATCAATGCCTCGAGGGAGAGTGCATGTCTTTGTCACACTTTTTCCAGCTCTTTGGTTTAAGACATTTTCCCTCTTTGAAGACGTACCTGTGATGTGGCTCCCACAAACAGATGTGTTATCAGGCAGTCACATCCGCTCACTCAGCTGGATTCTCTGTTTCAATTAGAGCACAGCACACAACACTGCCAGCACCACTTTTAGGACTATAAGAGGATGAGCTGTTGTCCAAGTCTGTCCTCAAGTGACCATAAAAGAAGGGATGTAACAAAATGGGTATATAGCTCTTGGGTGTAAAATTTGTTGCAGAGGCATTGTAAAAAAGAATGACCTAAGTGGTCACTAATGTTCTGCTTTAGTACAGTCAACAATAAAAAGGCTGTTAGTTACATTGTTTATCTCGCTTACTGATAGAAAGCAGCAACTCCCATCCTCTAGCAGTAACAGGAAATATAAAATATGTTTTTGTTGCCAAGGCATTGTAAAAAAAAGTGTAACCTACATGATCCCTAATGTTCTGTTTCGGGAGAAGAAAAAAGAGAAATGCTTCTAGTTACATTGTTTTAAAGGCAAATTAACATTTTTTTACAATCTGAGCCTTCTTTCGGCAATAAAACAAGTAGTTTTACTCACCCATAGCATTTTTCTGTCAATTGGAGCAGTATCGCAGAACTTATGTTGAGCCGTTCTGTTCTAGTAATGATCCCGTATCCTTAACATGGTGCTTGTATCATTTGCTCGGGGCATTACTTTGCGGTCTCCAAATAACACAAACTTTAGCACTTTTCAAATCATAGAAGGCCGATGTCTTAATGAAAAATTTCGTTTGAAGCAAAAGTGGCCTGTAATCCGAGATTTAGCCATAGTTTCGAGTAGATGAGGACGCCAGTGCGCATGCGCGGACTGCTCCGGGGACCCAAACATGAAACGCAAAGCTGAAAACTATGGATAAACCTCGGATTACAGGCCACTTTTGCTTCAAACGAAATTTTTCATTAAGACATCGGCCTTCTATGATTTGAAAAGTGCTAAAGTTTGTGTTATTTGGAGACCGCAAAGTAATGCCCCGAATACAAATGCTAACAAATGCTAACAGAAACGCCACAACATAACTTTCTTCAAACAGCTCCAAATGACACGAACGTGATATGGGTGAGTCAAACGACTTGTTTTATTACCGAAAGAAGGCTCAGATTGTAAAATAACGTTACTTTTCCTTTAAATCCAACTTTTTTATCGCTTGAAGGTGGACTACGCAAGTTTCCAGTGGAGGGTCTGTCATCTGCTTGTGTCTAAGGTTATGTCATTGCTGGAATGTTCCACAGCATGACATTACACAGCTCCTTATATTTATTTAATTACAGTTTTATTGCTCAAAAATACTTAGAAAAACAAGCTTTCTGACTGTGAGTGGGGTTGCTTCTCCAGATCTGACTTGTAACTTGTAATTTGTAACTTAGTCTGACTTGGTCTCCATGAAGATAGGGTCTAATACCATACTGTAAAACATTCCATACAAAGCAGTAACATCTCCATGGAGAAAAGCATTTGCCAGAAAAGTTACACACTGCACCTTTAATGATAAGCACCAGCAACTCACTACTTCTAATGACAAAATTTTATAAATCTGTATAAAATGCTGTACAAAATTATCTTTTAAAATACTACATCTCATCTCCCCATAGACCTCATATGTTTGAACGAAGTTTACCATATCTCTTGCCAGCGAGTTTTATCATGCAGGAAGGAGCATTTGAAGGGCGTTTGTGCTGGGATCCTTTGGGTGTAAAAGGGTGTAGCTGTTTCACTGAGGAGGCACTTTCTCCCTACGATACAGGAAGTGAGAGACGTTTGTTGTGGCTTTGGTGGTGTCAGCTCTGTTACAAAGAAATCCACTCTGCAATCCATTGGTGTTGCTGAACGGAGTGGGATCCCAGTGGATGAAGTGTAAAATGTCAGGCTTGTGTATGTTTGTGTGAATTGACTGTGAGGTGTGGGAATATATGACAAACACTAGAAAGACTTGAAAAGAATTTAATAGTTTATGAACCTTAATACAGGCCTGAAACTGAGAAGCCAATGTTAATCATGTATGTACGGCTCAAATGAAATCTATATATCCTCCTGAGACCCGCCCGTTTATTTGTGTCCTTTATAGTGGACATCTTTTAAGTTTTGAGATAGACTCTAGTTTGTGGCTGCACTATGATAAAAATAATAATAATAAATAATAAAAAAAAAATTAATGAATCAGTTAATTCATAAAAAAAATAATAGTACATAAAAAATATAAATAAAATACAAATAAGTAAATAATGAAATAATACATAAAAAATAAAAATAAAACATAAAAAAATAATATATATATATATATATATATATATATATATATATATATATATATATATATATATATATATACATAAATAAATAAATAAGAAATTAAAAGGGAGTCTAAAAACATTTTGAGGCAACTGTAGAACCGACCGTAAACAAGTTTTTGTTAGGTTGTTAACTTGACATGGATTTAACACTAATACAGTCCATTAGAGAGGACATGTTACAACATTATGAATAAAAATAAAACTAACAAAATGTAAATGCTAAGGTGTTCATTTACCTCCAAGTAGAAAATTAAAATAATAATAATAATAATAATAATAATTTAGATATGATACAAGGAGAAGTTCAATTTGTCAACTGGACAAAGTATGTTTGGTTGAAAACGTTTCGCCGCTCATCCGAGAGGCTTCGTCAGCTCTAATTAGAGTGCTGGTAAGACACTTGCTTATATCTTGCTGCAGGGAGGAGCTAACTAGCTAACTACTTTCCGAAACTATCTCACTGGTTTCCGTCTTTTGTTTCTCTGGCGTCTAGATAACGATCCCTATTCATCCCTACACGACTGTTTTTTTTTTTTTAGGGATGAATAGGGATGAGCGGCAAAACGTTTTCAACCAAACATACTTTGTCCAGTTGACAAATTGAACTTCTCCTTGTATCATGGATTCTACCTGGACAACTGAGGGACTTTTCACGCAATAATTTAGATACACTTTTTTTCTTTGGGTCCCAGGAGGATATAGGTCTTTCTGTTCTACCACAAAAAAGTACCACATTTGCACACACACACACACGCACACTCACACTCATACACCTCTGTGCCTGTGGTGAAGTATCTTGCGCAAGGGCACAGTAACAGTATGGCCCACCTGTAACTGAAATTGAACTGGCAACTTTCCAATTAGTGGACAAACAGAGCCCCTGTTACAATGAGATCAAATAGCATAGATAGATAGCATGAGATCAAATTTGCAGATGAATCAACCTGAACTAGATTAGAGGATGGGATGAAACCTTTTACTAATACTTAAATATATTCTAAGTACTCCCTGCCTGCGCTTGTGTAGCCCCAGAATACCCCATATCCCTGGGTGGGAAACACTGGTCTACTCTATACAAATTAAAAATGTAAAGCTGCCAAATGATTCTTTATCCTCATGCAATGTAACTGTGAACATCGCAAAAGAGAAATAGATTTTTTCATCG
Organism: Paratrypauchen microcephalus; assembly: GCA_036785185.1. Lineage (NCBI taxonomy): Eukaryota > Metazoa > Chordata > Actinopteri > Gobiiformes > Gobiidae > Paratrypauchen > Paratrypauchen microcephalus. Next base: position 794,999 of record JAVJIX010000184.1, on the reverse strand, counting down.
TCATACTTATTTTGTGTTCACAAAATAAGTATGACGAAGGAAGCAACATTATGATGAATCAAATTTAGTGCTAAATCAGGAATGCATATTTGCTGGTTGCAGAAATCGAAGTACCAATAATAGTTGCAAAGGTCACAACACTGTTTTGACGCTTATTGTGATGGATAATACCACTGCTAGGTTTCTTGCACAGACAGAATTAGCTTACCTCTGCTTCTTTGCTCCGCTCTTATCGTCTGTTTATTGCCCAGATTGGTTCCTTTGAGTGCATTTTGGGGCCCATTGTTTTGACAACGGTACATGGGTTTTCCCTTGTGAGATAGTGTGACTTTTCTGCCCTTCTTTCCCAAATGAAACTGGGAGCTTTACCTCTGCAGTTTGGGATTTTAGGTTGTCCCTGTTTCCTCACCTGCTCTTAATGCTTGGCTGGAGTGAAAATGCCTGCATGTACTGCTAATGTTCAGAGCATTCGTCCTTATAGGCTGCAGGCCGTGGATGGTGCATGCTCCATCACACTGTAATTTAAGATACAGTTCAGTTGCATGCTTTGCTTTCTCAGCTACAGTCATATGTTTCTTCAGCCATGTAAGTGGATTTTGGTTGCTGTTCAATTTGATGCAAGACTCAGGATCATTTGGTGAAGAAAATGTATGAATAACTGATCCCAGACGAGCCCCCATTTGTCACAAGGGCTCAAGGTTTAAGAAGGTTAAAACCATGAATATTTACAGGAAAAAAATAATACATTCAGACATAATAACTGCCTTTGGTGTCAGCAAATGCACGTTTAGAGGACAAACTAAAGCTTTGTGGATATTTAAAGGTCCTATATTATACAAAACTGATTCTTGTGAGCGTTAATGTTATAATGCTGTCACCCTCTTAAAAACATACCCGCAGTTTTGTTTTGTTTTATTCATACATGTATGAATAATCCTCATTTATTAGTTTGTCTACACCTCCAAAGCTCAAATTGCTCTGTTTTATCTTATGATGTCATATAGTGGTAGTTTTCCAAGTTAACAGCTACTGTTTACCTTTTGTTCAGTAGAGATGGGCAATTCTAGGGGTGAAATCATCCAAATGTTTCTAGTGAAAGTGTGTGGAGTTTAAACCTACACCGAAATGACCCCTTTATTACCACATGTCATCACAAGATTCTGTTTGAGAGAAGAACTCCTAAAGTGGAGTTAATATGATTGACTGAGACTCAGAACAGGACCAAGCTTCAACCTCCCCCTGCTCCTCTCCAGCCAACCACAGCTCGGCTCACCACACCTTCATTTACCTAGAAGCCATACTTATACAGACCTGTCTGGACAACACCGTCTGTCTCCGCTCTCGACCCCCTTCCTCCCACCCTGTGTCTCTTGTTCATCCTTCAGCCTGAAGACATCATCTACAAAAGAGGGGGGGGGGGGGTCCTGAATTGACTGGGCTGACTACTTGAGACAGAGCCCCAATCAAGTGTCTCCTCCCAGCCATCACGTCTATCCATCATCAATAAGTATCTTTATCATATTCCATTGTTGTGGCGTGGTCCTTGCTAATGAATACGCAGAGTTTATGTGTTAAACATGTGTGAATGCAACAAAACAAAACCCAAGGTATGTTTGTGAAGAGGAAAAAAAATTATAACATCAGAAAATAGTGAAATATAGGCCCTTTGACTGTATTCATTGTAACATGACAATGCAAACCTGGAAGAAGACAGATTTGTCTGACTGTTGATTCAAGTTGTACACATTAATCTGAGGCTGCTCTTGGTAAAAGAAGTGGCATTCAGACAAATACTTCATGCAGATCAAGCAGAAACTTTTTCTGAATCCAGTTGAGAGAAAAATGATCTTTCAGTGTAAATAAAATGAATTATAACAGCAGTACTTTCTATAGTACAGAAATAAATTGCTTGATATAGGTAACTTTTCCTTTAATATGCAGATTAGCCTCCAGTGCAGTTTCAAAAAGTATGAATTATTTTCTAAAACTGATTTGTCAGACTCTTCAATGGTGTAAACATATTCAGTTCAGCTGTTTCATGTACCACTACAACAATGGAATATGAAACATTGCATTTGGTAATAATATCCCACAGGTAAAGTACTTTTCAGTGTACAGTACCAGCCAAAAGACGCACCATTTCATTCAATGTTTATTTGTGTCTTTTTTTTTAAACTACTTTCTTATTTTATTCTTTACTTATTGTATTTTTACTAGTGTCTACATTTTAGATTTAGATTTTAGTTTTCCTGCAGGAACACTGCACTTCTCAGTGGCCTTTGTGTCTCAGTCAAAGGTCTACAGCAAAACAGAGGAACTGGTCAGGGAGGGTCAGCAGATCCTGTATCAGGGAGTTTGAGGAGAGGAAGAACCAAAGGTGTCCCTCCTCTGTGTCCTGCAGCATTACAGCAGTGTCCAGGGGGAATCAGGTGAACACAACAGGAAAGGCTTCATTCTTCCTCCACTCTGGTGTTTCGGTTGCCGATGAAATGGTTCATTTCCTCAAAGTGTTTCCTCTGGAAAGTCTTGGAGTGTTTCCTCTGGAAAATCTTCTGTCACATATGAAGTAAAAAGCCGGTGGCATCTAAAAAGGTCAATGACAGCTCCTTAGTTAGCCTCTTGCATGGTCTCCATGGATATGGGTAAAACAAACAACTAATTTCACAAAATCCAACAGTCCCTTACTTGTCATTTGAACTGCACATGCTGCACTTCTTAGTTGGTTAAAATCCCTTGATAACATTGAGCCCAAAAAAACTAAAACCTTCAAAAAATGCTCAATGTGTCCGCCACAAAAGCAGCCAACCACTCCATTATTTACTTACATTTAGCAAAGTTATTTAAAGAACAACTAAACACCAAAACCACTTTACTGATTAACTGTGTAAATGGGTCAAAAATACTGTAGGTGCATACCTACACCTGGCCTTATTTTGGCGTTTTAGTGCATATTTGTTAAAAATCTGACTTTTGGGTTAAAAGCTGTGGCTGTAACGGCCTCTTTAGGATCAACTATGCCCACGACATTTCAATTAATCAATCAATCAAAACTTTATTTATAAAGCACTTTTCATTCAAAAAAAAATTAACACAAAGTGCTTTACAGTGATTAAAAACAACCCACAGACCTTTATAGTCCCCCACCCAACCAGGCCCCCACAGACACTGTCGAACACCACACAAAAACAAACAAAGAGCACATATGAACATTACACACAGGACATCACACATGCTAAAATACATAAAACTACACAAAGTAGTAAAAATAAATAAATAAATAAATACATTTTCAATCAAAGGCCAAGCTAAACAGGTGAGTCTTGAGCCCGCTCTTAAAAACATGAATGTTCTCTGCAGCCCTGAGCTCCAACGACAGGCAGTTCCATAGACGAGGGCTGTAGTACTAAAAAGACACCTCTCCGTGAGTGTGTGTCCTGACTTTGGGAATGACCAGGAGCTGCTGCCGGAGGAGCGCAGGGCCCGTGAAGCTTTGTAAGGTAAAAGCAGTTCTGAAAGATAAGAAGGCCCAAGACCATTAAGACATTTAAAAAACAGTAAAAGAACTTTAAAAACTATCCTGACACTCACAGGGAGCCAATGCAGTGATTTTAAAACCGGTGTAATGTGGTCCCGCCCTCTGGTCCTAGTCAGGACACGTGCTGCTCAATTTTGTAACAATTGCAAACTTGAAATACTCTTTTTGGGAAGACCAGAGAGCAGAGCATTACAGTAGTCTATACAGCTGATGATAAAAGCATCAGTGTCTCCGTGTTGGGGGAATAGGGCAGACTCTGGCTATGTTTTTAGGTGATAGAAACCTATTTTTGTGATGTTCTTGATGTGTGGGATAAATGTCAGCTCAGAGTCAAAAAATGACGCCCAGGTTTTTCACTCGAGGTGATGGGTTAAAAGACTGTGCTTGTAGTTTGGGTAAAAGTTTCTCTCTCTGGGCCTCAGGACCGATGACTAAAACCTCAGTTTGATATCTAGAATGCAGTTAAAAAGAGCATCCACTGGCCTGGTGTCATCAGGAGACATGGAGATGTAAAGCTGCCTATCATCTGCAGAGCTGTGGAAGCTGATTCCATGTCTCCTGATGACGCCGGCAAGAGGGAGCATGTACAAGTTAAAAAGCACAGGGCCTAAAATGGAACCCTGGGGAACACCACATGTGATTTTATGAATCTTGGAGGAGCATGGGTCCACACTCACCATAAATGTTCTGTCTGTGAAATAGGATGTGAACCATTTGTGAACAGCACCAGAGAGGCCGAGGCGTTTTAGGCGAGTTAAAAGAATAGTGTGGTGTACTGTGTCAAAGGCAGCGCTCAGATCCAGCAGAACCAACACAGTCACCTTTTGTGAAGCACAGTTTATTCTAAAATCATTTCAAATCTTTGCTAAGGCAGTCTCGGTGCTGTGGTTCGCCCTAAAACCAGATTGAATTTTTTCCAAAACATTATGATCATTTAAAAAAAATAATTTAGTTGGATAAAAACAAGTTTTTCTAAAATCTTGCTTAAAAATGTTAAGTTAGACACTGGTCGATAGATGTTAAAATCATTAAAATCTAATTTGCTCTTCTTCAGCAGGGGCCTCACTGCCGCCCCTTTGAAGGCAGTGGGAAAGACCCCTGTTTGAAGAGAGGAATTCATCATGACCAAAAGCTCATCCCTAAATGATCCATAAAATGACTTATAAAACGGGGTGGAGATTGGATCTAAAAGATATGTGATGGGCCTCATTGAGGAGAAAACCTTGTCAAGCATCTCAGCATTAACCAGGACAAAACTATCCAGTGTTTCCTCTGGTCCAGGCCCTCGTTGATTACATCCAATCGTAACCATGACTGGATCTCTGGTTACAAGCCACTTTTGACTCAAACGAAAGTGTAGACATTGAACTTTTCTCATTTGAAAAGTGATAACGTTTGTGTTATTTGGTGACTGCAACAGCGTGCCCTGGCCAGTCACGTTAAATGGATATCGCCCAACTCCGAAATCTCTGTAAATACTCCAAATTACACCAAAGTACAATGGGTGAGGACAGGGCTGGACTGGGACAAAAAACGGCCTTGGCATTTTTGGCTCAGAACGGCCCCTCATAATTAGTGGAGCACAACAGACTAATTTATGTATGTGTTCCCCAAAGTAATGTATTTTACTCTTGTTACGTCTTGGCCGAGGGGAAACACCTTCTTCACTACAGGGTTTGTAGCATCTTGTTTTTGGTGGTGATTTAAAAATTCTTGCATTCTAGCAGGCTAGTCTACTCTCTCTTCTCTCTCCTCAACAGCTTGGCTTGACTAGACAGCAAGAGGGACAGATTATTACAGTTTATTAAGTGATAAATAGAAAACCTAAAAACCTAAACTAAAATAAAAAATATTGGGAACTACCTGGAAAAACTGTGGAACTATCTAAACCATCACAACATTTAGTATCTTTAAGTTACATTTTTATTTTTTGATAATGATCAGATAAATCTCAAACTAAGGCAGCATGAGTCAAGGCAAGGTAAGATGGCTGACCGGAAGTAACGATGCTCTCACTTAAGGTTGTTTAAATCAGCCTATTCTATGTATGATGTGTATATAATTTGTTGTTTATCAAAAAAAGTCTGACCAGTGGAGTCAGTAGTGTGGAAACATTTACATGATTTACCTAAAGTGTATTCTTAGACTTAGACTTACACAAACTTTATTGATCCACAAGGGAAATTATTTTGGGTACGGTAGCTCACACATTAAATATAATATATGATATATAACAGAGCGTAAAAGAACAAAAAGAAAAATAGATGGAAAAGCAACCAAAGAGCAATAGACCTGTGTCAGATGAGACACAATTATATACATAAGATAATGATAGTAAATATATATCCATTGTACATATTATGTACAATCACATTTAAAAGAAAAGTAGAAAAGTAGTAGTCAAATATAAAATACAGTATCAAATATGATGTACACTGTACATCATATTTGATATATAAAATACAGTATCAAATAAAACTTACAAATAAAAACACTGAAAAAACTTTCTGCGAAATTCGCCGTTTTCTATCCATGCGGCATGCCTGTCCATCACCTAAAAGTCCCGGTATTATCCTAACATTACTACCTGCTTACCTGCTGTGATACACTTCCCTGGTCAATGTCACTCTGTCCCTCGGGTTCCCTGTCCACAGTCTCTGGCTGCTCCTCTCCCTGTCCACCTTCACCCTGAGCTGCAGAGGCCGTGGAGGCTCCAGCAGCCCCTCCAGAGAATAGATCTGTTATTTTAGAACATTTTGCAGCGTCTGTAGTGAGATTTTTTAAATCTTTTAGCCCGCAAATTCTCCGCACTTCCTTTCTTGCACTTTTCCATGTTTCCACGCTCATTCGCTCAACAGTATGATTATGAAACTGGCGGGGATCAGCGCAGAGAAAGGGGTGGGACCGCTCTCGTAAGCTTCTATATCCTGATTGGTTTAGTCCACTGTCTATATTGAAGATGGACCAATGGGACACCTCCTCTAAATTGTGGGCCGGTGACTGGTCTCTAAAAAAACAGCATCAGCACCGGCCCCCGAGGACTGTCGGCCCACCGGGAAAATGGCCGGTATGCCAGATGGCCAGTCCAGGCCGGGGTGAGGAAATGACGTTTTATCACCGAAATAAGGTCTAGATTATAAAAACGTTAGTTGTCCTTTAAAGTTAGCAGGGACTGAGTAACTACAGGAATTTGTGATGAATGTGCTTTTGGAAGAGATCTGAGATTATGGACGTTGGCAGTAAATTTCCCCCCGGCATCTTCCCCCGGCAATGAGCAAACCAGTGTGGGTCCTTGGGCAAGACCCTTCACGGTACTGCCCCCCGAGCGCCGAAAGACGGCTGCTCACTGCTCCTGAAAAAAGGATGGTCAAATGCAGAAGTCAAATTTCTCCCGTGTGTCACTGTGTGTCATTGTGTGTGAGACCAAATAAAGACTTAAATCTAAAATCTAAAAATCTTAAATCTAAATTTATGAAAAGTTTTATGCTTATGCCGCTCTCTGCTGATCACAAGAATTAACTGTGCTTGGTTATTTTGTCATGCTTCTTTTGAATTTCCGGGTTGGACAAATGGCCGCCAATGAGTCAGATGCAGGGTTACTACGTGACAAGCACAGCCACTCATGGTCAGCTCACGGTCTATGGGTGGTACATGAGGAGCCCCTCTCTGCCCTGCCTACGCGGCGAAACTCGTATCGCTGTCAGTCTCCATTGGCTTTATGCTATTGCTAGCAATCACTGACTGGCACTGTCACCCGGCTGTCACTCATAGGTCAAGCCCCGCCTCACATGATCACCCCACCTGCACTCCCCGACCCGCCAAGCACTGTCCACTTTATTGGATTTTCTCTGCTGCATATTTTGCTTCATATTTTTCCCTATGTATATAAAATGTAGAAAGAAAAAAAAAAAAAAACATGAATGAGAGGGTGTGTGCAAACTTTTGGCAGGTAGTTTATCTATGTCAGTATATGCAACAAATCAGGTCCTTTCAGAATAGACAGTCTGCCTTCATCCATCCCTGTTCTGAGCATCCAGTTTTCACAGTCCTACTCACTTATTCCATGTCCTCCTTCACACATAAATCCTGTCTTGTAGCTTCAGACACTAAACCACACAAATCCACCAGTCTCACTCTTGTTCACTTTCTCTTTCATGTGAAGTCCAAGTGAGGGCGTATTTTGGGGTTTGGGATGTCAGCTCTGTTAAGCCCACCTCCACAACCAACAATGCCGTGTATACAGTAGTGTTGTTGAATGGAGAGAGTCCCAGTGGATAAAGTGTAAAATGTCAGGGTTGGTGTGTACTTGTGTGAAATGAGTTTTGGGAGTGTTTGACAAACTGCTTGTACTGCCCAAATGTGGCTTGTATAGGCTGCAGTGCCCAAGATGCAGCAAACCTAACAAAATCTCTCAAATAAAAGAAGAAAGGTGGAATATTTCTACTCCACAGTCCTTATCAGTCCCATTTTTTTGATTATAGCAGCACAAATTCCAATATTATTCAAGGATTGCCATTTTACAGTTGGAGCTCCTTTATTTTGTCACGCTTGAGCTTACGAACAAATTGAAATTCTCCAATAATCACACACAGTCTTCTCTTCAAAATTTATCCCAGAGACACCCTGGCAGTTATATTTGCATTAAAAGGGAATGATTGAATCTTTTCGCATTTGGTCACAATAGTGTAGTGTGTTAAAAATAACGATTCTGTCAGACAAGATTTAAAAAAAAAGAAAATCTCTGTGTATGAGGGACAGATTATTTGATGTAGTGACCACTTAAGGCAAGAGACTGTGAGACTGTGAGAAAATGTATTCGTGCATTGATCAAATTCAAACCTGCCAATATATACCCAAAGCAAAATACACTTCTAAATTTTGCTTCTAAATTTTAACCAGTTGAAAAACCAAAACACTGTAGCTGTGTAGTAGGTGTTTTCCTTGAGAATTCACTGCTGGCTTGGTGTAAAGACTGTTGCAATATTTGGCAACACCCACAGATGTATAACCACATTAGCTGTCACATTTCTCAGGAGGCATATAAAAGGTGTGGAAATCCTTCTTCAAGTGTCCATCACCACCACTCTCTCCCTCTCTCTTTCCGTTGCTCTCTCCCTCCCTCTTTCACTCTCTCTTCACACTCTCTCCCTTGCTGTCTCTCTCCCTCTTTCCCTCTCTTTCTCTCTCTTTCTCTCCCTCTCTTTATTTCTCTCCCCCTACCTTTCTCTCTCGCTCTTTCTTGCACTCTCTCTTTCCCTCTATTTCTCCAATTTAAGGTTATTAATCTCTTAAATTAACTTTAGATTATTAATCTAAGGATATTATTCAAGATGATCAATAATGTGGCACCACCACCACTGAAAAAGTTTATCCATTTAACATCTGATCAGATGGACAGAACAACAAGGTCAGGACAGAACGATCAATGGCCAATGTGTAATACCAAAACAGAAAACATCATTAGGACAATCTGAATTTTCATTTAAAACAATCTCAGAATGGAACAAACTTCCAACTGAGCTAAAATTATGCAAATGCTTAAAAAAATTTAGCCTGGAAATTAAACAACAATTTCTAAGAGTGCAGACGTGTCAGCATTAAAGACTAGACATGAGAAGGGGGTACAGGTATCGGGAAAAGAGTTTTAATTATTTTTTTTACTAATTGATTAAATATATCACCGCCACTGTAAATATTATGAATTGCACTGTTTTTATGCTTTATGTTCATTGTTTGTGATGTTGTTTGTCTTAGGGACTGCAGATGGAAATTAACTCCAAGATCTAAAATCTGGTACAAAGCATCTTTTCATTTCTTTTGTGATTAATGCTCCTGTACATTGTCCCTGTCAAATAAATCAAATAAACTAAACTAAACTAAACTCTCTGCTGCCCTCTCCCTCTGTCTCTCTCTCCCTGTCCCCCTCTCTCTCTTTTCTCTCTAGTCTCACCTCTCTCTCTTGCTCTTTCTCTCTCTCCCTCTTTCCCTCTCTTTCTCTCTCTTTCTCTCCCTCTGTCTCTTTATTTCTCTCTCCCTACCTCTCTCTCTCTCTGTTTCTCGCACTCTTTCTTTCCCTTTCTTTCTCTCTGCCCCCCTCTCTCTCTTTTCTCTCTGGTCTCACCTCTCTCTTTTGCTCTTTCTCTCTCTCCCTCTTTCCCCCCTTTCTCTCTCTTTCTTTCTCTCTTTCTCTCTTTATTTCTCTCTGCCTACCTCTCTCTCTCTTTCTCACACTCTTTCTTTCCCTTTCTTTCTCTCTGCCCCCCTCTCCCTCTCCCCTTCTCTCTCTTTTCTCTCTGGTCTCACCTCTCTCTCTTGCTCTTTCTCTCCTTCTTTCCCCCTTTCTCTCTCTTTCTCTCTTTATTTCTCTCTCCCTACCTCTCTCTCTTTCTCACACTCTTTCTTTCCCTTTCTTCTCTCTGCCCCCCTCTCCCTCTCCCCCCTCTCTCTCTTTTCTCTCTGGTCTCACCTCTCTCTCTTGCTCTTTTTCTCTCTTCCCCCCTCTTTCTCTCCCTCTGTCTCTTTATTTTGCTCTCCCTACCTCTCTCTCTCTCTTTCTTGCACTCTCTCTGCCCCCTCTCCCTCTCTTTTCTCTCTGGTCTCACCTCTCTTTTCTCTCTGGTCTCACCTCTCTCTCTTGCTCTCTCTCTCTCGCCCTCTTTCCCTCTCTTTCTCTCCCTCTGTCTCATTATTTCTCTCTCCCTACCTCTCTCTCTCTCTTTCTTACACTCTTTCTTTCCCTTTCTTTCTCTCTGCCCCCCTCTCCCCCTCTCTCTCTTTTCTCTCTGGTCTCACTTCTCTCTCTTGCTCTTTCTCTCTCTTCCCCCCTCTTTCTCTCCCTCTGTCTCTTTATTTCGCTCTCCCTACCTCTCTCTTTCTTGCACTCTCTCTTTCCCTCTCTTTCTCTCTGCCCCCCTCTCCCTCTCCCTCTCTTTTTCTCTCTCTTTCTCCCTCTCGCACTCCCCCTTTGCTCTATCAAAGCCAAAGATTTCCCAGACGTGGATGTATTGCCAGTTGGAAGATGAAAAGAGGGATAACTCACAGTTCTGGCCAAGGCGATGTCACCAGAAAGGTTTTGTTTGCGATTGGCAGAGTCACGCATCGCCTCAATGGGGATAAGCGAGTCCTCCGCTGGTTCGAAACAAGCCCTCCACACACAAGGGCCTCTTGAATACAACACACATTTTTGGAAAATACAGTCAGAACAGTGAGGAGGAGCAGAAGGTGTCTGAGTAGCTCTCTGTCAAGTGGAGTTGTGTTTTGAGAGCGGCACTTTCAGATGCTCAGACACAATCAATGCCATTCATGATTTATGTGTGAGCCAGTGGTGAGTCAGTGGATAATGGTAGGTAAGGAACAATTACCCAAAATGTGATCTTGGTCAGAGGATGGAGGAGAAGCCTGCAATTGTGCTAAAGTCATCCTGTTCTGTTAAAACTACTTTCAAAGATACAGGTTCCTCAGGTAAATGCATTGTTTTATTGTAACTTAAGTTCCTGAATAATTATAGTGGAATTTTATGAGGTTAAAGTTCATCAGCAATGGAACGCAATAGAAAAACATAACTCATAATTTAGTAATACAATTTTTATCATACTATTTTTATTGGATGCTGTAAGCAATATAATTAAGTACAATGTGTCTGCAGCCATACAACTTTGGTCCAGGTATTCATTCATTTTTCTGGTCATGACTACACCTATCACCTACTCCAGCTGAATAGAGCTAACTCTCTCAATGCCCAAGCTAATTTTCCTGGCCGGCCCGAACCACACACTTTGACTAAAGTTTTACAAAGACAAGTGGGTCTGGAACTGTATCCTGTCACCCCGAATCCACAGAGTGCAATTGACAGAGGAATTAACCAGAGAGAATCATGCTCCGTTAGAAGGGAATCACTCATCAGATCACAGTAGCAAAGCAGGCCGTGCCGGGTTAATACTTAGCCAAGTGGAAGCTGTTGTTGTGTCCTCAGGCAACACAGTGCCTCAGTGGTTAGCAATCTTGCCTCATAGCAAGAAGGTTTTAGGTTTGATCCCCAAGTCTCCCAGGTCAGTCTTTGCATGAGCAGGCACGTCAGTTTGCCCCATTAACCCAACTGGTTAAATCCTCCATCTAGTCCCCGGCCACAGCAGTGTGGTGTCCACTGCTCCTGGCAGGTATCCTCAATGGCATTGAAGGATGACCCTTCTGCAAGACACTTCATCCACACTGTTTAAATGTGGTGTGAGTGTTGGTGGTGGTCAGAGGGGCTCATGGCGCAGTTTGGCAGCCTAGCTTCTGTCAGTTTACCCCAGGGCAGCTGTGGCTACAATAGCTCACCACTACTGAGTATGGACTGAAAGAATTATGCATTGTAAAGCGGACTGGGTGTCTTGAAAAATGCAGTATATAAATCCACTGCATTCTTATTATTTCAGCCCTAGTACAGCACATTACCAGATTGTCATGCTGTTATTCAACTCTCTGTAAATGTAAATGGTACACTGCTGTGACTAAAGAGTCAATAAAGCTCTATGTCCAAACCTTACCTCTGATCCTTTGATTAAACTCTTACACACATGGCCTGTCTGGATTCATTTTAGCTGAAGAGCTCTTGTTTTCTTAGACCTATATTTGGCACATATTGTAGTCTGGCACAATGGAATATCTGTCACAATGTAGAATAGAAATATTTCCACTTAGACCTGACCAATGAATCAAATTTTTAATAAAGACTGACATTTCTCTGCCATTTGTCATTTCTCATTTCATTTCTCTCTTCATCAAGATGTCCAGAGCCACTCTTCTGTCAGTAAAAACATAGTCTGAAAGAGAGTGTTTTAGTGAGACAAAATAAGAAAATGTGATTGATCAATATGAGTTAAAAAAAATAAAAAATAAATAAAACAATCTTTACCTTAGAAAGTGTCTAGTGAGTAGACTGTTTGCCTTATACTATTTTATTGTATCATGGTCATGGTCATTTTGGATTTGAACACCAAAAAAAGTGAATTGAATGCACTCACACACTACCAAATGAAAGCCTAATTATAGTCCACGCACTGCCAAGGTACTTCATAGTAAATGAGCAGTGGTTTGTTCAAGGCTGCCAGTGGATGTCTCCTGAGACGTCTACAGACAACACAGTCACGGACCATAATTCCCCCCCAGAAATCAATGCACAGGTATGGTACACTGTGTACTATACCTGTGCATTGATTTCTGGGGAAAACTATGTACTATACCTGTGCATTGATTTCTGGGGAAAACTATGTACTATACCTGTGCATTGATTTCTGGGGCGGAATGGTACACAACGTACTACTACTGCAAAAGTACTCCTAAAAATGTACAGTAATTTCAAATTCAAATCTGTGAATTGCTCTTTCCACTACTATTACAACAGGAACCAATATTTTTTTTAAATGTATAACAGTTTCAACAGATTCATGCATTATTCTTTGGACTGGGAATCACAAGGCCAATTTGATACGATACACCATATGGCTCACGGTACGATAATATCACAATTTTGCAATACATTTGCAAATTGATTTATTACTGCAACAACCAAATACATTTTTACAAGTATTTCTTTGTTAAACCACTACCTGCTCAAACTACTTAATATGAAATACACCAATTTTTATAATCAAAACAGTTAATATGTCAAATTGCATTACGTTTCCATTCTCAAAATGAGCAGCAAAATTGTAGCGAATAATTTAGCTACTGCTACTGGAGCTGTTGTTTGTTAATGTCATATAATGTGATGTGTGAGCTCCTGTGTTCAAGTAATTTCCCTTGTGGATCAGTAAAGTCTAAGATAATTCTGGAAATGAAACAAAAAAAATACAGCCCACAATATTGATACTGTATCACCAAAATTTAGTATCAATATTTTTATTATATATATTTTACCACACCCCTACTTACCATAACAACAATTTCGAAGACGTTTCTAAAATTAAAATACATTAATTTAACTACAAGCAGAGTAAAAAAGTTATTGGCACTGCACGTACTGTATACTACTACTACTACTACTACTACTACTACTACTACAACTACTACCACTACTACTACTACTACTACTACTACTACTACTACTACTACTACTACTACTACTACTACTACTACAGGGGTGTCCAAACTTTTTTCATCAGGAGCTACATATCTAAACACAGACGATGTAGAGGGCCGACTGGGGGCCATAGACTGGTGCTCAGTACAGTCAATAATTGAAATATATGCATGCTTAACATGTTAGAATGTGCTATCAGTCCTTTATTCATGCTAAGATACCATTACCATTACCATTATTACCATTATCTTATGTATATAATTGGGTCTCAACTGACACAGGTCTATTGCTCTTTGGTTGCTATGCCATCTATTTTTCTTCTTGTTCTCTGTTCTCTGTTTTTATATTGTATATTTTATTTGATGAGTGAGCTACAGTACCCAAAACAATTTCCCTTGTGGATCAATAAAGTTTGTCTAAGTCTAAGTCTATCCTCAAGTCTATTATCAAGGTAGATTTTCAAAAAACTTGCAGTCAAAAGTTCTGTTCAAGGTAATTTGGGCCAATACACCTGGAAGCCTGAGGGCCAAGACAAATTTGGCTGATGGCCACATTTGGCCCACGGGCCATAGTTTGGACATGCCTGTACTACTACTACCATAACTACTAACATCATTATATAACGTTATTTTTATTGTCAAGGTTAAAAAAGTTTTTGAGAAAGGTCTCTATATATTTCTACCACTCAACGTAATACATTTCAGTGTGACAATGCTGCATTTTTGGTTATCAAATAATGAACCCAACCACAGCATCTAGTAAACAATTTTTTCCCCCCTTCCAAGAGTATGCTTGCCTTTTCCGTTAGGACAGGGGCCATGGACTTTGTCAAAACATTCCCGAATACATCATCCGAAAGCTCACACTGGGGCAAATGACGTTTCTATAGTCTCATTGTGAAGTCCTGATGATTCGGATGTGTGGCTACATTAACATACAAATCCAGGTCAAAAGTAATCAGGGTCTAGACAGGGAGGATATGATGAGTTGTCCTGGAGAAGGAAGACACATGATAGACAGTGCTGTGACGAGAGGATACAGGCCATGAAAACATCCTGCACCCTGCATCACTGATTCTGTTTGTGCAATCCTCTCCCTGGACATCCCATGTACCTATCGATGGCGTGAATGACAATCAAGTTTTAACATTAACCTTCAATGTAATGACATTCATATCATCGCTTTTTATGTGCTTGTGTCCCAGTAGCTTTTGCCTCACTACATTAAACGATCCGAGTTGTTTGCACTGCTGTAATAGACATCAGTTTGCCACACACCTCGTCCTTCACTAAATAAATAAATTATATTCAAATAATTTTCGGCACACTTGACAGAATACTAAACGCTCTTTCAAGCAGGAAGTTTGGATTAGAAAGATTCTGTCAGACTTCATCCCACCTATGGTAAGTGCCGTTTATATTTATTTCCCTATATATGGATATTTGTCCCCTGCATTTGACCCATCCCTCACTGCCCAGGTGCCCTTCTCAAACTCTTGATCCAGAATCTTGGTCAGGAGCAGCTGTAATGTGCTTATTGCCTGCATGTTTTTTAATATGTATTACTTAAAGAAATGGTCCCCAACCACCGGGCCATGGACCAGTACCGGGCCATGAGCCCTTTGGTACCGGGCCACAGCGGCTCATTCCCCCACCCCTTCATTTTGAGTGGCCCATCCGTGTTCCGAAAAGAGCATGTCAACTTCCATATGCGCACAAGACTTGTCTTAGGCACGTGATACATTAACGCTAATATTAAACCCACAAGCAGCAAAATGAGTAAAAAACAGATGTCTTTGGAAAGTTTCTTTGCAAAGGGGAAAAGGCCCAGTGAGGAGACAGAAGAAGAGCCTACGCAGCTTTTGGAAAACGATGACGTCACGATGCTGTGGAAGAAATTCTCAAGACCTCGTAGGAAAAATGCAGGCACTTTAATGTTGAACAGCAGAGGATACACAGGTATGATTCTCCATCTCCTTGTCGTCTCCCATTGTCTCCTAAGTCTCCTGTCTTGGTACAGAACTGAGCTAAATTTAACCTACAGAGTAGTTAACCATTAACTCATTAGGTAACCCTTAGGTAATGAACTTATGCAAACGTGGTACATAACATAATAATAAAACACAGGCAAAGTCCAGTTTAAAAGACCACGTCTTCTAGCTTTTTCACTGAATCAGCATAAATCAGCCATAGTTGTCGTAAACCTCAATGTATTGGTAACTATTGATTGATAACACAAGAACAGAACATCAGCGACCTTTGAAGTATTTCATAACAGAGATTATTTTCCTCACAGTTCCCTCCTTTGATCACATAAACACATGTGATCACACTTACATAGTAGAGTGGCAAAATGCTCCCTCTACAAATAAAATTAATCATCCCAATATAACAATTTAACCTTAGCATTCATAGAGCATAACACATCTCAATGTCTTTATGTCAATATATCATGTAAATCATTGTACAAAACTCGGACGGCAGAATAAGTCACAAGGAGCAACACCTTAGGGCTTAGAATTTAGATCATTTATTTATTCAGCCAAAACTTAATTCGTACAGTTTTGATCAGACTGGATTAATGTATCAGTAAGTCGAAATTGCTCTATTAAACCTCTGAGGCAAGGGACAACGCAACAGCCAATTACAATTAAAATAGCAATTGCAGTCACTATGGTAGTGATAATGAAGACAATTGTCGCAGCCCATTGGCCAAACATTTTATGAAACCAACTTGTCCAGGCATATTCAAGTACACCAGAGTTTCTTTAAGCTGTGAGGACAAGGACCTCTTTTGGACATGGTCCGGTCCCGTTTTATATAGAACTTGAGTCGGTTTTAAATTCAATGAATCTGTAGGACCTATAGTGAATGGGATAATTAGCATAATTGGCACACACCTCACCATGTTGGAGATAGTATTGCATATAGACGAAAGTCTGCACATAACCACCAAATATCTGCTCATGAAATGGATTGGTTAGTCAAAAGTGAAAAAATTGTCATAATTGTCAGAAGTAAAAGTCTAAAAGTAAAAGTCTGCTTACAAAAATTATTAGTGAAACCCTCAATATCAACTCTGTTGTCAATCCTTATGTCTGCGTTTGTGATTGTATCTCTGAGAAAACATGTATACATTACAGTTCCCATTTTCCAAGTGGTGGGTATGTCCTTTGAAGTTACAACCAGTAACTTGTCATGGAGTTAATAACACTCATCAGTCCGTTCAAATGATTTTCTAATGCAGAGCTTAAGTATACATGTCAAGTCCTTGTTATTGGAATATGATATGGATGCAGTAGTTAGTTGTGGTCTGGCAGTCGAACATACAATACAATCTTCTGTGGTCAGAGTATGGACCGTATACTGTACTCATTTTAACTCATTTTAGTATGTTTAAAGTGTTTTCTATCATTTCCAATCCTGTCTCTATTTTTATTGCTTCAGTCAAAGAATTTATTTCATTCACTGGAGCAATCTTATTAGTTACTAATATGGTTATGTGGATATAGCCTTCAAAATTTAAATTGATTCTCCGATTACATAAAACAGTGGGGATTTTTGAGCACTGGAAACCTATAGCATATATTCCTAAGTCACTAACTTCTGGATTTTGAATTGATAATTGCATCGCTGAGTAGGGGATTTACTCCCTCTGCAATGCTTTAGATCTGTTTGATAAGATGCCTCATCTTTCCTGATCTCTGTCAGGGTAATTCTCTGCTGTTCATCAGTTCTAAAATCACCTTGGTCTGTATTATGATGATCATCCGTACTAGAAATTGCTCTGGTATTGTTTGTGACCCTGTGGTCCTCATAATTATTAACTCTGGTCAGACAAGTGTCTTTACAAACAATTTGAGTATTAAAAACATAATCTATAGCGGGTATGTTTAACATATAGTCCAATATTTCACATACGTCGAATAAAACATTACATATTTGGCCTTCATAGCAATATTTTCAATTCTGGAAATTTTAGAAAGTTCCCTTTTTTGCCCTTTTTAGTGCTCCTTGTGTCTTACCCATATAGTTGGCTGAGTTGGTCGTGCCGTGAGTGGTCGTTGTGGTTGTCGTGTTGTTTGCCAGCCGTCCGAGATCAGTCTCAGTCAGTAGAATGTCCCCATACTATAACAACAGAGAATAATATAATCAGCGTAGTCAAGATTACACATTGTAAATTTAACAAATTATCATAATATGGCCTATACTGTCCTTTTTCTTCTCTATCTCCTCGATCTCCTCCCTTTTTCCTCCCCTTCTGGAGCCTCAACAGCGACGAAGGGTCGGATGGGGTCATCAAGCTGTTCACTGGTTTCAGCATCCGGTCCTGCATAGGCAGCTTCATCCTGGTTCCAGTAGTCCATTGATGGTTTCTTAAATTCCTGCTGCTTGTTCTTCTTTGAGTTCATTTTGGTATTTCTGCAGTTGAAGTTTCACAGTGGCCAGTTCCAGCTCTTGCTTCTTCTCCTCGGCCTCTTTTTCCTCCTCTGGTACTTGTTTATTTGATGGCTGCAGTGTGCGTCGAACTCATCATCAGATTTAGTGTATATGCCCATCACATCGTCCAGAGCGTCTTGCACTGCTTTTGGCATACCTTTCACCAGAGCTGAGCGATAGATGATTGACATTCCTGCTCTGGCATCGATCCGCTCTCCTGTGGCATCATGGTATAGATTAGTAGCACGTTGTTTGTAACTGTAGTAGTCTTCGTTGTCTTTCATTTGCATTGACAACAATTCTTCAGTCACAACAGAAGGATAGCGTTGACTGAGTTCTCTCTCCAGCACATCACGATAGTTGTATACACCTTCTTGATCACACAGTGTATATCTCAAGCTCCTTTCGATAGCTTTTTTGATGTTTCTGGCAACAGTTTCGTCAGCAGCTTTGGTCAGAGCAGCCTGAATATCACCCCAGCAAAGTTGGTCTCCTGCCGTTTGTTTGAAAAGAGCTCTTAGCCATGGTAAGCCACCTTTGGTAAGTCTTGGAAGTGTCAACATCAAAGCTCTCCAGTCTTTGATTGAAAATGGCTGATAGACCACAGTTTGACCATCTGTTCTCACTGGATACACACTTGCTTCTGGCCCTCGTTCCTTCCGCTGGCTGGGAGTATAAACTCCTGTCAATACTTTGTGCGTTGCTCTGGAGAATGAATCTTCTCCAAATTGGGAGGGCTTCGAGAATGTAGCAGCTTTAGTATCGGGGCTTCTCAGCTTGCCGCTGGTGTAGGGTGAGGGATGGTATGGTCTTGATGACTTGTGGTAATAATCTCTTCGTTCAATAGGTGGGTCGGATAATGGTTGGTACATGTTATCAAATAGAGAAATCTCTCTGTCAGTGTCCTCATCCCATGCCCTTCTACTTCTTCTGTGTGACCTTCCTCTTCTCTCAGCAGACCCTTTTTCATCTTCGGTGTCACAACAAGAGTCTCTGAATTGTTTGCGAGTTAGCACTGAATCTTCCTTTATTTTCACTTCTTTTACGGTTTTCTTTGGGACCAAGATAGAAGACAGTTCTTTGGTATCTTGTAGGACTTTCAGGACTTTTGATTTGCTCGGGCTTGTTTGGGGTCCGCTTCATCCTGGAGTGCTTTATTCAACCAATATTCTGTCAACTGGCCAACCATGATAAAGTGTGAGGACATTTTGTGGTAATTTGTTTTTTAAAGTTGAATTATTTATTTATTATACAAATTTTGGGCACAACGTCCAGTTTATGGCTTTTTAGTGAATGTATCGCTATTTTGAGTACTGTGTACTTTTGATTCTACCTTTGGCTCTAAAAAATTTAATTCTTGGGGGCTTCTCCGTTCTATAGACAGTTCTCTAGAAGGGAGAAGAAATTTGATTTAGATAATTGTAACTTCAGGTTATAATTAGTTTAAAATATTTAATTTAAAATTTTAATCACCTAATTTACGCACAGTTTTTTTTGCCTCAATTAGAATATGTGTCCGTCACGTTTTGTTGTCTGCGGGACGGTCCGAATTGCAGCTATTAAGTTTTAAGCTTCTGCAACAAAGAGAGAGAAAAGTAGCGTAGGAGTAAACGTAGAATTTTGAAAATAATTATTTTATTAATATTTAATTTAGATAAAACAAAAAAAACTCCCAATCTTAAGTTAATTATAAAAGCAATTAGTTTATCCAATACCTCCTTTAATGTGACAGGTGATACAACCTTTTATATTTTTGAATTGTACCCGAAAAAATGAACTGTAATAAATTAAAAATAACCTTGAGCAATTTAAACCTCTATACTCCAATTATTTGTGTTAAATTTTAAAATGTATCTACCTCCTCAATTATTTTAGGACCTGATTGCCGATAAAATATTTACTTTAATAATTGCAATGCTGTCAATAGCTTAAACTGTTTCTTATTTATTTATTATTTCGTTCATTGATGGCACCGTGCAAAGAGTAATTCTCACACTGCTCCTTTAAACTCAAACTAGTCCAACTCGTACTGAGCAAACATTCAGACCAGAGGCGCTCCGAGCCTGAAGCAACAAAGCGCTTTCTTTAATTCCCACATAACACTCAAAATACAGACTGACACTATCCTTTCCTTGTCCCTAATTTTTCTAATTCCTTTCTCAACTCTTACAACATTAACAAGAACAACAACATTAATAGAGCTAAATTACGGCTGACATATCTTTCCCTGTGACCTCTTGACCTCTCTGCTCACTGCCGCTCATACACTCACACACACACACACAGAGAGACCGCAGGCAAATAGAGAAACACCCGTAACAAAATGTATTATTCCCATGAAATTGATTAAGCTAGCAAATCTTTGAGAACTGAATTTAAAATATTTACAATTGTATTAATTTTAGAATTTATTGGTTTAAGTAAATTACACAATGCAAGACTTTTAATTGAGATTTGCCAAAACAAGACAATTTTCAGTAAATAGAAAAATCTCCCGTTTCAGATTATTCTCCAAATATTCCAGGACATGCAATAATTTCAGAGATTTATTCCGAATTTTAAGAACATGCAATTTATTTCTAAGAACATGCAATTTTAAATTACTCAATAAATACAGAATTATTTGATCCAAGTATCATTTGTAAGATCATGACACTCACACAACCAGAATTTCCACAAACATCTCTCCAATAAATGCCATAATTCTTATCTTTCAACATTCTTCTCTCACATCTCATTTATAATCCAAGCTTTCAACAAAACTTTACATGAACCACCATAGCCAATATTTAACTCAGATCAAGACTGGTTTTATCCATCATAAACAACTCTAAACATCTCTCATCTCATGCTTGCTCAAACAAGTGCTTCATAATAAAAAATTCAAATTTACAAAGTGCCATCAATTTGAACAATTTATTTATACTGTCTTCCTCTTTAAATCGACACCAAGAAACAAATCTCCCAGGTAATTCTAAATGTGTCATACTCTTCTTTTAATTCTTTCAGTATCTGCGTAATTTTGATGGAATTAACCGAACACAGACTTTTTGTTATATTTACAGCTTTTTCTGTAATCTCCTTTACAAGCTCAGCTTTTAGTTTCAAGTATATTTCTTTTTCACAAACTTTTGATGACGCTCTCGTAACAGTACTACCAGACGGGAGAGTCATAAAAAGGCAACCTGCTTGTAATTTAGGTCGGTTTTTCAGGTACAACTCAATTTACTCAATTTCGGTCACATCAGTTTCCTGTACCAAAGTATTATTAATTTTGTCACAAACAAAATTGCGCATCCCATATAAGATTGAGTATGCTACGAGTGTCTGTCAATTTGTGTCAGTTGCGTTTAGTTGGACAATTGACCTTCGGCCAATTTTACAGAAGCAAGTGACGTCATGTTCTTCGAACTCTTACTTCTGCATCTTGGGTGTCTTGAGAGCTTAAGGCAATCAAAAACACCAAATAATGTTACTTTTGGAATTCCTTTTTTTGTAAACTCAAATTAGGAGTTTTTGTTTTTTCTTTTTGTGTAAAGTTTAACCACAAAAGTGTTTTTCTTACAAAATCCGCTTTTTTTCTCTCTTCGTGCAAAGCAATAAACACGGAACTTAATTAATAACTTTGTTTTTAATCACGCTTTATCAAATTTAAAGCTTAAACGTTCATTATTATTTTGATTCTACGCTCCTTCTTTTCTCACGTGTTGGCGTACAAACACGGACTTTTTAATTACTGATTTTATATTGTTTTAAAATTACCACTTAATTTAATACAAAGGTCCCTCACAAAACATCACATATAATCTTGGTTTTGGCCAATGTGACAGATATTCTTTGAAAAAGGCACTGCCATACCGTTTTTGTAGAGCTCTGGATGCGTTGTTTCTCAGAGGGGCCTTTGGGGAGACGACGGCCTGGTCCTTTCTGCATAGTTCTTTCACGTCGCGGTGTCACCAAATTGTGGAAGAAATTCTCAAGACCTCGTAGGAAAAATGCAGGCACTTTAATGTTGAACAGCAGAGGATACACAGGTATGATTCTCCATCTCCTTGTCGTCTCCCATTGTCTCCTAAGTCTCCTGTCTTGGTACAGAACTGAGCTAAATTTAACCTACAGAGTAGTTAACCATTAACTCATTAGGTAACCCTTAGGTAATGAACTTATGCAAACGTGGTACATAACATAATAATAAAACACAGGCAAAGTCCAGTTTAAAAGACCACGTCTTCTAGCTTTTTCACTGAATCAGCATAAATCAGCCATAGTTGTCGTAAACCTCAATGTATTGGTAACTATTGATTGATAACACAAGAACAGAACATCAGCGACCTTTGAAGTATTTCATAACAGAGATTATTTTCCTCACAATGCCGTAATCCAGGGCTCTCAAGTCTCACGCATTGAGAGTGTGACACACGGAATTCGACGTGTTCACACGCTCACATGCCACACATAGCATTTCTCACACTGATTTCTTTTTTTTTTTTGTGCCCAGAAAATCGGTCTGTGTGGCTTAGTTTATGCAGTCTCCGCGCGTTTTCAGCGAAAAAAAACTCCCCCTGCTCCGGACGCACGGTCCGAGCGGAGGCCGGAGCAAACGCGACGTCCCCCGGGCACGTCCTGAGCCTCAGTCCCGGTGCCACGTCTCCTCTGAGACGCACCGACTCCGGTCCCGGTGTCTCCGTCTGTGCGTAACGTACCCCCCCCCCCCCCCCCGACGGAATACGCGCGGCCCAGAACCGAACTGCCCGCGGTGCATTAACCAGACTCTTACATGAATCCGTTAAAAATGACCCGCTCCCCCCGCCCCGGTCCCTCCCCCCGCCCCTCTCAGCGCGCACTGACAAAGTGCGGTGATGATAAAACAAACTGAGAACCATCAGGTTATAACTTCATATATATATAACTCTCATTAGTTGCTTTGTAGTTTAAGTTTGCTCTTTAGACAAACAGGGCTCTCAACATGCAATTCGACGTGCCCCCCCCATCCTCGGAAATTACAGTCTCACGCACGACCCCACTCAAAACTTGAGAGCCCTGCGTAATCATCTGCTTTGGCAGGACTCCCAGTCGCCGTTCTGCTGATACTGACGTGTTTTGTAATCCAACGTAACTCGTAGAAGTAACTCCACTTCATCGTCGGTCCAAACGAGAGCGTCGGTTTTTGTACGTGTGTTCACCATCATTGTTCTCTTCTTGTGTTTGTTTGCGGAAGAGAAAGGACTTTATGGGCATGCGCTCTTTGTAGTATTGCGTTTCTGGTGGCTCTGGCTGTTTTTACATATTGGTGAGACATATGTATTACATCGTTTTCACTCAGCACTACATTTTCGTCTGGACGCGAATATTTACTGACAGTACCAGGATTAATTTTAAAAACTTAAAATATGGATTTATCGCAACAGGTGATTCCCACGCACCAAGCACGCTCTGCATAACATGTGGCAACCAGCTCTCCAATGAGGCGGCCTTAAAAGTATGTTCGAGACATCAAATCTGCCGGTATTCTGGATAAAAGTTACGGAGTAGACTGGACATAAGCAACACACTCCCATTACGCCACTGCTTCTCAATTATTTTCTGTGACGCCCCCCCTAGGAAGAAGAAAAAATTTCACGCCCCCCTTCCTGCGCGCGACTATAAATAGTATTATTTGTCTAGAAAATTGTTATTAGAACACCATTGTATCCTTTTATTAACATTATAAACAAAAAAAAAAGAAAGAAACTTACAACAAAGACTGCACTGAGGACTCAAATATTAATGTGTTTTTAATGCAGCTTTGCGCACATTTGTTTACGTTTTCCAAAAATGAAACTTAAAACCACCTCATTTGCATAAGCTAAAAGCACTGAAAAAAAAAAACGCTCTCTCCTTGTGCCACTGATGCGTCAGCTTCTGTCGGACTAAAGGACACGACTCAGTGGAATATACGTGTTTTTTCTGTGACAGAGGATGTTCTGTTAATGGTGAGACTGCGCGTAAATCGCATGTGAGAACGCCACTGCCAACTACTGTTGTTGATGTGCAATTACACTTAGTTCTAGTACAGTACAGCAAAAAAACATGTTTCCCAGGGTCATACGCGCCCCCCCTGGCATCATGCCACGCCCCCCCAGGGGGGCCCGCCCCACTATTTGAGAAGCACTGCATTACGCCTAGATGTGACCATCTCGTAGCAGAGAAACAAGCTCAGAGCTCTCATTGATTCAGCGTTATGGTGAGTTGTATTTTTCATGTACTTTATATATATTTGTTTTGTGGTCTATCTTATTTTGAAGGCATGTTTAAGTTGTGACTCTTGTTATGTTGTTGACGCATGTCATGAGGACGCTGTTATTAAAGTTACATACAAGTACACAGTGGATTCACGTTTACTGTGGTATTTACAACATACCACAGTTCTTGTGTTGTTTGTATTATTTTATTTTATGGTATTTATCCACAGATATCCACCCCCCTCCACCCCCACCGGTCCATGAAAATTTTGGGTGACATTAACTGGTCTGTGGCGCAAAAAAGGCTGGGGACCAAGATTCAAGATTCAAGATTCAAGATTGTTTATTTGTCATATGCAGAATCAACACAAGGTCAACAATGCAATGAAATGCTTAGGATCAGAAGAACCGTTGACTCGCTAAGATAGTCAAGAAGTACTAATAACATGCAATAATAGCACATGGTAAAAAAAAGTGTTGCAAAAAAGTGCAGGGGAAGACCACTGACTTAAAGAGCCCATATTGCACTATTTTCTGACCTGTTATAATTTTGTTTTTTCATCATAAACATACCTGGTGTTGAGTTTTGTTTCATTCACACATGTTTAACACACAAACCCTGCATAGTTAGGCTGAGTTTTCTCTAAAACTGAAAATTCTCTGTTCCACCTTGTGATGCTATTTGGTACTACAGGAACTGTGTTTTTAAACTCCGTACATCTTCACTAGAATCATTTGGATAATTTCAGTCCTGGAATTTGCAATCTCTACTGAACAAAAGGTAAAAAAGAAAAAAAAATGCTGCTTGAAAACTACAGCTTTGTGACAGCACAAGGTGGAACAGAGCATTTTGATCTGTGAAGATTTAATTTAGTTTAATCCAGGATTACTCAAACATGCGTGAATGAAACAAAACACAACTCCAGGTATATTTTTGATTAGGTAACAAAATTCTAACATATAGCTTAAAGCGCACAAGAGTCATTTTGCATAACATAGGACCTTTAAAGGCACTATGGAGCTTTTTCTGGTAGAAGCTCTGTCACCCACTCATTTCCTTTATGTTATTGCTTTGTGTAGAATGTTCCACAGTATGGCATTACACTCTTCTGTGTGTATTCAATTGTGTTTGTATTGCTCAAAAATACCCTGACAAACTAAATGTAAATATGTATCTAGACAGCTTGTTCACTCAGCCTCAACTAAAACCCACATAACACATCTATCATGTATTTAGTCTGAACTACACTTCTCAAATGAAGATAGCTCTTATACTAGAGTAATCGCTATACTCCTAAGAATGGTTATTGCTACACCTCCATCTGTGAACCCAGAAGAGAAAGCACAGTGGATTAATGTTTCTTTTTATATGTGTGATCCTCGAAAATAATAGCCATCTAAATCAGATACCTATCAAAAGAAGAATAATAACTTATCTATTTTATTCCCTAGGGTTCTCCACTTGTAATGAATCAATGTCTTTGCCCCCTCTTCATACATCTGCTGTAAAACATAATAAAAGCCCAATATAATAAAAGTGCTTGTGGGGTGCAGTAAAAACAAAATAAGTCTCAATCTCAGTGGCGGTTAAAGTGACCTTGAATGGCTCAGGGTGTGTGCAAAATTGTGAGAGGACGATTTCAGTCCCAAACTTCATTCAGTCTCACGCCTTACTATCAATAGCTTGTCAGGTGTGTGTCTATAAAGATGAAAACTGGATATCATGGAGGTCAAGTTTAAAAAAGGACAATATTTGGTCTATCTGTGTACAAGTTAACCCACTTTTCAGAAGTGTTACACCAAAAACAGCAGTGGTCATAAGCTAGTGTGCACCACCCACCTGTATGAAGGAATTATATGCTGAAAGTGCTCTTACGTGCAGTTCTGGGAGCTGGCAGATTATTTAAGTGCTCACTTTCTCATAGGCAGTGTCCACCAGCATCTGACCAGAACTGAAGAAGCAGCTTGAATTTCTTCTTTTGCCATGCTCCCTTTCTCGTTGCGCCTCCTTTTGCCAACATACATTTCCGGGTCCCTGTGTCGCTCTGTCCGTGACCAGGTAAAATTCCAATCCTTTAGCCCTTATTCATAAAAATTCCAAATTCCTAAATCATTGATCCTTTTAGTGCCACTGACTGGCTGCGAGCCCAGCTTCACTCTCGCAACACGCTGAGCTTCACGACACATTCTCATGCGCTCTCGTCTTTGGCGACAGGTAATGAATGCCTACTGCTCTTGTCCAGTCAGCACTTTTTGTAGTTTCTCTGCTTGAGCCAAGTGCGCATCAAAGCACTTCTTCATCTGCAGTGACAGGTAATGCCCCATGCAATCTGTTCATTAATAAAATTTCCAAATTCTTACTCATCTGTACCTTATAGCCTTGCTGCTTGGCTGCATTAGCCACACCAGGCCCTTTACATACAGTGGTGCATCTTCAATAATAGGACAAGGTATACGCATTCTAAAGATAATGTCTTCTCCAAGCATGCATTATCTAACAATGAATCTGGCTGTATAGTTAGCATTGTGCCAAGAATGACGCAAGTAATTCCAGTCATCCCAAACTCCAGAATGTGAGCTACATAAAGGGGATTCCTGGCCATCAACCCTGGGATCGTTTGCTCACCTTATTCCATCAGTGGTATGTGTTTCTCTCAGTTGGGCTTAGTTTCAGTCCACTATAGGGTTTGCAGTAATTCCCCATTCATGTTTTTAGATGTCATCAGTGGTCAGCGGCACAGGGCGCGCCACCTCTGCTGTTTGCCTATACTTTTACCTATACTACTTTGCTCTGCTGTTTTGCTTTTACTGTTTTGTCTTTTTTTAAATGTTGTAGCTACTTTTAATGAAATCAACATGTGTTTCTTTTAAAATATAAAATAAAGCCTTTGTAAATAATGGAACCTGCAGGGCTCTCAAGTCTCACGCATTGAGAGTGTGACACACGCAATTCGACGTGTTCACACGCTCACACGCGCCACACATGGCATTTCTCACGCTGATTTCTTTTCTTTCTTTTTTTTTGTGCCCAGAAAATCGGTCTGTGTGGCTTAGTTTATGCAGGCTCCGCACGTTTTCAGCAAAAAAAACTCCCCCTGCTCCGGGCGCACGGTCCAAGCAGATGTGCCGTCCCCCGGGCACGTCCTGAGCCTCAGTCCTGGTGCCACGTCTCCTCTGAGACGCACTGACTCCGGTCCCGGTGTCTCCGTCTGTGCGTAACGTGTCCCCCCCGATGGCTTACGCACGGAATACGCGCGGCCCAGAGCCGACCTGCCCATGGTGAGCCGCGGTGAGCCATGGTGAGCCGTGGTGAGCCGCGGTGAGCCGCGGTGAGCCGTGGTGAGACGCGGGCCCGGTGCATTAACCAGACTCTTACATGAATCCGTTAAAAATGTCCCGCTCCCCCCCGCCCCGGTCCCTCCTCCCCGCCCCTCTCAGTTTGTTTTATCATCACCGCACTGGTGATGATAAAACAAACTGAGAACCATCAGGTAATAACTTCATTTATATAACTCTCATTAGTTGCTTTATAGTTTAAGTTTGCTCTTTAGACAAACAGGGCTCTCAACACGCAATTCGACGTGTTCACATGCTTACACGGAATTTCTCACGCAATTCAAGCCCCCCCCTCCCGCTCCTCGGGAAAAATTGTTCACTTCACATATTCAGTATGTAGAACAGATCTAAAGAAGTCTCCATCTAAACAAGTCTCCTGGACCAGACAAAATCCCCCGTGTGCTGAGGATTTTCTCTTCATACTGAGTCTGAAGCTTGAAAGGATACCGCCGCTGTGGAAGACCTCTTGCATTGTGCCAGTGCCCAAGAAGCCTATCTGATCAGAACTTAATGACTTCAGACCAGTTGTGCTAACATCTCATGTCATGAAAGTGTTTGTTCTGGCTCAGCTCAGGCTCTTGGTGGCACCATCCCTGGACCCTCTCCAATTTGCATATCAGGCCCACATGAGTGTGGAGGATGCGATAATCTATCTTCTGCAGCGGGCTCACTCTCACCTGGATAGTGTTCAGGGCTCTGTGAGGATATTGTTCTTCAATTTCTCCAGCGCCTTTAACACAATCCAGCCCTCTCTGAGTGAGAAGCTGCTCAGGATGGGTGTCAGCTCCTCCACTGTCTCCTGGATTACTGACTACCTGTCAGGCAGGCCTCAGTATGTGCAACTGGGGACCCTGTCTAACACTGTGGTCAGTAATGTAGGAGCCCCCAGGGTATAGTCCTGTCTCTGTTCCTGTTCACACTGCACACCTCTGATTTCCAGAACAGCTCCAGGTCCTGCCATTTGCAGACGTTCTCTGATGACTCTGCGGTAGTTGGGTGTATCAGGGATGGACAGGAGCTGGAGTACAGGACACTGATTGCAAATTTTGTGGAGTGGTCCCAGGCAAACCATCTGCTCCTGAAGGTGGACAAGACCAAGGAACTGATGATTGACTTCAGGAGATAGAGGACAGCAATGGAGTCCATTACCATCTAGGGTCATGACGTGGAGATAATGGACTGCTACAAGTACCTTGGTGTCCATGTGAACAACAGGCTGGATTGGAGGGACAACTGTAATGCTGTGTACAAGAACAGCCTGAGCAGACTCTACTTCCTGAGAAAGCTCAGGTTTCAATGTGTGCAGCAAGTTACTGGAGATCTTCTGTTAGTCAGTGTTTGCCAGCCCCCTGTACTTCGCTGTGGTCTGTTGGGGGAGCAGCACCAGTTAAAGGGACGTCGGACGGATTGACAAACTGATCCGCAAAGCTGCTCACATGATTGGCTGTGAGCTGGAGACATTTGTCACAGTGAGGGACAGGAGGACAATGGACAAACTGCTCTCCATCATGGACACTCCTGCTCACCTACTGCACCAGACCACAGAGGGACAGCGGAGCTCATTCTCCAACAGGCTCCTACAGCTCCGCTCAAACAGGACTACATTCATACCACAATACTCCATACAACCAGTACTCGAGTTGGGGGGGGGGATAATAGTCAAAATCATCCCTCTTCTAAAACGGGCATCCCTTCTTCCATCCCCTGTGGCATTTTATCAATCAGGCATGAAAATCCCTCACCTTTTCGTGAAATTCTCCGTTTTGAAGTAAAAATAGCCAGTGCCAAGAGCCAATCATAGGCCGAATTGAGCTCCAGCTTCCAATCATGTTGCGGTATAATTACACACCGATCGTGCTCCCGCCAATCATGATGATTTGCGCTGTTGTATTTGCGCCTGTTCGCCGATCAGCTGTGAGCAAGCCTCGTGAATATTTACGCTGCATTTCCAGAGAAGAAGAATCCTTAACTTGCTACGTTAATGCTACGTAAGATGAAACTCTCGCCTGGGGACACGGGATACGTTCGGAATATGTCAGTTTCATGGATATACCCGACGCGCGCATATGCAAACTTTCGGGAGTCACCGCGTTCTTATGGGTGTGTCATATTATCAGATTATTTCTGCGTCAAAGGGACAGATTAGCTGACAGCAGGGGCCTTATGTTAGCGTGTGCGTACAGGACTAAACCGGGACTAAACCCAGACTAAACCGGGTCTAAACCAGGACTAAGCTGGGTCTAAACCAGGACTAAACCAGGACTAAACCAAGACTATACCGGGTCTAAACCAAGATTAAACCAGGACTAAATCAGGACTAAACTGTGTCTAAACCTGGTCTAAACCGGGACTAAACCAGGACTAAACCAAGACTAAACCAGGTCTAAACCAGGTCTAAACCAGGTCTAAACCAGGTCTAAACCAGGATTAAACCAGGTCTAAACCAGATCTAAACCAGGACTAAACCAAGACTAAACCAAGACTATACCGGGTCTAAACCAGGACAAAACCAGGATTAAACCAAGACTAAACCGGGTCTAAAACGGGACCAAACCAGGACTAAACCAGTCCTAACCAGGTCTAAACCAGGACTAAACCAGGTCTAAACCAAGATTAAACCAGGTCTAAACCAGGACTAAACCAGGTCTAAGGTGTGTGTGTGTGTGTGTGTGTGTAAGTGTGTGTGTGTGTGTATGTGTGTGTGTGTGTATGTGTGTGTGTGTGTACAGAGTGTGTGTGTGCGTGTGTGTACGTGTGTGATAACATATATCCTGTGTATTATTGAATTATTGAATGATTATATGGACTTTTTGTTATAAAAGCATTTCCATTTTAACAAAGCACCTTCTAATTCTGCTCTGCCCTGAAACACCACAGTGATGTCAGTGATGGGGAGGGCTTAGCTTAATATCAGGCAAATTAGTTCCTTTCTGTTCCACAAGCAGATTTTTAACGGGGAATTACTCAGATTGTTGCCTTCAGAATGTGCTGCTTTCACCAGGGGGGTTGTTTCTTTCCGATAAATAGTATTGTCTTGTGCAGGCCATGCAACTGAGAATCCAAGTTGCATGGTGTCCTAAATCCCCTCTGAATCAGAGGGGATTTAGGATTTGCCATGTCTAGCAAGTCACCCTAAAATGGACTAGAATGCAGGAAATTGCATCTAAGAAATACAAAATTTTCTGGGGGAGGACCCCCACACCCCTCGCTGGAGAATATGTCACATCATATGATGTGATATGATGCTTTTTTATCTATTTATGATACTTTTATCTTTATGCTTGTTGTATTTTTATACTTCTGTAGCCGGGAGTCCATCAAAATTTCATTATGCTTGCATAATGACAATAAACAATCCTGAATCTTGAATAAATGAAAAATTTCACCATCCCCCTTGGTTTCATTTTACAACTCGACTACTGCATACAACTGTACAACAACTCACCCTTGTGCAATAGATAATATTCCCTACAACTGTATATAGCTGTGATTGGACATCTTAAGATAAAATTAAATAAGATAAGACTTTATTGATCTCACACAGAAGAAATTCACTTGCCACATTAGCTCCAGGTAATTAAGTGCAAAAGAAAGTTTGAACAGAAAGTGCATGCAGACAAATACTAATAATAATAAAAATAGATAAATAAGAGAGTATAGAAAATATTGCACGTCTGGACTGTACAGTGGAGTTATACAGTCTGATAGTGGTGATAGATTGCACTAAGGGTGCCTCAGTTGGCTGCTGAAGGAGCTGTTCAACTCCTCTACAGTCCAGTGCAGAGGGTGAGAGGTGTCGTCCATGATGGACGTGAATTTGGCCAGCACCCTCCTCTCAACCACCTCCAGACGACAGCCCAGGACAGAGCTGGCACTCCTGAGCAGCTTATTAAGTCTCTTCCTGTCCCACTCTGTGCTGCTCGGGGCCCAGCAGACGACAGCGGAGAGGAGAGCAGAGGCCACCACTGAGTCGTAAAAAGTCTTGAGCAGAGACCTGCACACTCCAAAGGACCTCAGTCTCCTCAGGAGGTGGAGGCGACTTTGGCCCTTCTTGTACAGGGTGTCGGTGTTGTGGGACCAGTTCAGTTTATTGTTGAGTTGAACACCCAGGTACTTGAAACTGAGCACAGCCTCTATGTCCTGCCCCTGGATGTTCACTGGTGAGTGAGGTAGTGGTCTCCTCCTGAAGTCAATCACCAGCTCCTTTGTCTTACTGGTGTTCAGGCTCAGGTGGTTGCGCCCACACCAGTCCAAAAAGTCACTGATGACCGAGCGGTACTCCAGCTTGTTCCCCTCAGACACACAGCCCACAATGGCCGAGTCGTCGGAGAACTTCTGGAGATGGCAGCCGTCCGTGTTGTATTTGAAGTCCAAGGTGTAGATGGTGAAGAGAAAGGGTGAGAGGACAGTTCCCTGGGGGGCCCCAGTGCTGCAGACTTCAACCTCTGACTCACAGCTGCACATCCGCACGTACTGTGGACAATCAGTGAGGTAGTCGATGGTCCAGGCAGCGAGATGTCCATCAACTCCCGCATCCTCCAGCTTCCCCCGCAGCAGCGCCACCCTGATGGTGTTGAAGGCACTGGAGAAGTCAAAGAACATGACTCACAGCACTCCGCGCGGTCTCTAGGTGGGTGAGCGCTCGCTGCAGCACCCTCTCCATGGTCTTCATGAGGTGGGAGGTCAAGGCGACTGGTCTGTAGTGGGTCGGTTCCCTGGCGTTTGATGTTTTGGGAACCGGGACCACACAGGAGATCTTCCACAGGATGGGGACCCTCTTCAGGCTGAGGCTCAGGTTGAAGATGTAGCAGAGAACCTCACAGAGCTGGTCCGTGTAGGTTCTCAGTAGCCTGGGGCAGATACCATCAGGTCCTGCAGATTTCCTCTTATTTGATATTGTATTTTATATTTTATTACTTATTTTTTAAAATTTTATTCTGATTTGTACATACACATTTATTATAATTTTTTTTAACTCTTATAATTATGTCTCATTTGCAATGACTCATTTGCAATAATTATGTCTCTTGCAATGACCAGGTATAGGCTTATTGTGCCTACCCTTATCTCCCAACTACAGCATGTTTATGAACATTCATCTATAAATTTAAGACATGTTACTGAACACTTTACTGCATCATGAAAAAAAAATCAGCAATTATTTTAATTATGACAAAACTATATTTACTGTTGTTATCCATTCATTTATTATTTTTTCTGTTCTCTAAAAAAATGTTTTAATTCTAAAAAGAAGTAGTTTGTTTTAGCTCATTGTAACAACTGTTCCACAAGGCAAAAGGAGAAATTCAATTTGTCAACTAGACAAAAGTTTATTTGGTCGAATACGTTTCACAGCTCACCCAAGCTGCTTCTTCAGAAGAAGCCATGGATTCTACCTGGATTCTACACACAACTATTCCACAATTTAACTTGCCTCCTATAGGTCTATTGAACAAAGAAGTTCCCCTTAGTCTGTATTTTTTGTATCTAAGTGAACATTGATTGCAAAGAAGGAATTTAATTATGTTTTACTTTGTACTTAGTCATGTACAAGTCAACCAAGTCATAGAACTTTAAAGTATTAGGTTGGACGAACAATGATTTACCAGATAAATCATAATCCCTTTGCCCATTTCTTTAACTATCAAAAAACACACAATGTCACTGGAATTCTAATGCTGAAGAAAAAGGGGCTGTTGGTGCCAAATTATAGCAATACAATACAAGTATAAATACCAAAATGTGCAGTTCAAGTTGTAAGTATTATATTTTATTTTGAATAATTTAAGACTTTGATATCCCTGAGCGCCTGCAGCAATAAGTGATACAACAAAACTTCAGACAATCTGTGTTATTTTTGGACCCACATTTTGGTGTCCTTGCCACCCTCTGTCATCCACCCATAAACCAAACTTGAGAGATGTACATAGTGTCCAGGGGCACATGGTGTGGGCGGTTTTACTCCTCCTTTGTGGGTCTTACACCGTTATGAGATTTGGGAAGGCCGTAAAC
Organism: Paratrypauchen microcephalus; assembly: GCA_036785185.1. Lineage (NCBI taxonomy): Eukaryota > Metazoa > Chordata > Actinopteri > Gobiiformes > Gobiidae > Paratrypauchen > Paratrypauchen microcephalus. Next base: position 761,393 of record JAVJIX010000184.1, on the reverse strand, counting down.
ATGATGCACGAGGAAAAACTTACAATGCAAAAGAGGATAGTGCAAAAAATAAGATTTTAGTAACATTATTCCTATGGTGGGCGGCAGTAACTCAATAGAGTGTTTGTTCACTGATCCGAAGGTTGGTGGTTCGAATTCTGTTCTCGGCATAAACATAATTGGTAGAGCGGTTAGATCCACTGGCCCACAGGTTTCTGCGATTCCAGCTCCCACAGATGAATGCTGTTGTTGTGTCCTTGGGCAAGACACTTAACCCACCTTGCCTCTGGTGCCTGTATACACTGGTGTATAAATATGTGTGAGTGGTTCCTTGATGTAATGTGCTTTGAATGTGTTGATGGTTGAAATGCGCTATAGAAAATTTGACCATTTACCACGGTCCTCTAACTGGCTATAGACCTAAACAATGGACTGTTCACTATCTGGAGCCAGTGTCAACCATAGAGCTAACCACTCTGCCACTGCCACAACTTTACACATCTTTAAACCATTCAATTGTTTGCAGTGACATTCCTCCTCAGATCTACACAGCACAGTTTGCCAGTGATCCGTGAACGCCAGCAGCTTGTGTGCATTGTTTTCGAATTTTATCGCAGTCTGGAAGCCATCTTTGTTATGTTTTCAGTTTGGATTGTTGCGCATGATTAGATAACACAGGCGCCCTGGCAAATCAATATTAACAGCGCTTCATTGAGTATTACATGTCAGCTGACGTAAATTAGTCATGGCTGTCATGGCAACAAAAAAACTAGACAAGCAAAAGAAAAAAAAATGGCTGCCAAATAATTATACACCTGAAAGCAATTAAACCAGAGCCATTGTAGTCCAGAGCCCAGACGGTCATCAAGTGTCTGTCCACATGCCCGGCTATAAACGACACTGGGAAAGTAAACACCTGTCAAATCAAGATGTCAAATGTGCAATCTCCCAGTCTGAAAATAACTGAGCAGATGAATCAATAGAAAACAAAGCTGTAAAACTATAATAAATCAAAACTGTTCATTTTAAGCATATTATTGCTTTAGATTTGTGTTTCAGACCAATGGGAAATTCACAACTTTGCTGCTTTTCAGTCTTTGTTATGTTTTCTATACTGTCTCAAGTTCTCAGACATTAATAAAACATGACAAGAGTTAGCCAATAGCACAGAGTTACACAGGGGCAACATTGGACCAGTCAGGAATGTCTCCTGTTTAAAATTGATTACAGAGGGAGTGACTTTCAAGTATTTGGAGGTGAAAGAATGAAGCAAGGGCTACAGAGCAAAACAAAAAAACAATACAGCTAACGGCTAATAATAGACACTGATCCACTGACTTCCTATTCATCCCTACTGACTCCGCCTCTTCATGGCATTTCATTAAAGCACATTGCACATGTTTATTCAAACTGGATAGGCTGCACTTTTCAACATTTCTCTGTAGCTGGAATATGGTTTTGTTTTTTCCCAAAGAATCACAGATACATGCGAGTAGGCGGGGATAGGGGGTAGCTGAAAACCAATATTTTCTAAGCTCTGAATCCTATTTTATGATTCAAGATTTACTTTTACTTTCCTGATGCAGAGTCTGTTGTCTGCTTTTTCTCCATGGAAATGTTATAGCTTTATCTTTTATTTCTTTACTATACCGGGTTACTCAAACATGAATAAATTAAAATACTACTAAATTAAAATACTAAGCTACTGAAGAGGGAACACTTTTAAAACAAAGTTGCCAATAAATGTTGATTTTGCATTATGTACATACAGTATGTTCACCAAATGACTCTTCCAATTTTTTACAACCATGTTGAAACTGTTATTTGACAAATAAAAATCTAACAAAATTATTATTTTGTCAAAATAATGTTTTAAGAAATTTTAAGGAAGTGAATATATATATACAGTATATAATATTGTGCCTTTTCTTTCCGAATTGTTTCTTGATTGATGTAAAACTAGAATTTATATTTACAACAGATATCCTTCAAAATTAGAGAATCATAAATCATGAACATGAATCCTCGCTTGCTCTATATGTTATAGTGTTTTCATTATGTACCCAAAAGAAACTATGGAATTTTGTGGAGGAGAGATGAGACGGACAGTTTGTGAATCTACAAACCAAACAATATAATTCCACTTGTGCCAGGAAAAGCACTTGGATCCAGCACAGAAATTGGGCTTTTCTTCTCTTAGATTTAGTCATCTTTAAAATGAAATTCTGAAACTTCTGCAGTCTACAGTGTGTCATTGATCTGAGTAGGCTTGAGTAAATAATGACTTATTATCCAAAGAAAGGAGAAAAAAGCAGGTGTACATCTTCAAAATGTTGGGTTTCATTGGACAATTTGTCAGGATCTGTCTGTCTAGTCCTTTCTTAAGCACCAATCATGTGAATATTATAGCATGTATCCTTTCCTATAGCAATGTGCTGCTCATTATTTCACCATTCAAGTGTCTCAGTCCCTGGCAGTTCAAAGTCTAAATTTGGGGATAGACTCAGTAATGTCAGAGAGAGAGAGAGAGGGAGAGAATAAAACGATGGAGAAAGAGGGGGTTAGGAGAATAGCATTATAGCTAGGATGATGTATTTCTTAATTCACTGCTCTCAATGCAGAAATTACACTTTGAACTGCTGTGAATGGTCTGAAGTTAGAAAAATGACTGGCAATGAAGTGCAAAATCCCAGGTGTTGCAAGTTTGATGAAAAGTGCAACGTCTGATTTAGTTTAAGGTGTCATAAATGGTGCTACTCCAGAGGAATCAACTTTAGTGTAAAAGTGCAGTGTGTCATAAACAGCAGGGAGGGGTACTGTAACTGGTTTTATAGGTTTATTTTATACTATCTAATGAATCTTTTTTTATGCAAGACTCAGGCTTTATGCACACATTTTTAAAGGTGCACACTAACTTTTCTCGTGAAGGGCCTGTCACCTACCTAACTCTGTGGAAATTGTATTGCTTAATTACCTGGAATGTTTCTTAATAAGACATTAAAATATCTACTTATTTAATGCTCTCAAATACATTGAAACTGAAGTACATTGAACATTCTGGGAGTGGGATGACGTCACCACAGATGTGATCTATTATTATAACTTTTGCTTGGCGGCGTCCCCTACTTTTCTACAAAAGAAATAAGTTTAATGCCATACTGGGGAACATTTTGGGCAAACAATAGCATCTGCATGGACAAAGTGGCACTTTTCACCAGAAAAGTTACAAAATACATCTTTAAAATGTGTGAATGAAACAAAACATTATTCAGCTACATTTGTTTGTAGACTTGATTGTGGATTGATTCTGACATGGTTTTCACGCATTTGTCCCGATTAACTGATTTGGCAAATTGGTCATTTCAAGTTGGGCCCAGACCTGGACTAAATCATGCTCAAGACTATGAACCTGATCTAGCAAGTTATGTACTGCATTCAGTAAACTAAGTGCTAAGATTATATTTGATTTAGATTCCAAAAATGCACCCTCAATTCTGGAGAGTGGATGTGGGAGTTCTGGTTTCTACAACAGGAAAGTTTTGCAAGAATCCCTTTGACATTTTAAAAAGATGGATTTTTTTCCCCCTTCTTTTTTTGGTTTATCGAGCGAGAAAAGCTGCAACAAAAACTTGCTGTGCTAGAACTTAGAAAGTTGCTTTAAGGTTTAAAAATAAATTATTGCAATGTTTCTTAAAAAAAAAAGATTTGCCTTGCTAGGAATAATAGTATAAGATGCACTTATACTATTATTATCACCTTGAGCGCTTGAGAGTGTGGCAGCACGGTACAGTAGTGTTTTTTCCTGAAAACCACTACCTTTTTTTGTTTGCACTTAATTTTTATTTTATTTCTATTTACTTTATCTGTCCAATAAAATACTCACCATGTTTTTTGGGTGTTTTTGTCATTTTCTCATCCAAATAATTTCCTTTGTGGATCAATAAGGTTTGTCTAAGTCTAAGTCTTAATACATTTTTAATTTGCCTTTTTTTTCCCTCCACCAAAATTTACACCTCTTTGTCCTTCTTCTGAAGAGTAGCAGTGAACTCCAAAGCCTTTTCTTTGCCCATCTTCTCCTCAGTCTCAAGCTTGCAGTCCAAAAATTTATTTCTTTCGACCTGATCTGCAAGCTCAGCCCTTGTCTGCTCCAACTCTTCGTGCAGCGCCCTGACCAGTGCGCTGTCCTCCACAGATGTAAGTTCCTGGACCAGACTTCTTTCCTCAGGGTTTGAGGAGTCCTGAATGTTGGGAGACAGCAGTTGGGTCTCCTTTGGCTCTTGAACTGTTAGTGTGGAGCAGAGCAAAGCCTCCAGGTTGAAGTCCTCATCGTAGAGGTGGGCATCGTCCTCTGCTGTACAGAGGCATCAGGGCTTTGATGAGAAAGTAGTGGAGCTCTCTATGTTTGTGTGCGTATTCACCAGTGTCCTGAGAAGTTATGAGTGTGTGACTTTTGATGTTTGGGAAACATACTTGTGTAACTAGTTTATCAATGGACTATAAGCAGACATTTCTTCAGCTGTGAAGAAAACTTGCATTGGCTGGAATGCTGAACTGAACTGAAAAGACACGCCACACATGCATATGAACAGCAACTGAGAAAGAAAGAGATAATGCAGAGAGAACTGCATATGGCAGCTGTGACCATGTACAATAAGACCCAAAGATCTGAAAATAAATAATCAAAAATTATCAACTGGATTCACAATTTCATACACACAGACTCATCAGCCAGCATGTAAGAAGAGCAAGGATGGGAGAAGAGCCAATCAAAAGAACAAAAAATGTTTTTCCAAAGAACCATGCTTTATCTGTTGTCAACTTGAACATTAGAGATGAGAGTGCCCTTGACGCCATGAGCCCTCTGCATTTACAACATCTTCTCCAAATCAGCTTGTGACCTGAAAGCCACTATGGAACTACAGAACACCAAAACCCTTTTCCCTAACCTGTGATGCCCCTACCCCCTGCTGCGCTGGCTGTGACCCTGTTACAAGCCCCACCCATGACCCAGCTCCAACTCTTTGAGACAGAGATGACTGTTGCTCTGCCTTTGACCAAACTATAATCCACAGACTGAAAACTTTCAGTCTGAAGTAAAGCCTACTGATGTTTTTTTCTTTTCTTTTCTTGTCCTTGTATTTTAACATGGTGACTAGAAACATTGTGTAAAGGTGAACATGAGTTTAGTTTGCTTTATATAATGTCTCACACTGGGACTACTTGATTTGTTCTCCAGAGTAGAAGTAAGCACAGAGTTATTACAGCTAACTACCAGACAGTCACGGGGTGAAATTCCCCACAAGCTAGTGAACAGTCCCTGCTCTTTAGGGAGCAGTCACTACATGAAAATCTTATCTAGGGTTACTTACTAGAAAAGGCAACAGGGTGAGATTCCCTGTGTAGATGTAAAGATGGGCTAAGATTTCTCATGAAGGAGAGTAAATTCAAGGGAGCAGTACATCTCTTTCAGGTTTAAGAATGGAGATATTATGTGTTGTAAATGTAAAATGTATGAAGACAAATGTAAAGTTACATATGTTCTGAACTGTGGCATCATGTAAAAAAAGAAAAAAAAGAAAATGTTTTTCTGATTTACATGCAGAAAACTGCTTAAGTACAGAGTGTGACACTAGAAGTCAACTGTATGTTTGTGTGTCTGTAGTATCCCCGGGTGAAATGATGGTCTCAAACACTGATGGTTCACAACTTTTATTGTAGGCCTGTTGTTGCTTGTTCCCTCATCAAACAGGTACTAAGGAGGAATGAACCATCATATTAACTCTGAATTACTTGTGGATTAAACCAAGCTTTCTCTACACATGAAGTGCTTGCTATTTTTAGTTAGCTGGGAGGTAACATCCTCTTTCTTCTGACAGCTTCTTGTCTGTACTGCAAAAAACTTCAAAATAAAGTCATATAACTATATTTTTACAACAAACACAATACAATACCTACAAACAAAATTAGTAGAAGTGCAGAAAATATGAAATCATTTACACTCCCACAAAATCATTAGAGCTAAAGACAACCAAAGGGGTGTAGAGCAAAAATGATTTCCTAATGGAGTAATGACCTTAGCGCATATGCAACATATTAACCTTCAACTTAAAAAGCAGTTACTCAGTCTCTAAATGGTCATGGTCATAAATGGTCACATCTTTATATAGCGCTTTTCCACCTTCAAGGCACTCAAAGCGCTTTTTACAACAAGGAACCACTCACCCACACACTCATTCACACACTAGTGTACACAGACACTGGGGTAAGTTGGGTTAAGTGTCTTGCCCAAGGACACAACGGCAGCATTGATCTGTGGGAGCTGGAATCATACCTGCCAACCTGTGGGTCAGCGGATCTGACCGCTCAACCACTGATGTTTCTTATGTCAAGAGCAAGATTTGAACCGCCAACCTTTGGATCAGTAGACAAACACTCAACCAACTAGGAGCAGAACCAGTTTCTGCACTGGGCGATCTACAATCAACAGTTTTCCTGAAGAATGTCCCTTCCGTCAGCCTGCCCCAGGGCAGCTGTGGCTACAATAGTAGCTTACCATCACCAAGTGTGGAGTGGATGAACAATGAACAATGAACTGTAAAGCACTTTGGGTGTCATGAAAGGTGCTATATAAATGCTATGAATTATTATTTTCAGTCTTCTTTTCTTCATAACAAATCTTAATTTTTCGTACAAATCCATCTTCGTCCATTACAATGTCCATTACTTGTGCTAATCTTCATTCCTTCCGATGTTGGTGAGATATTCTCTTTTCCAACGTGACCAGAACTGTTCTGTTAAGTACTGTACCTGCCTCAACAGTTTACATGACCTATCTGATGAATTTACTTGGAGGGGACAGTGTCTCTCTGTTTAGTTTTACCTGTGGTGGGGTCTGATGAGCAGAGCACATGAAATGATGTAATGGGGTTGTACACAATCTCTGCTTTGGATGACATGAACTGAGCAAAGTCTCTTTCAAGCCTCCTACATATTTCCTTAAATAGTGCAGTTTGTCAGCAGCCGAGATGTTCTTTTATCTATGAGTGTGGGAAATGAGGCCTTCCACTCAATTAACTCTTTTAGGTCACCTGTGAAAATGGAAGGCTCTGGCATGGGCAGTCTGTTCACTGTGATACTGTCTTGGACTGCTTTTGCTAGGTACAAGACGTCTGCTTGTGGAGGTGAAGCCAACACCATGTTACTGTTGGGCACTGAAGCTGAAACTTTGGGGATCTGCTTATGTCTGCAGAATACACACTGTTCTCCTTTTTTATTTCTTCATTGTAAGCCTTTAGTCTAGCTCTAGCAGCCTTTAGTTCTTTTTCTGCCTTTAGTCTCTCTAGTTCATGTTTTTGAGACTCAAACTCCTTTCTTTTCCTTTCCTGTAACATTTGAATCCTTCCCTTTTGTTTCTCTTCTCTATTAACCTTTCATACTCTGCCTCAGCTGCCATTTCTGCGGCAGCCTCTGCTCTCTTTGCTGCTACTTTGACACTAGAATGTGTTTTGCTAATAGAGGAGTGTCTACCTGCGGGTGTGACCGAAGGGCCATAGATGGAACAAGCATAGTCTTTATCAAGAAGCTCTCGGAGACGTATCTTTACTTTGCCATTATCATAATCATTGATGCCTGAGAGTCTTTCATGTGCCACTTTAATGTCTATTGTGACAGCTTTACAAGCATTTATAAGTCGCCTTGTGCCTGCAGAAAGGCCAATGTGATTCCTGATTTCTGTGTACAACTTCATGACACTGTCTCTTTCTTCCTCTATATTGTCCATTAGTTGTGAAATTTGATTGTTTGGTATGTCTCCTTTAAGTTGCTCACATGCCAAATGTACTTGTTTTTTTCCATTGTTCATAAAGATGAGAAAGCAGTTTTTCATTTTTGTGTGCCTCCTCCTTTTGATATATCTGCATCTTTTCTATGGGTTTCTTTTGATGAGAAGAGCGGTGAGGATCTGCTCTTCCTCATGGCCTTCCGTTTGCTCTAGACTCTCTACAGTTGAGGATGGGACACTGCTGTAGACCATCGAATGCCAGTTGCAGCCGTGGTAATGGGACCATGTTGGAGCGGCTCTTTCTGGGACCTTATGGATGAAGCTCATGCTGTGCTTCAGAGCAAGCTCTTACTGTAGCATCCCCAGTTGAAATGATGGTCTTGAACACTGATGGCTCACAACATTTATTGTAGGCCTTGTATGTGAACACACTGTAAGAGCTTGTTCCCTCATCAACCAGCTGCTAAGGGGGGATGAACAATCATATGAACATGAACTTTGAATTACTTCCTCTTGCTTCTGACAGCTTCCTGTCTGTACAGCAAGCCTTTCAAAATAAAGTCATGAACTATATTTTTACAACAAACGCATTACAATACTTACAAACAAAATTAGAAGAAGTGTAGAAAATATATGAGATCATTTACAGTGTCCTTGGGACCTCATCAGTCAAACAGTATGTTGTAAATTGTGCAGTGTCAGAAAATCTTTGTTTAACATTTGAGAATGTATCAACAGTGTGAGCGAAATTATAGGATGCAGTGAACTAATCCACTTGTTTTTAGAGTTCCTTGTTTCTTCATAATTTTTCTTTTTATGTTTATTTGTTTTGTGTTTTTGCCTACTGAGGCATGCATGACCTAAAAATCCAGCTGGCTCGCCAGTACTAACAGTTTTTACAAAATGTTTCAGAAGTGGAATTTAACCAAACTGTTTTCTTACAGTAGATTGCAACAAAGCCAACACAGAGGCCTGCTTAGAACAAAAATGACATATGAATGTGTCAAAGGGGGAATATTAGAAAATTTGTTTTAGGTGACTGTTTTCCATTAACTACAAGACCTGTAACCCGACAACGCCCTTTAAGACAAAGACAACCACAGTGAATGGTCTGAAGCTAGGAGATAACGTTCCACCATGGTCTTCTCCTGGGCAGAACTAGATCTGCATCATCAAGCCATCCTTCTGTTTTACAACTGTCACTGGAGAGGTTCAGCCACTTCTTTTCAAAGCTCGACTTGTTCCTTGTGCCCTACGACAGCCCTGAAGATGGACCCACAGGCCAAAGGACGACTCCAGAGACAAGCTGAGGCTCAGAGAGAGGCCAAGTGTGTGGGAAGACTACAGCCATGTGTGGTCAGATAGAGGACAAAGTGACCTGTTGAATTTGCCTCCAACTTTTTGTGGCAGTAGGCCTGTGTGCCTGCCGGTAGCCTATTGTGTTTGTGGCCTGAACCTTTAAGAGGGAGGGTCCATCACCTGCTCGAGCTCTTGGTCGTCTCTGATGTCACCTGTCTAGGAGCAGTACAGCAGCACAAGCTCCAGATTAAGCTTTGATATAGCTTTAAAAAAAATCACCTTTCTCAGGCCTAAAGCCTGGTGCTTGTGCGCCACGTTGCGTGTTCCTTCTCTGAGTATTATGCAATCCTCATTTATTCGCTCATTTGCCAAACAAACATTCCTCCTTTCGCAGACCTCCGGCGTGTGCACAAGGGTCATGTAAGCACATCTCCCGGCTCATGCCTGTATGTATGTTTGTCATGTGTGAAACGTTATTTGTTATTAAAGTTATCTTGTATTTTCCAAATTGATATTGAAATAGATATTTACCTAGCGCTGTTTGTGTAGTGAGCGACGTCCAGAGCTTCTCCGTGCACGAGAACACCTCTGGCCTCGTGCTGTGCACCATTCACTCATATGCTCCGGTAAGGGTTTTGCTCTACTCAGTTTCATTACACTGTTGTATTTTAAGTAATTAATCCAGCGCTGTCTATAGGCGGGGCACTCATGTTCCACCCACTCTCTGTGCTGGATGCTTCGGTAGGTATAATTAAGCATAGCCCCTGTTCTGCTACATGTGACTCTGGATAGTTTGTATTCTAAAGTCTAAATTACCACTTCCCCTTTTTTCTTCCCCCTTCTACTCTGCTACAGCTTCCACCCTTTTACCCTTTCCAGCTGCTGTGTCTATTGAAGCTGCTTATAGCAGATTTAATGTTGTTAAAGACACTCATTATTGACTTTTATTGTATGTATGAAAGAGTGGATGAAACACTTTCTTTTATGAAGAGTTTTAAAAAGATTTTGTACAACTCAAACCAAGCAACTAAATACAATTCTATATTTTCCTAGCTCATATCTCCTTACCTGTGTTGTATTACAAATTACCTGTGCCCTTCGGGGTGGCATTGCTTGATAACATTATGGTTACAAGTTGGGGCTAGTGAGCCAAAATTTGGAGCCTGTTTATATTTTTAGGGCCTTCTGGCAAGATATAATTGAAGTGGACAGAGACATAGAACTGGGGTTACATTTGGTAAGTTGGACTGAGGTATTGCGTGCAGTGCTCAAAGATAATAATATAAGATAAGATAAGACTTTATTGATCTCACGCAGGAGAAATTTACTTGTCACAGTAGCTCCAGGTAGGGACAGTTTGAGCAAGAAAGAAAAGTGCATGCAGGCAAGAATGGCATAAAAATAAGTAATAATAATAATAATAATAATAATAATAATAATAATAATAATAATAATAATAATAATAATAATAATAAAATAAGTAATAAGAGAATAAGTAATAAAAATAAAACAGTAACAAGGGGAGTATTGAAAAACAATATAGCATGTTGGAAAAACGATATTGCACGTTAGGACCATACAGTGGAGTTATACAGTCTGATGGCGGTTGGGATGAAGGATCTGCGGTAGCGCTCCTTCTTATTATCTTATCTTTGGTAGTTAGGCTACTTATAGTCAGAAATGCCCACTGTGTTTTGTTTAAAGGCCATTATTATGTGTATTGCATGTTTTTGTTTTGTTGTTTATTTTGATATTGCATGTTTTGCTTTTGTACAGTTTTACTATTTGCTTGTACTTTAAACAACTGCATTAAGCACTATTCTATTCGAATTACTATACTGTACTAAGTGCATTCCCACTGTGCCACTAGTCATGCACCTCAATCTTGGATCAGATCGAAGGGATAGACTTATTAGGACATAGACAATTATTATTAGGGATAGACAATTACCCCCAGAAGAACGGGGTGCAGCCAGGTCATTGCTGAGGAAACATTTGTCCGTTTTTGCTGCCCATGACCACTAATCTTATTTCACACAGGATACCACTTCTTGATGATTTATCCAATAGGCAATGCCCAGCAAACAGCAAAGTTTTGCAACCCCTTTTAATTATTTGAGTGGAACAGAATGTCCTTTGGGCTGTGTAATGCCCCAGGAACCTTCCAGTGCCTCATGCAGTGCATTTTCAGAGATCAGCAAGGACAGTCATTGCTGCTATACTTGGATATTATCATCTTTTCATCCACTGTACAGCAGCACCTGCAGACTGGTATAGTGTCCTGGGACGGCTCCATCGCAAGGGCCTGAAGGTGAAACTCAATAAATGTAGTTTC